>CM076110.1:4282500-4810000 GCA_038048805.1 Hipparchia sbordonii | reverse complement strand
ACTCTGTGCCGTTATGCCCGTATATTATACTCTGTGTCTTGCTTTATGGCTCAAGCAGACGCTATACCTACCTATGTTATTTTTTTATTATTCAATGACAATATAGATGATTGCGATCGCACCTGATGGTAAGTGACGATGCAGTCTAAGATTTGCGGGCTAACTTGGAAGGGGTATGGCAGTGTACATTCAACCCATACCCCTAATCAGGTTTTATATGTCATCATCGTGCTGAAATGCTTAATCGCTTGGCGGCACGTTTTTGATGGTGGGTGGTAACTAGCCACGACCAAAGTGTCCCACTAGACCAGACCAGAGACAGTTCCGAAATTATAAATTCCTAAATTGCCCCCGCCGGGAATCGAACCCGATACCTCCCAGTTATTATCCCTCACCACTGCGCCAGGTAGATCGTCAAATAATGTATAACTTTTTTTAAATAGTCCAAGCTGAACTTCACCGAAACGGTGATAGAGTCTTGACTTCTTAAATTCTCAGCCACAAGATAGTCTATAGGTATAGGTCTATTTAGTTCTAAAACATGGTTGCCAATTACTTTGGGCCACACGAGAAGTCTCAGGAGTCACTGAGCGGGCGATGGAGAGAGTTACCTATGTTCGAAGTATCCCTGCGAGATTAATATAATCAGAAATGATGAGATCCGTAGGAGAACCAGAGTTACTCATCGAGTCATGAAGCTGAAGTGGAAAGGCGGGGCACATAGTTCGAAGAACTGATCATCGTTGGGATCCCAAGGAGCTGGAGTGGTGACCACGCACCGGAAAGCGCAGTGTTGACAGATATGTACTAGTATTTCTAGACCGACGTCATCAGACTAGTCGCAAGTAGCCATTGAATACATGCGGCGTAAGACCAATGGAATAAGACATGTGGGAATATGTTTCAATAGTTTTGTTTTGCCGCGGGATAACAACTATTACACGCTATATGTATGTTGACATTTTGGAGTCATTGATATAGTCAAGTTTTCAAGTTACTCTCCTACCTTAACTATCTATTAGTGAGGTCACTCCAACCCATCGAGGTCGTTCTGAAACCGCAGACCGCCCAGGTTGTGAATGAATTTAAGGTATGAAACTGGGTATTAGGGAGGCTACATACGATCAAGTTTGCCGTCAAGTTTGCATGATGCTTAGGGATTCGAAGAAAGGATCGATACCTGAATAGTATCGATACTTTTGGTACAGTACCTAGGAAAGCTCGAAAGCTAACACTCCATCGAGAAAGATAACGCTATACATCAAGAGAATACCTAGTACTTATAGACAAAAGTCTGCTGTCTGACGTGTGAAATCTAGTGATGAGATAAAAGTATCGAGTAATTGGGGAAATACCGTAAGTAAGCAGACTATTATTCTCTTTTGTATAGCGTTATCTCTTTCAATTTAATGGTGCAGCTTTCGGGAGCTTTCCTAGGTATCGAACAAAAAGTATCGATTGGCAACTACTAGTCAGGTATCGATCCTTTTTTTGAATCCCTATGCATCATGCAAACTTGACGGCAAAATTGATCGTATGTGGCCCCTCTTATGTAGGTATGCAATATGTATTGACCTTTCCGCATCTATTCCACTTCCGTCTTCAATAAAGTTTCAATGCAAACATGTTAGACTTTCTAAAATGCTAATGGACGTCGTACAGCCGTATGTCTAGTAGCTTACTAGACAAGCTAATGGTAGGTAATATAAATTCACCTTATAATGTATCTATCACTGAGCTGAACAGCTAGGAAAAGGCTCTTTTTATTGATACCTCTAAATCAATCCTGATGCCATCTACATGCTTCTTCCTTGACACAAAATGAGGGATTTTCTGTACCCATTAGCTGTTGCCCGCGGCTTCGCTCACTTGAGTCCGATTTTTAAAATCTCCATTTTACCCCCTCAGGGGTTTAATTTTAAAAATCCTTTCCTAAGTCATTTATTAGCTATTCTGTATGCCAAACGGTCTGATCCGTCCAGTGATTTGAGCTGTGCGTTGATAGATCAGTCAGTCAATCAACCTTTTCCTTTTATTTGGAAGACTAATATTTCCATAACAAACAACTTTGTAAAACCGACAAATTTTCCTCATGAGCCAATTAATTAAAACATTTCAGTTGCTTTTCTAGAATTTCAGGAAAAATCAAGCGACCCTTCTTTTCTATGACTTAAAGCTTGGAAAGTACCTACCTATTGCTTAGATCGCTCAGTCTTCAGTTTGTTAAGAAGCTTCATACTAAGATTAATAAATATAAGAGTATATAGCTATATAATAAGTAGGTACCTACTCAAAAAAGCATCTATCGTTTTTCACAGTGTCCTGGGTAGGTATAATCATAATAGATTCTTGGACTTCATAAATGGTTTGTTTTACAATAGGTATCTATAAGGTATGTAACTTTGTCGGTCCCATACAAAGACTTCCTGTGTGGTTATGCAAAGGTTTCCGTTGCTATACCTACTTACCTAGAATCTACATCCTCTAAGCACATGCATAGAAACATGTTTTTTTTACTATGTGTACGCTTTTCACTGTGTTTCAAAAAATAGAAAAGTAAGATTTTCCGTGCACGCCCTATGCAGAAGTGGTGGCAAAAATAATAAAAATTTATTTACCGCTGTAGGATTAATAGATTTCTTAAACTTGTGTAAAGGCAAGTCTAAAATTGACTGTGGAATTTAATTATAGAACATACGCCCATTCTGAAATATTTCTTGACTTTCGAACTTTCTTGAGACGTAGTTGCGGAATCACGTGCCTATTTGGATTTGTCATTAGCTGGGTCCCCACCAGACGATCCATCGCGCTCCGATCGCACGCGGCAGGAGCGCGATCCAAATGTGCAGGCGGTGTGGACGTGCCGCGCGCGATCCATGCGCTCGTATTGGAGCGCGCGCTCCCTGCTGCGCCCGATCCGTACGTTGTCGGTTTTTAGGATCGCAGTTTAAACAAACTGGATCGGCCTAGTACGATCCACGCTCCACGTTCACGATTTTGGATCGCGGATCGCGGGATCGCCGATCCATTTTGGATCGTCTGGTGGGGACCCAGCTATTTACCTATCGTGCAACTCACCCGTTTTATATAAGATACCTAATTTAGTAGGTATTAGGTATATAGTATGTACATATATACCACAATGGAGTGGAAACCATCATATCATATTTTACTATCTATTGTACTATGTTCATGTTTGGGCTGGGCGTTAATGAGTCAATAATTACCTACATATTTACTTACTATGAGTACCTACTTAATACTTACACAACTAAGTAAACACTCAGTAAAAATCGTAGATATCTTGCCTATTGTTATCATATCAGCCAAGATTATTTTAATCAGCTGGAATCTAGTTAAGGAATCGAATGAAATAAGGGTGGAGCTTTAGAAGTTCAGTAGGTAGGTACATATAGGGTAGTAGAATTTGAATCGCACCTCTAATTTCTCGAATTTAATTTTAAAAAGTCTGCATATCATTGTTAGTAGGTAGGTATAAGTGCTTAGATTTAACAAAAAAAAAATAAAATTGAAAAACTAGATTAAATTAGTGATTAAATAATAGATAAAATTCCCATTGAGATCGGTCATCGGTGTAATTTTAATGCAATATACCTACCATGAATCTACCCACAAAATGTTATGATTTTAAAAATATTATTTTAGAATTGTAAGCTCTTTATTTAATATCTATTCATTGGTTAATCATATTGTACGCTCTAAGATGTAATTTTTACCTATTAAGCAACTTAGCCTGTAAGTTTCATTTAAGTGAATATGTAATTATTCTTTATGAAACAATAAATATCTTAAATCCGACATTAATTCCTTAAAAACTTCATTAGATAGGCAAATAGGTAGTAAACGAGCTTATATTGATGATGTTTTGAATAACAAAACCTAAATCAATGTGATAATGTATACTTACCTACCTAGGTATATCATTAAAATTAAAAAAGAAAAACGGCTAATTTATAAGCGAAATATTAATATTAAGCACTAACTCAACGCAACTTATCACTAATACCCAAATAATTATGTAGATGTAGATGCAACATATCGTATTACCAATCGTCGAGGTGTTTTAAAACCACCTAAAAGTGTTTATTTAAATCTTGTAACGCCCGTCCCTGCGTTATTTGTAGCTCATTAAAATCAAAATTGAAAAAAAAAACATTTATATTTGACCGACATGTTTACCTACTTTTAAGGAGCACATTAATATTTTCGATTAGTCCGTAATTGGATGATTGGATTAAAATTACATACTAGAGTTTTTTTTTTCATTATACTCGAAGAAATTTCTATTTAACCTAGGTACCTATGCTTTTCTTTGCAATAATAGATTCTTGGTAGACATATAAATGAATATAAATGAATAATAATAATGAATAAGTAGATACCTAAGTGTTCGGGACGCCGCCCAAACGTGCGCTGGATCCTGTCGGTGCAGGTGGCAAGGTGGGGAGAGGGTGAAAATAAGACCACTGGTGCCGGTGAGAAAATTCCTCCCGCCGAACCGCTAGCCTGTCCGCTGGAGAGGGCCGAGTTCTTCCCGTTGATCTTCCTGATTTCTTTTGGAGCTCTTCTGCTCCTTGTTATCTGCTCCGCTGCCGCCGCGAGAATGGCGTGCGTCGGCCAGCGGGCCTGTATTTATTCATGACCCTTTTATACCGCTATTAATTCCAGCGGGCGGACTGCGGGGGAGGGGAGAGCCTTTATTTATCTCTTTTTAATATACCTGTCTCTTTCTTACATTTATTTTTGCTCGTTGGTAGTCTTTCTCAATCTACCAATGACCGCGGAGCAACCTTTTCTTTAAGTTTTCCTATTGTTATTACCTATAAGGAACATAGGGGAATATCTTTATTTTCACTATTACTTTACAGTCTTATTGTAGTACTAATTATATCTAATTAGAATCTTACAAACAATACATCTTACAACATAATTATACAATTCCCACTTAGACTAATACAAATTTCCTTATATCTATTTTCACTGCACTATTTAGTTCATTGTTTTAATAGTCTTAAGCACTCGTCGTGTACATTCTCCCGCCGTAAAGTCGCGACTTTATCCTTTGTGGGTAGCACGACGAGCTTCCTAACTGGCCGCCGAAGAATACCTCTCGACGTCCGTATGTCCGCCGCCCTCGTGATGCCGTCTGCGCCGGGGTAGACCGCCTCCACGATGCCTCGGAGCCATGTGTTTCGGGGCAGAGAGGCGTCGACGATTAATACCAGGTCGCCGACCCGAACGGCCTCTCCTCTGCCGTAGGGCTCCCGCCGGTGTTGCAAGGTGGGAAGATACTCGCGCAGCCATCGCGCCCAGAAAAGGTCGGCAAGGCGCTGGCTGTTCCTCCATGTCTTCTTTAGCGCGAGATCGGAGTCGTTGAAAGTGCCTGGCTGCGGCACCCGTGATGGACCCCCCAATAGGAAATGGTTTGGCGTCAGCGCCCCCTGGCGCTCGTCGTCGGGCAAGTGAGTTAACGGCCGGCTGTTGACTGTGTTCTCTACCTCCGCTAGAAGCGTTGCCAGTGTCTCTTCTAGCGGGTGTTGCTCGGTGAGGACGACCCGTAGGGCCGTCTTGACGCTGCGTACGAGGCGTTCCCAGGCGCCGCCCCAAAACGGCGCGCCCGGCACGATGAAGCGCCATTTGATGAGAAGGTTGGCGGCGGCGGTCGACAGGCTCTGGTCGTCGAGGGCTCGCCGCAGCTCCGCGTCGCTCCCGCGGAGATTGGTCCCGTTGTCGCTCCAAATCTCGGTGGGGCGACCCCGGCGCGCCATCATGCGCCGGATTGCTAGGATGCAGCTGTCTGTGGATAGGTGCGCCGTGACTTCCAGGTGAACGGCGCGTGTAGTGAGACATGTGAATAGCGCGACGTAACGTTTCTGTCGCTGTCGACCCACTGTTACAGACAGCGGCCCGAAGAAGTCCATGCCCGTGTATGTGAACGGCCGCTGGTGGTGCGCGAGGCGGCAGTGCGGCAGGTTCCCGGTTGGCGGCGATGTCGGCTTGGCCCGGCGCAGGCGGCAGGGCTGGCAATCGCGAAGTACGCCCTTCACTGTGGGGCGCAGGCGAATGACCCACATGCGCTGTTGTACTTCATTGGCGACGGTTTCGACGCCGCCGTGGTGGAGCTCGCGGTGCACCCAATCTATGTATAGTCGGGTGTAGGGGTGGCCGCCGTCGGCGACCGGTGGCGTGCGCAGCTCCGGTGGGGTGTTCTCGGCCTCATCGATGCGGGATTTCACCCGCATGATGCCGTCGTTGCCGATGAACACCGCTAGGCCGCGGATGCGGCTGTCGACTGGGAGCGCCGTGCCGTGGGCGGCACAGGCGAGCTCGGCGGGGAAGGCGTCTTGCTGCATTGCCCGCAGCCAGAGACGCTCGGCTGCTCGCAGGATGTCCGCGCCCATGGGGAGGTAGCGGTCGGGAGCGGCGGCAGCTGTCGGTTGCGTGCGTCGCGGCTGTAGCTGAGCTTTCGGTCGCGCTGTCCAGTCGGGGTCTGCCTCTGGGTTCCTGCGTGTGCGCGCGTGCGCGGTCTTACCGCGTGTTTCCCTGTGAATCAATCTGATGAACTGTATTACCCTACCTGTTGCCCGTAATAACCTTAGCCAGGACGAGAAGCGTCTAGGCTCGGGCAACGCCTCTCTAATAGATAGGGCTTGTTTAGTTATGCCAACTTTCTCCTCCCCCGTGTCCGTCGTAGTGGGGAGTGTCGGCTCGGCTGGCCAGGCCGCAGCGTCGTCATATAGGAACGACGGTCCCCTGAACCACCGATGATCATTACCGAACGCTGTTGGCGTGTCGCGTGTAGCGTCGTCTGCGACATTATGTTTGGTGGGCACCCAACGCCACTCCGATACCCGTGTCGACTCCTCTATTTCGGCTAACCTGTGCGCCACAAAGGGTTTGAAAACGCGTGGGCCGGCTCGCAGCCAGGCCAACACCGTCTTACTGTCGGTCCAGAAAACGCGACGGATCGGCTTCCCGTCGTGCTCCTCTTGGACGGTGTTAGCTAGGCGACAGCCTAGCACCGCCGCTTGCAGCTCTAAGCGTGGAACGGAAACGGTTTTTAAAGGTGTTACCCGCGCCTTCGCCGCGACGAGGGTCACCGCCACTTGTCCGTCGGGCCGCTTGACCCGCCAGTAGACGGCTGCTGCGTAGGTCGTTTCACTCGCGTCCGTAAACGTGTGCAGCTCTCGATCGTCGGCGTCGTCGTAGGCGGGGTAACAGCGGGGAAGAGCGATGTCGCCCAGGCCTCGCAGGTCACGCAGCCAGCTCTGCCACCTCTCAGCCAAGTCGGGGGGCAGCTGGTCGTCCCAGCCGATGCCAAGCCGCCAGGCGTCTTGTAAGACGTGCTTGGCTTGTATCGTCACTGGTGTCGCGAGACCTAGAGGGTCAAACAAAGACATGGCTGTACGTAAGAGCTCTCTTTTTGTGGGTACCTTCTCTCCGCTGAGGACGTCGGGCGCTACTCGCGCCATATTTAAGTTGAAACCCAGTGTATCTGCTCGTGGTCGCCAGACGAGCCCGAGTATTTTTTCGCTCCCGCCGGTGTCCATGTCTCGGCTGGACTCGCTCGGCGCGGGAGTGAACTGCTCGATGGCTGCCTCCTCGTTGGACGCCCACTTGCAGAGTTCGAAATGCCCCTTCCTGTGCACGAAGTCCACCTCTCCGGCGACCCGCTGGGCTTCCTCGATCGAACTGAAAGATTGTAAAAAGTCATCCATGTAGTGGTTTCTAACAATAGCGTCGGCGGCGTCGGGATAAATATGGCGGAAATCTTCCGCATTCTTATTTTTTACATAAATAGCGGCCGTCGGTGATGACGTGGCGCCAAAAATTACCGCTTTCATTCTATATTCCCTTGGTTTCCCGACCCGTTCGTCGCCTCGCCATAAAAATCGCAATGCGTCGCGATCTTCCTCGTGTATTCCAATGCGTAGAAACATATCCTTAATGTCCGCTGTCACGGCTACTCTCTTTTGACGGAAGCGCATGATCACGCCAAGTAGAGACTGCAGTAGATCGGGACCTGTCAACAAACTATCAACAAACAACAAACTGTTTAGGCTTACCCCCTTAGTAGTGGCCGCCGCGTCGTGCACTATACGCGTTTTGCCGGGTTTCGCTGGGTTGGTTACCGCGAAGTGTGGCAGGTACCACGTGCGGCCCGGGGTTGGTTTGGTGGTGGCGATCTCTGCGTAGCCGTTCTCTACCATGCGCTCCATCTGTTCCGTGTAACGTGTTTTCAAATTGGGATCCTTGTCCAATTTCTTCTCGACCCCCTCGAGGCGGCGTAGAGTGGCTTCGTAGTTGTCGGGTATAACAGCCGCTTCATTTTTCCATAATAGGCCGACTTCGAAGCTCCCGTCCTCTCGTCGACGAGTGGTGGCATCGAGGATGTTTAGTGCGCGCAGCTCTGGGTCCGATCGAGGCCGTCGTGGCTCCACTCCGAGCGACTCCAGGGCGAAGTGATCCTTGAGGAGCTGATCCAGGTTGTCATCGGCTGTTGAACGTACTTTCGTGACCCGGTGTACGCTAACCTGTCCCTGGCTCGATGACGTCACGTCCTCATTATTGTATAGGCCGTGGATGACCCAGCCCAGCCCGGTGAGCGAAGCGACCGGCTCGTCGTGTAGTCCCGTGCGGCTGGCGCTTGATAACAACAACTCCCAGTTGTCTTGACCGATCAGTACGGATGGCACCGCGTAGTCGTACTGTAGTTGATCGGCTATGTCCGTGAGGTGAGCACACTTCTGTATGACGGCGCGCGGAATCGACTGTCCCGATATTCCAAGGTCGGGTATGGTGCGTGCGTCGATGAAGTGCTCCTCGCGGCAATGTTTCCCCTTGATGGCGACTGTCACCAATTGAGACGCCTTTTTAAATTTAGAGCCCGCTATACCTTCAATGTTCAGCTCGTGTGAAGGTCCATGTGCTCCGATGCTCCGAGCTACGTCCTCCTTGATCAGCGTGATCGTAGACCCGCTGTCTAGTAGCGCGAAGACTTGTGCCCTCCCCGTGGGGCCTGAGAGTATAACTGGTATAATATTCAACAGCGCCGGTTTACCTGTCGCGGAGCAGACGGCTCGCATGGCTCTCTCTTCCGTGTCGCATGCTGCCGCTATCTCCCCGCTCGGCGACTGATGAAGTAGACGATGATGGAAGTACGAGCACCCATCCAGCTCGCACTTCTTTCCGTCGCACCTATGACGGAATGGCCTGTGTCGCAGGCATCGGAAGCACAGTTTCTTCTCTCTGCATGCTTCCCATCGCTTGTCTAGGGACAGGTTTTTAAAGTGACGACACTCCGGGACGACGTGACCGTCACGAGCGCAGTATGCGCATCGCTTGTCGTCCCCCTTTGGAGAGTGTGTATCATTGTACCTTTTTTTTTCTAGTTGCCCAGGCGGTGAGCGTGCGTCGCTCGCCGCGTGCGTCCGCTGGGCCCGGCGCGTCTGCTCGTGCGGTCTCGGTGCCGCGGCAGCCTCTGGCCGGATGTGTCTCGATCGCATCTTCATCTCGGTGGTCAGGAAGCGGCGCAGTTTCAGCAGGCCGGGCTCGTTGTCCGTCTGCCTCGCTTCATAATCGTACCACCGTGACCTGAAATGTGCTGACATTTTTTCCTCTATAGCGTGGAGTGTTTGTGGACACACAAGATACGCCTCTTGTTTAAGGGCGACTATAGTAGTGACTACAGAGTCTACTTTACAAGCGAAAGCTGGAAGTTCCTTGCCTGATTCCGTGAGGCGCGGCAACGCCTTCAGCTTCTCCATCTCCGCGTATACTATGTCGTCGGGTCGACCGTATACGCTGTCCAGCGCCGCGATGACCTCTGCCGCAGGCGCCGTAGTTTTGAGGAGACTGTCGACTAAGTCTCTTGCCGGGCCACGTAGACAACGCCGGAGCCGAGCCTTGTTCTCGGCGTCCTCGAAGTGACGCGCTGTAACGTTGTACGTGTCCCGCCAGGCGTACCACTCGTCGTATGCGCCATCGTAGGTCGGCAACTCGACCAACGACCTCGCCGCACCGCGCGAGCCGGGCGCAGTGACCGCCTGGGACAGCTGTGTTAACCCTTGTAAAAATAATCTTTGTTGACGATCAAGAAAATTCATCAGCTCACTATTATTACTATTATTATAACTATAACTATCATTGTTATCATTATTTACAACATTATTACTATTATTTTTATTAACTGATGGCTCAGTAGCGCCCCCTGTTGGCTGCTGAGCGAGCCCTGGCTCTACCTCCCCTTGGGTAGGCTGGGCTGACAATGTAGGATCACTGGCCGTAGGCCAAGCCGTGGTATCCTGGACGGCTTGCCTTGGATCCTCACTTGCGGACCCCAGCGTCGAAGCGGGACGTCCGTGCTCTGTATTCTTGATCCCCGCGGTCTGCACGGGGCAGGCGTAGCTCTCAGACGCACTATGGGAATACAGAGCGGGTGGTGCTTGCGGATGGCTCACACCCTGCTCACACAACGCGAGCTGTGCTGGCTGAAGGCTCGCACTTTGACACTTATCACCAATGAGCATAAAACTACTTACAGTTGGCTGTCCGTCCCCCGCCATATGCAGTTTATCACTATTAATAACCTCACGTCTCTGGAGCCAGCCGCCGATGTTGCGCGGAGACGGCGAGTTGATCGCGTCGCTCTCCGCCTCTTCGATGCGCAGCTTTTGTATCTCGATGTCCCTCCGCGTCAGTTCTTGCTGGAGTTCGAGCAGCTTGATCTTGGCGGCGCGCAGCTCACTTGCGTTGGACGTCTGACGTGGCTCGGTGCTGATGGACGACACCGAGGGCACCGCTCCCGCCGGTGCGTAGGAGTGTGCGTGCGCGGCAGATGACCAGGCCGGCACGCTGCTGACAGGCGCAACCGAATACGGCGCCCTCACCGATGCGTCGACGTGCGCATAGCCGGGCGCTACGTACGATGGCACGGTGGATCCAGGAACAGCTTCACTCACAAACGACCGATAGGCGCCAGCGGGGAGCGGCGCGGGGTGCGACGCGCGTGCGGCACCGGCACCGGGTAACGCGGACGCGAACGCGGGCGCGGGGGCGTGCGCGGGGGGCGGCACGCGTGAGACACTCGCGGGCGCGGCCATGCACTCGGGGTGCGGCGCGCGGGTAACACTTGTGGCGAACGCGGGATGCTGCTCGCGGGCAGCACTCGCGGGCGCGGCCTCGCACTCGGGGTGCGGCGCGCTGTTGTCGGCGATGGGCGATGGCGACGATACGGGACGGAACGGTGACGAATCTTCGTGGCTTCCTGACGTTGGACCAGCCGACGAATGCGACGAAAACGGAGTCGGCGTTGGCGACATGCTTGGTGACTCCGGCGATTCTCGCGGCGTGACGTCGACGACGCGCGGTGCAGAGAATTGACTGCCCGACGCGCCGCGACTCTCCAGCGGTAGCGGTGTGTGATCGGTGGCGGTGCGCGGCATGATGCCGTGGGCTGTGTGATCGCCCTGCGCAGAGGGAGACTCGTCCGGCACCACTGAACGGGATCTGGTGTTCACCATCCCGCACCCCCTGACCGACGTTTGGATCCGGTTCGAAGGACCAATGTTCGGGACGCCGCCCAAACGTGCGCTGGATCCTGTCGGTGCAGGTGGCAAGGTGGGGAGAGGGTGAAAATAAGACCACTGGTGCCGGTGAGAAAATTCCTCCCGCCGAACCGCTAGCCTGTCCGCTGGAGAGGGCCGAGTTCTTCCCGTTGATCTTCCTGATTTCTTTTGGAGCTCTTCTGCTCCTTGTTATCTGCTCCGCTGCCGCCGCGAGAATGGCGTGCGTCGGCCAGCGGGCCTGTATTTATTCATGACCCTTTTATACCGCTATTAATTCCAGCGGGCGGACTGCGGGGGAGGGGAGAGCCTTTATTTATCTCTTTTTAATATACCTGTCTCTTTCTTACATTTATTTTTGCTCGTTGGTAGTCTTTCTCAATCTACCAATGACCGCGGAGCAACCTTTTCTTTAAGTTTTCCTATTGTTATTACCTATAAGGAACATAGGGGAATATCTTTATTTTCACTATTACTTTACAGTCTTATTGTAGTACTAATTATATCTAATTAGAATCTTACAAACAATACATCTTACAACATAATTATACAATTCCCACTTAGACTAATACAAATTTCCTTATATCTATTTTCACTGCACTATTTAGTTCATTGTTTTAATAGTCTTAAGCACTCGTCGTGTACACTAAGTGAAAAACCTACTAACGAGTAGGTTCTTTAGAGCATGCTCTGACTTAGCTTGGTCTTGAGACAGAAAAAAAACGAAACTTTCCAAAATTATATCTATTCGGTAATTGACATGCTAATTTAGGTAGGTAGGTACTTAAGGAAAAATATTTCTGGAAAAGCTCACACAAAAATCCACAATAATATTTTCCAATGAGGTAGGCATGTAGTAGGTATTGGTACCTACATACCTACCTAACACAGTTAAAGCAAGCCGCTTTTCGAGTTTGAAATGTTGCAACCAAAAATAAAAAAATGAGACATTCGCGAAAACCTATTTTTTATTTTGGCAAGTCGATTCTTGCATCGATACCCAGAAAACAAATAATTTGGCCTTGCCCTTACCTCGCTCTCCAATGTTATGACTTATTTGTCTCGCCCCTGTAGATTTATTGATGTTCGCCAAACTAAATCGACGAAATCTGCATAATACATTCATTAAATAACCTGCAAATTGATTTTTTGGCATCTCGCTTCTTTGTGGCCAATGGAAATAGAAACATCTGGGGTTAGCTTAGATAAGGAAGGAAATAAGACAACAAAAAACGTCTTTAAAACGTTCTTCGTGACATTTCAATTATAATTTATGTAAGACCGAAAAAAATTTATACATACTAATATTATACTAGTCTTGTGGGCTAAGTGGCACAGATAACAGCCAGACGCATACTTATAACGCTGCCCGCAAATCTCGCTCTAAATTAACACGCCCGCTTTAAAAACAACAATATTTAATAGTAATTTTTAACCGACTTCCAAAAAGGGGGAGGTTGTCAATTCGGCCGGTATCTTTTTTTAAAGTAGTACACAGTACTAACATATTTCATTAAGGTGTTTTAAAGCACACGTTAAAAAGTACCCTACCACACACCCACCTAACCCAAGTACCCACAGTTAAATATAAGTTAGGGACTTTGGAATTAGGTAGATTATGGAACTCGGCTAAACTGCTGGGCAACTAATTTTTTTGCTCACGGTGAAGCGCATTTCGCTCTCCAGCTAAGACATAGAGTAAGACGTGGCGTGGAATATTGCAAGTATGCCACTGGCTTTAGATTAGTCTAGGACCAGGTGTCATAGATTAAATCTATTTTAGCATACACTTTCATGTTAATCGGGAGTTGAAAAAATTATTGAAAAGTCGATGTCATTAAGTTCAGTTGTCTAAATAAAATGTACCTAACTATAATAAATGTACGGAGTGTCCAGTCTGTACACCTAAAAATAATACTTATGCACTAAGAATTATTATTAATAGTAGGCACTGCCATTTAGGCTGTACGGAATGCTCGCCAGTCGCCACTCATGCATTTAACCTATTATGAAAGTGAAACACTTTTCGGAGATTCTCATTGATTGCATGATTGCGTCAAAATATGTCAAGCCTCACTTAAGCTTTAAGTAAGAATAAAAAACAAATGGCAACATCAAAACACCATAAAATTTTACACCTTCGGATTTTATGCGTTCACAGTGTTTGGAAGCTTTTGCATCAAATGATATGGTATGCAGATATTTGTATTACACAATATAATGTGAAAATGAAAAAATATACATAGATTTATAGATTTATTATAAACTAGCTGCAATGCTTACTAAATTCTGCGAGGATTTAGAGTCTATGCACACTGTATATTTTTTACACGCGTTTGAAGAACGTGCGTTTACGGTGCGTTTTTGTCTAAAAAGCAAATTGTTGCTTTTGTGTCCATACAAACGCACAAACATTGCGGTGCAAAGGAGTGGAAGGGAAGTATACCACTTGATGAATGAATTCTTTTGGATGTCTGACGAATGAAGGGTAACGAAGCATCTAACAGGTAGGTAGGTACGACTAAATACTTGACTTGCATGGCAAATATCTGAAAATTTCTCTGCTTCATCAGCAAATGGTGTGGTGCAAAGGAGTGGAAGGGAAGTATACCGCTTGATGAAAGAATTCTTTTGGACGTCTGATGAATGAAGGATAACGTAGCATCTAACAGGTAGGTAGGTACGACTAAATACTTGACTTGCATGGCAAATATCTTAAAATTTCTCTGCTTCATCAGTCTTCATGATTAAAGTCTAACAAACAATCCCAGAATCGCTTTATTTCCACAGTGTTTTAACCTTTTCAAACACGGATAAGGTAGTTCCGAATACCTAACTACCGGATGACAGCACATAATTGGTACATCAGTGTAAAGTAGATACCTTTTCATAGAACACAGTAGGTAATCAAGAGATATACTCACCTAATCATTTATCATTTGCCTATGTTTAATCAGCAGAATAGGTGGGTAAGGCGTACGTTGTCACGACCTGTAGCGATTAATTGAAAAATGATTCATCGGTTGTAGTTTTTAAAACGCCTATAGATAAATAGATATTTTATGGGCACAGCATAATAAAATCCAGTAGGTAGGTATTGCGTCCGTAACTAAATAAAAAAATAGTATGAAGTGATGTCAGTGGGTTTTCCATTTTTTGATACACAAGCAGAGAACAATATAAAATCTACTATCTACTACTTATTTAATAAAATGATAGAAACGCTCTAATTAGCTGAATTTAAAACATCGAAGCTTACCTAATCATTAAAAAACGAATGATTACTATTCGCTTAAACATAACGGGACTAACCCCTACCTTCTTGATGAATGCTTTATTAACAGGTGGACAAACGACATCCGAAGAACTTAGAAAGCTGATGAATACAAGGGGTGTAAGATAATAGCGTTTAGTAGTCGCTAGATAGTAAGATTCAAGATGTCTATTTCAAGATTCAAGTAATGATTGACTGTAACTTTAGCAAAATAAATTTGAATTTTACAACATTATATTTAAGAGACTTTGGAAACGTTGGTAACTCAACCATAGAAAAAAAAAACTATCTATTCCGCCCTTATAAAAAAAAGAGCTATGGGTGCTTACTCATTACTAGCCCCTACAACAGATTTCTAGCAATGGTCTTCCAAAGCAGCATTAAACATCTTTGGGGATATAACATCTCCCTGACGCACTCCTTGACGCAATGGGACTGACCTCGTAATAAAGTCTTGTATACAAACTGATGTGGGGGCGTTTTGTGCAACACTTGGATATACCGATAGTCACCCCGGTATCTCTGCAACCACCTTAATACAATCTTAATACAACCCAAGTGTGTACCGTATCAAAAGCTTTCTCATAGTCTATGAACGCTAAGCAAATTGGCCAGTTGAGTTTAGTCTTTTTGGTATGAACTACCGCAATGTATGGATGGAATTCGTTTGAGACCATGATAAATAAGCACCTTCTTAAAGTAAGTTAAGTCATGTGTTGTTTTTATTTATTCGTCTACATCCATCGCTGGCTCATTACTGGGCAAAGATCTCCTTCGAATGCAAACAGTTAAGTACTTAAATTAACCACGCTGTCCAAATGCTGCTGTTGGTACCCTTCACACACCTCTATATTATATGGAGAACTATCAGGCATGCAGGTTTCCTCACGATGTTTTTCTTTCCCGTTAAGTAAGTGATATTTATTTGTAACTCTGAAAAGTCAGAGATGCCCATTTGGGTTCGAAGACCTGACCCAAAAGAGGCCAAAGTCTTAATCACGAGACTAACGCCGCTGATATAATGTGTTTCTTTAGTGATCATAAAATAAATATGTCGCCAAAGGGTAAATGGCGGAGCGGAGCCGCGGTCGCGGCTAGTGCGGGCTCGCGCGGCCGCCGCTAGCCGGTCTGCCGGTCAGCGGATTGTTTCAATGTGTCAGCACCGTAAATAACAGCATCGTTGGACGTCATTTGCATTTTTATTGTCGCCTGCATCATACGGAATGGATAAAGGCTGTAATTTAATCGCCGGCCCGCAAAATTGAATTATTTATTATTCGTTCGTTTGTAAAACACAATTATTCGGCGGCCGAATGTCATCCGTCGATGTCTTTTTTGGTATCAGTCCGAATCGGTCGGTCCTGTAAATTCACATATTTAAAGCTAAAAAAATTGCTATCATACTTTCCTGATTTCTTTTACAAGCAGTTGTGTCGCAGCGCTGATATTGTTCGGTCTCATTTATACGTTTTAGAGAATTTTTTAAAGTTTTCGAGCGCGCACTTTCCGCAGTGGTTGTTTTTTTTTAATCCCCGCTCGTATCAAACTATACAAATGGGTAAGCCTTCTTTATTACGCTTTTTATTATAATGTTACTGAAGCTTGATGCAATCCGATAACCGTTTACTTTATATATTTTTATTCCGGGCCGGTTATTTATTACGAATATTGTAAAAAAGCGAAACCGACTTATAATTTACTGGTTGTGCGTTGAACTTCGAGAATGTAGCGAGGAATTCGGTGGCAGATTGCAGATTAATGGTATTAATCATTCCGGAATATTTGCATTGAAATACCATATTCTTTTTTAATTGATTCTAATGCGATAGAGACTTCTTGAGAAACGCGTTTTATATTTTATTTTTCGGTTACATTACTTCGACGATATTTCACTTTCTGTTTTTATTTAAAAATACCTGCTGGGAATATTTCGCGGCGGCTACGGATGATTTTAAAATATTTTACTCATTAAAAGTATTTTTTTCTTCCATTGGAATTATTATTAAAATTTTTCGTTTCATTTTGATCTAAATCTAATGTTTATTTTAAAAGACTTTGTTATCCTTTGCTGACAAAACGTAAACCGTTAACCGATTATGTTCATACAAGGCTCTCTCTATAGTTTGTTATAGTCACGGAGCCGTCGGGAAAGTATCTGATAATCTGCCCCGCGTCTACCGATCTGCAGTGTGGTACCGTCGCGTTCGAAATTACCGAAGATCATTTGACAGGCCAACTAACTCCATATCCGAAATATTGACACAAAGACAGCGCGTTTGAATAGGCTAAAGAATTTAAGCCGCGACTGTACACGGCTCTCGAAAGTTCTCACAGCGTCATGAGAATGCTTTTTACAATCGATATTCAAATAAAACCGGCCAAGCGCGAGTCACAGTCGCGCAATGAAGGTTCCGTAACTTATAAGGAAATGTAGCGTTATTTTGTCGCAGTTTTTGACTACCTAAACAATAGATTCTTCTCGATGGAACGGTATGTTTGTAAAGAATTATTTTATTGATTTCTAAAACTGTGCTAGTTTTTGTCTTTTTTATACGACTGTTTCTGTCCTGTAATATGTATAGTAGTACATACATGTATGTATATGTATAGTCACTAGTACATGAGCCTTTTAGGCTCTGGTCCAATTATGTTAAATTTTTTCCTTTGCAATCTCAGAGATAAAGGGGTAAGTGATTTTTAGATTTTTCAATATATGTAAGTTAAAGACCTATTAAAAAACGTGAAAAAAATCTTATAAAGACTTAATAAATACTTAAAAAATCTTATAAAGGCTTTATAAGACTCATTTTTTGAACTAGTATCTAACTTCCACATGTCAATCTCATTTGCAATTAGGGAAAAGATTAAAAAACTCATTCATTTGCATTGAAGTTGGGCAAGCATTTTTAAAACTATTCCAAACTTTAAACTAATAGTGGGTATACCTATAATCATTGAAGTAAGGGAAGATACAAGGGGATTCTTTATTTCAACGGAACCCTAAAAGAATAGCATCGATGTCTCTGTTGTCAAAAGACAATTGTTTCGGGAATCAAGAGCGCCGTAACCCGAGATGGTACCCTATACGCTGAAGTGTAAGTTTGAAATCGTGCGCTGTTTAATGGTAGGTATTTCACTGTTCCATTCGGAGTATGAATTGCGTCACCGACTAAAAAGACAAAGCACGGCGCATTGTGAAGCTAATGATGAGCCAAAACATTATTTTTAGAAGAGCCACGGCTAGCCATACCGAAGCCTTTATAAGGTCTACAGACGATCTCGGTAAAGATTATAATCCGCTTTTATGGTGCCGGTAGCATGCTAGTTTTTTGAACCGATCGGATAAATGAACGGACGGCTTACACGAGTTCATCTATATATATAAAATTCAAAGTCCTGACTGACTGACTGAGATATCAACGCACAGCCTTAACTACTGAAGTTAGAAACTTGAAATTTTTACAGTTGGCTCCTTTTATGACGTAGGCGCACACTAAGAAAGGATTATTGGAAATTCCACCCCTAAGGGGTTTAAATAGGGGATGGAAGTTTATATGAAACTCCGTCATTTTTCAAGCTGTT
This sequence comes from Hipparchia sbordonii, assembly GCA_038048805.1. NCBI lineage: Eukaryota > Metazoa > Arthropoda > Insecta > Lepidoptera > Nymphalidae > Hipparchia > Hipparchia sbordonii. The sequence goes on along the minus strand of CM076110.1, from coordinate 4,791,559 downwards.
TCCATCAAAGTTGGTATTTGAGCTTTCAGTTAAAAATAAAAAAGTACGTGTGTCACAGTTTTTGAAAATTCCACCCCAAACTCTAATTCCACGCGGACGAAGTCGCGGGGGCAAAAGCTAGTAGAGGTATAGGTAGTTCTTTCAATTCACGAGGGCGCGTGAGCTTTACTTGTGGTTGCGTCGTGTACATGCGCATTACGTAAGTGTGCGTGCCTGTCAGGAGCCTATAGGTGGGAGCGGTCAGGCGCGAGCAAGCTCTCGCTCATACTTATACGACACGCACACAACTATGAGCCACGCGCCCTCGTGAGTTGAAAGACCTATACACATCTATTGTTGTTAATCACTGAAGGACTAAGGTTTTTGGACTTCCACACCATTGTGCTGGATTAAGACAATAGAAACAATAAAAAAAAGACGTGTGGCCTTCGTGTGGCACTCGGGGACTGCCGCGGTAAAGCTATTGCATAGCATTTTTTATCAACGCCATCTAGCGGCTCACCGTAGAGGAGTCCCGTATCAGGTTATTTTCGTTACGGAATTTCTGGATTCGGTCTCCACGCTGGCCCGCGATAGAAGCTATGCAATAGCTTAAAAGTTACCTACGCTTTTTTTATTCCATGGCAAGATAGTCCTTGACTGATATCTCACCTACCAGTGGTGGATTTACCAGCAAGCTGAGTAGACTGAAGCCTAGGATGGTAGATTTTAGGGGCGGTAAAGGGGCCAAAAGTTTTTATGAGACAATTCTTGCTTATATAGTTCTTTCATTTCACGATGGCTCGTGTCTCATGGTTGTGTGTGTGTCGTATCTGTGTATGTGTATATGTGTCTGTATAGTTGGGAGGTAGATACCTACGTCTCAAGGCAGGAGCGCTGCTAGCGAAGTAAATATAAGGACGCTATGGGACCCCAAATCCGAGTAGCTGCTTGTGATTGGATCCTCGTTGTAGCGTATTGACCACAGATGTGGGTAGGCGAATAATACCTATATCTACAGCTGCCATGTGTATGGACAGTCAGTCTGATATCAGATCTCCGCTGATGCAGACATGCGTTAGGTATGTATCTATTGGTACTGTACGAACCAGTATATACCCTTTAGACTCAATAATCCTTCTTGGGATCCCAGTCACAAAAAATAAGTTTACAATGATGCAGAAAGCAATACCTACTAGTTTAAAAAAATTAAATTATTTAGGGATTTGAACAAAGATTTGAATTAAGAAATTAGCAACGCACGTCACCCGGTGTGGCCGGTGGTCATTCATTTTGTCAACAAAAGTGGATCTAACGCCTTTTTGTGTCGCCATGGTAGAGTTGCCGATTGTCGATTGTCTATGGTTATTGTGCGCAAACATTCGGCCTGTGTTACCATTGTCTATTCTCGTGCCAACACACTTCTCAGTCCATAATATAGGACAATGAGTCTATAAGCTTCCCGTAGCTCGCCATAATGAATTCCAATTTCGTAAACAAAGAATCCCGTAATATGTTTTGATGTTTTTGGGCATTGTCACCGTCCACGCTTGATTAGATGTTAATATCTGTGACGGGACTGAATAGAATGGATTTGTTAGGACTCCTTTTTTTTTTTTTGGGAAATCTTCATTTGTTTGTTGGATTTCGTGTAACTGCATGTTCACGTGTGTCGGTATTTCCGTTATGTTCTATTTGTATTATTTTCTTCGCAGTCTTGGGATTTTTCTGGCTTTATGTGGATAAGCAAGGACGAAACTGATTTCTAATAAAAATTTGAGAAAGATTTATATTCACTGAAGACAAATCGTCTACTATAAGAACTAAAATAAAAGTGGCAATAAAAAATATTACGCTAAATTTTATTTCATTTTTAGTAAGTAATAATATATAACATTTATTATGTATAGGCAATAAAATAATAAGTAGTTATGTATATATATATATTTGTGTGTACTTATATCTTTTCCTATTTAAATAGATATATTTTTTTTAAATTTGATATTTCTCTTTTTAATTTGATCTTTAATACCAAAAGATTTTTGGTAAGACGTTTGGAGCATCCTTAAGATGTATTTTTTATCGAGAATATTAAAAAATTTCTAAATAAGTCCTTGAATAACATCATTAAAAAGGTAACTAATGTTATCGTGTAGTGTGTGTAAGTAGTTGTAATTAATAGTGTTTTAAAAAATTATAAATGAACATATATTGGTGCAGTCGGTTTGCTACACATAAATCAAGGTCGATGTATATAACCCTTTTAGTTAGCTAAGATTGATGAATGTACATTTTCACATGACGTGAAGTGGAGCAAGTGGCGGCTCGGGAGGCGGCGCGTAGCGCGGTAGCCGCGGGCGCACATAAATAACCGGCCTCGCCGCAAACAACGACGTATTTACTACATTATTATATTTTATACATGCGCACGCGCAATACACGGAGGCTCTAATACGCGCCCAACCTACATAATAACGAGAACGCGCGGAAGGCGTAACTCGGTGGCAATCTACCGTCTCGCTCGGCGGCGCCGCGGGCGCGCGCCTAAGCGAGACGAACGACCACAAATTTATTAAAACGAAAAAAAGCTCAACTGCTACTGCACTCCGCGTCGCCTCCACAGAACTAGATACATTTTTCCACGTCGCCTTGCGGGAGCGAGAAGGTCGCTCGCCGTGCGCGCGCGAGCGGGACGGCTAGCGTTTCGCGAGGATGGCGCGCAGTAAACGGCCGGTCATGTGGGCGCTGCCGGTGTTGCGCACGCGCAGCTACCTCGGCGCGTTCGAGTTCTGCGTCGTCCGGCTCGCTTAGCCCGCGTGACCTTTACTCGGTGAACTTAGGAAGCGTCTTTCGGTGTGAAACGTTCATTAGACCCCCTTCATCCCGCACGATCGTGGTCTTCCAACTCATCAGTGAAGGGGAAGAGTGACAAAGATGGCAGGCGATCGCCAGCGCCGTGGCTAAAGGTATTCGTAGAATGCGTGATCTGTATCGAGCGGGCGGCGCGCGGCGCGGGGTGCGGGGCGGTTCGGAAGCGGTGGCAGCTCCCAGCGACTCCTGGGGTTATTCTTCCTCAGGCCACTGCTGTTCGAGCTACGTACCAGGCGAGCCAGTTTTTTCTTTCCATCGCACCGCACGCCACACACTCGTTAAGCCCGTGCCAACACGAGAAGTCGCCACTAATAAATTACTGTTTTTTACTGCACTCGAACAGTCCACGCCGCGCAGCCGACTAATTTATACGTAAAAATAAACATTAATCAGCAATAAACGCCGCCGTTAACGCCCGAGCCCGCACTCTGTGAGTACTGCATGCCTCAACTTATATTTTCTTAATCTAATGGAAGCTCTCTTAATTCGCACAAAGTCGATTGCGAAGCCGATAACATCTACACGGCAAATCAATTCCACCCCAACTTATCGTCGATAATATCTGACCAAACAATTAAGAGGGCGAACATCTTAATTTGCCAATTATTATTTCCATTGTGTCATCTGCATCTATTGATTAATCATTAGTTATTTGTTTTATTATAAATTTTAGTGAACATTACAAACGTGTTGATATTTTATTTTTCATAAAAATAGCTAAAAGTTATTAATATTATTTATTTATCTGCGACATATTAGTAATTTATCTGCGATCGATAAAAAAATACCGAGCAAGCAACAAGGTGTTAACTTCGATCATTCATAAGATCTCCATAATGAATGACGTCCAAACGTTCTTATTAGCATTCACAATTTTATGTAAATAATGGAGGCTAATAGAGCAGTAGGTGTAAAAATTTATCGCATGTGTAAATTTAGCTCTAAAGCAATTTAGAGACGACGACGTTTTAGGTGTTTTTATGTAGATTGTGAGAAATTAATTTGAATATTAAACTTTGTTATATTTAAATGCTTAACGGATAAGTTGTAAAGGATTCGTTATAAATATTTAAAAAAACTAAATTAAAGTCGTTTTTATCACAATACTACAGTCTATTACGATGCAAATCACAAGGAATACCTACCGGATTGCTCGTTCACTGCAACACTTGTATCTCAAAATCTCAATTTTTCTCAAAAAGTGTCTAAAGGTTTTTAAATTTTCTAACTCTTAGTTTTTCATTTTATAGTAAACTATTTTATACTTTACTTTTCAACAAATGCAGTTTTAATAGAACATGAAACAGTGATTTCTTCTAAATTAATATATTGTTAAAATCTCTCGCTATTTACATTCTAGCAATAAATGAGCGAGATGTAAAACAAAACATCCTAAGTTTTCTAAATAACTCTACAAAGATTTTGTGTTTTGTTATTAATATAATAATTATCTATTACAGAAGTGTGTCATTTATATTATTTTCATTGAAATAAGTAATTGGCTGTAAATTGATGTTTCCATTTTGTCACATATACGAATCTAACTAACGAATCTAAAAAAGATGTGTCAATTTTTTGAAATCATATTTCATTCTAAGTTCTAACATGTTGTGTGATTTGGTCACTTTATTATTATTGCAATTATAAAGTAAGTAGGAAAGTATTTAAATAAAAAAATTGATGGATTAGATTTCGTATTGAAAAAAACATAAACTAATTTAAAACCATGCCATTTTAATCCATGCCATCAAGAATATTCATGAGTTTTTCATGTGGACGTTTCCAAAGTCCAACAGGGATCCTGAATAATTCCTGGTGTCTATGTAATATAAGAAACCAATTTAAAACCATGGCATTTTAATCCATGCCATCGAGAATATTCATTAATTTTTCATTTGGACGTTTCCAAAGTCCAACAGGGATCCTGAATAATTCCTGGCGTGCATGTAAAATAATAAACCAATTTAAAACCATGCCATTTTAATCCATGCCATCGAGAATATTCATGAGTTTTTCATTTGGACGTTTCTAAAGTCCAACAGGGATCCTATATAATTCCTGGTGTCTATGTAATATAAGAAACCAATTTAAAACCATGGCATTTTAATCCATGCCATCGAGAATATTCATGAGTTTTTCATGTGGACGTTTCCAAAGTCCAACAGGGATCCTGAATAATTCCTGGTGTCTATGTAATATAAGAAACCAATTCAAAACCATGGCATTTTAATCCATGCCATCAAGAATATTCATGAGTTTTTCATGTGGACGTTTCCAAAGTCCAACAGGGATCCTGAATAATTCCTGGTGTCTATGTAATATAAGAAACCAATTTAAAACCATGGCATTTTAATCCATGCCATCGAGAATATTCATTAATTTTTCATTTGGACGTTTCCAAAGTCCAACAGGGATCCTGAATAATTCCTGGCGTGCGTGTAAAATAATAAACCAATTTAAAACCATGCCATTTTAATCCATGCCATCGAGAATATTCATGAGTTTTTCATTTGGACGTTTCTAAAGTCCAACAGGGATCCTGAATAATTCCTGGCGTGCATGTAAAATAATAAACCAATTTAAAACCATGCCATTTTAATCCATGCTATCGAGAATATTCATGAGTTTTTCATTTGGACGTTTCCAAAGTCCAACAGGGATCCTATATAATTCCTGGTGTCTATGTAATATAAGAAACCAATTTAAAACCATGGCATTTTAATCCATGCCATCGAGAATATTCATGAGTTTTTCACTTGGACGTTTCCAAAGTCCAACAGGGATCCTGAATAATCCTGGCGTCTATGTAAATGTAAGCGCCTCTCGATGTTAAGAAAAAAAAAGTTATCCAAAAATATTGTCCTCGCACGTTTTTTTATAATAAAATTACGGGCGCCCGAGACTAGAGTGTCCGATCGGGTCTATTTTATAACGATTTATGATTTATTTAACAATAAAGGACCATTCTTCAATGGTATTGAAAAAACGTGGCGTTCACATTATAGAATTCGGGATGGACTAATATGTTGCTTTGTAATATAAGCAAAGCTTTGAAGCGCACCACGCATCATTAAATAAGATTTTTTGACACCTTCGACGTTTTAGTTCCCATGAGATCTTTGTAAATGGGAATTTGACGTTGAAATGGAGAAAATAGGTGGTAGATAAACCCTATTATAAGGTTTTACCGTTATTTCTATCAAATCTTTTATTTTATCTAATTTTTTAATAAGAATATAGGTGTAGGTATACCTAGGTAGAATTTTCTCTAATTTGTATAAAAAAATATTTGTTATATTTTTTATTTTGTCCAAAAAATGACTTTTTCATTATATTTTTTTGATAGACAAAATGTCTTTTCCCTGAGGTTCCTAGACAGCTGGTTTTGTCCAAAAAATATTTTTTTAATTTTTTCATTGTCTTTTTTTCGATAGACAAAATGTCTTTTCCCTGAGGTACCTAGACGGCTGGTAGGTAGATATTACATATCGCAAACAAAAATAGGAACAATAAAAACATAAGGAAAACATCTTAATCCTTTAATGTCAGTTAATTCACATTGCAAAATGCTAAAGGCAGTTAAAACATATCTGTAATTACTGACATCGGCCTTCGTAAGCCAAGAGCCGACGGTTTAAATTGCTTTAAAGATATTCAGTTTATATACCTATCTATGGTATTCATTATTTTATCACATAAAAACTGCAAAATAAACTTTCAATATTGTATTTCATTAGAAAGAACGACATCTTAATTATTTAAAGAGAATTAAAAGAAGGTTAAAACGCGTTTTAAGGTAAACTGCGTAGTGTTTTGACATCACCAATCTGCTGTAATTTTTATTTTTCTTTGCAACAAGACCTCTTTTCACCCTTCTGTGCTTAAAAAGCGAAAATTTCTCTAAATTTGTATAATACCTACGTTTGAGAACTTCACAGTCTAAAACAAACATTTGCTGTTAAAAAAGACGTGTGGCACTCGGGGACTGCCGCGGTAAAGCTATTGCATAGCATTTTTTATCAACGCCATCTAGCGGTGAGAGGTGTCCCGTGTCAGGTTATTTTGTTACGGAATTTCTGGATTCGGTCTCCATGCTCAAGGCCCGCGATAGAAGCTATGCAATAGCTTAAAAATATGATATCTGTACTTACCGTACATCCTAAAAATGTATTTTTAGCTTAGTTTTCAAGCACGCAAGCTCTTAAAACACAATGTGTATCTCGGTAGTGAATAATTAACTCACGCTCGTTTTCATTCGGAACAACGCAAATCACACGAATTAAAAACTAAACGATTTCAAATAATCGTTTTTATGGCAATTTGCAACAAAGGTTTTATGGTGATTATTAACATTATAAAACATTATGAAACTCAGAATAACTTGAATTTTTGACTAATTTTATGAACAGAGCTTATGACTTTATGACAATACTGGCTGATGCCCGCGACTTTGTCCGCGTGGCTTTAGTTTTTAAAATCCCGCGGGAATTCTTTGATTTTCGCGGATAAAAACTGAATTGGCTCCCTATAAGGTACCGGCGAAATCTTCACGTTCTTTCTCTTCTCTATGCTGTCCTATATCATCCTTGGTCACCACCCTACCTCAAAGAACGTTTTAAATTCCTTAACTCCTTTCGTTATGACTTCACCCTGCGCTCCTCTTTCGATAACCGACTGAAAATGTTCAGACATAACACGCATTGTTTCTCAGAGTCGTTCACAATAAAAGCAGCTGTGCTGTGGAATGAACTCCCGGCTGCAATAAGGCATGCCAAATCCATAGCAGCTTTTAAAAGCCGTCTTAAGAAACACTATCTTTCACTCTAAACATTCACTTGCTACTGTAATCTATCTATATTATGCTTATGTATCATACTTATTTACATTATATATTTATTATATTATATATGTATATATGTGTATGTATATAAATATGTGTATATTATGTTTTTAGTATATTTTGTATTTATTATAGTATATTTATAATTATGTAATAATATAATATTATTATCCTACGTATTTATTGCGATCCCCGTCTCTCACTTACATTAAGTTCTCTCGTACAGGTTGCCTGGAAGAGATCACTATTAGTGATAAGGTCACCTTTTGTGTTACACTGTTTATTTACTTATGTATTTTGTTCTTTTTTTCATGCAATAAAGCTGTATAAATAAATAAATAAATAAATAAAAAGTAGCCCATGCCACTCTCCAGTTCTTCAACTATAGCCATGCAAAACATTTGACACATCACAATTTAACAGAGACAGTTTTTATTATTGTTTATTTGTATTTCTAAAATGAATTTATCTGGTATCAATGAATTTCCTGACTTATATATTATTAAACTAATAAATTAAATTAAATTAAATTAAAGCTTAGGATAGTGACAACCTTTCATACAACCTACATTTTTGAACTAATATTTGTAAAAAGTCCACGAGAAAGTAAAAATTTGCATTAAAAAAAAACAAAAAAGGTAAAAATTTGAATGTTGGTAACATATTCTGGAATGTCGAGGTCTCACTGCGGGGCGCTCACCGCGGCACTTTCTTTTAACTTCGCCGAACGTTTTCGTTGTATGGGATAAAAAGACACAATTTGGTCACATAGGAACAAAACCATCAGTGGAGTGCACTTCACAAAGGCAGAAAATACAATATTTAGATAACTATGGATTCCTTACCAATTTTATAAACTAGATGATGGCCGCGACTTCTTCGCGATAATGTTTGATAATTGCCGCGGAAACTCTTACATTTTCCGGTATAAAATGTAGCCTACGTGTTGATCCTGGATGTGAGCTATCTTCATTCCAATTTGCAATAAAGCTACGGATTGACATCATTTTTTGTATGGGTATAGTTGAGGACCTGGAGAGTGATACATGCTACTTTTTATCACGGAAAAATCAAAGAGATCCCGCGGGATTTTAAAAACTAAATCCAGGTGGACGATGTCGTATAAGCAGCAGTTAGTAGAAGATAATTTTCTCAGTCGTTTCACTCTTGACAGTGGTCCGACTTCGTTTTTTAATCTCTTTTAATTGCTTGTTCCCTCTAGTAGAGCTGTAGAAGTATCTAGAGCAAGGTCTAGTACTTTTTTCTTTGTTGGAAAATGTATTTCACTGTATTTCCGCATTTCTATTTACCATTTGACAACCAAACCGTCCATGTAAACGTCTATGTTATTAACACATTGCCTCATGTTTACGAGCCGCAGGTTGGAATAATGTCCAGAGACAATGATTATTTATTGTCAGAATCGCTTTTGTCATAACGCCGACTGGACCGGAGCGATCATACATCCATTAATTCTCGTTCGATGTTTAAATATTGATCGGGAATACGAAATTGATTGTAGTGTGTCCCACAGAACAGTGTTTCTTTGATACATATATGTGTTTTAGTATCATTAACTGTATCGTCATTCTTCTTATGGAAGTGATTCCATAACTAGTGATAGTTGATGCCCGCGAATTCTTTCGCGTGTATTGAGGTTTTTTTGAATTCTCGCAGGAACTCTCTTATTTTTCGGGATAAAAAGTAGCTTATGTGCTATTCCAGACTATAATCTATAGCTGTGCCAAATTTAAGCCAAATCGGTTTTGTCGTTGCAGTATGATTAAGTAACAAACATCCATACATCCAAATTTTTGCATTTATAATTTTAAATAGAATGGTCTAGATAACCACTTGACTTGGTTTAGTTTGATTACACTTTGTTGATATACATTTACTTCTATATTTTTTTCACTCTTATATAATTATGCCTCTCGGAGATTAATTTCTGATATTTTGTTTTGATTTCTGGCCAAAATTCCTATAAACCTGCTAATTCACGTAAGCTAGTTAATTTTTAAGACGCTTTTCAGTATTCTGATCCGGTGTTTATGCCTCAACTAAAAGGAAACTATGTATTGGTCTATCTACTTATTTGTTCATTTATGTACAGGAAGCTTACATACACATACCATTAAAAGTCAATAATGTACGTGTACATAACGTCCTCTTAACATAATTTGTCAGTTAGCACAAGAATATGGCAGGAAACTTTTATTTGTAGGAGATAAAAAACAAAGGTTGGGCGAGTTTCGGCCCCGCTTATCTGACTAACCACAATAGATAAACGAATTCCGTTCTTGGATGTGTTAAATATTAACAAATAGAGAGCTATGCTTAGGCATTTGAGCTCTCCATCCTCGTGTATCGTGGAGTGTTATTGATGAAACTTCACTAAACACAGTCAAAGGTGACGTGATTGTATAATATTGTACAAAACGTCTACTTACTTATCCCGATATATCTTTAATTTTTTTTTTTTTTTTAATAACTATTGTGGTCACCAAAGTATCGGTATTGTTATAAATCATGTTGAAGCTGTCATGAGCAGAAAAACCTCAGAAAAGAATGGGTGTTGTATTAATGAAGATTTCAGTGTACTTTCTGAACATCACTTGAAGTTCTTTTGAAGAGACCAAGAAGGCTAATCTTTGATAGCTTCAACTTATGTCCTTTTGCCACGAATCTGTCGTGACCACGATCCATGGATCATGGAAATATGGATTTTTCCGTCCAGTTATATTTTTTATTTTATTAAATTGTATTTTAGTTTTGAATATAATATATTAGCTATACAACCATTTTAAAGTGAATGCAACTAGAAATCAAAAAGCTTCCGACAGGTACATGCATGACTAAGTTCTTTTACATATCTGTAGTTAAGTTTGTGTCTATTGTCCTTTTGACTCCATGTTCTTCGAATATGTTCGAATTCCAGTGAACTAATTTAAAACAAATTAAAAAGTACAACACCCTTTATCCTTAAAAATAGAGCAACTTAAAGTTAATGAGTTTGCGTAAGGATGTATGCTTACAAGCTGTGTATTCAATTTGTTTGCACACATTCGCAACAGTTGTACAAAAGCACTTTTGTTCGATGCGCTCTTTTTAATCTTTTCCTTTATCGATATCCAACGTTATCTATGTTTGCGCACGGGGCATCGTTTTGTTGGCCGGCTCTTTGACTATCCCGACAGATAACTTTGTTCAGCGATAAACTTTACAAATAATAAACCCACTTGCAGTAACGCCGGGCCTTGCGTGTTATCATTTATTATTATTTTATAGTGTTGTCAATTCATTACGCGCACTTAATTGTGTGACCGTGAAACGATAGACATCTTTACCCATTCTTATCGCGTATCTTAATAGCTGTCTATTGTATTTAAATAATATTATAATATAGTAGGGGATAGCGCAAAACCGCGCATGTACATTTGGTAAAAACCGCGGATCTACACTAAATAATCGCTGCTTCAAAACTAAAGAGCCACATCTCAAAATTTAAGTTTTTTCACGAGAGCAAATTGAAAATTTTTATTTAGTCTTTTTTGCTTTTTTGGCTCTCCAACTTACAATGTATGAAAAGCTAAAAGGGCTTACGCGTAAATTATTGTGATTTAAAGGCCAATTTCGACGAATGTCTTCGCGTTATGGCCCCATTTTTGAAATAAAAGTGAATTTGGAAAATTTTGTTTTGTGGCCCTTTAGTTCTGAAGCAGCTACTTGTCACAGTTTTGCAGGGGAAGTTTAAAACTTTATAAATTTCTTATTTCTATGGCTATTGGGCTAATTTTTACACATTCATTCACGTTTTCTATGTATTGATAAAAATAGATATCTTTTAAAGTGATTAATTTAGTCGCTACGACACTTACGCGGTTTTGATTTGACCACAAACGTATGAAAATGAATCCCCGACGATATTGTATTTTAAAAATATTCATCGTATATGAAACTATTTTTTTTCTGTAGGTACCTATAATATTTTTTTTTATGGTTTTCTTGAAATACATAGCTGCCCTACAGCGGATTATAGCGATTATAAGAAAGAGAATAGATATGACACGTTTGTAATATTATGGCCAGGGCAGCCAGTTCACACTGGCGCTATTTGACCACACCGCGGCGGATAGCGCCACAGGTGACTATAGACGACTTTTTGTGTGTTTAGCGAGTTAGATCTATTTAGAATTTAGATGTTCGCGGTTATTTTCTTAATGTGGGTGAAACGTTTTTTTATTTAATCCTCTAGACTTTTCAGTAGGTAGGCAGGTACGGGAATTTTATGTTATATTTCATGCAATTTAAAAAAAAAAGAAAAAATGTATTTATTATTGTTCGTATCTAAGGCTGAAATCTATAGACCGCACTCTCACTCAGCTCAGACTCAAGACAGAATTAAAACGAGACAGATTTATGTCAGAGCATATTTGTGTCTCGTTTTAGCTCTATCTTAAGTCTGAGCTGAGTCAGAGCACGCTCTATAGAGCTCAGCATAAGACCTACGGTAGGTACCTATGTTATAGAAATCTTTTATATCTTATCTCAAATCTTATACATAGTTGTGATTTTTTATTAATTAGATCGATAGGCAGACAGGATTATTAGGTACCTACCTACATAAGACATGTCTTCTAACACTCAAATAAGACGGGCCTATATTGTTTGGCACTTCGCACGTTTTTTTTTTTTTTTTTTATTTTTATTTTTCATGTACATATAGAATTTTCAAGACAACACATATTAGAAGAAGTAGACATAGGTGAAGCTTATCTCTAAAAAAAAAGAAATTTCTTCCAGCTTCCCTTGAAAGTGAGTAAGGTGAAATTATAAAGTGGTATAGGTCAAAAATGTACATCACTACATATACTATAATACCTACTATATAATATACTTAAATAATAAATATAATATAAGTATAAAATAAACTACATAGACACGAAGATACATAAATAGGTACATAAATACATACATGGATACATAAATACATATAATACATAAATAATATAATACATACGTAAATATACATAACTAATTAACACATAACGAGAGATAATGCTGCTTCACTCTATCTCACGTTCATTCAAAGTTGAGCCCAAGTCCATTGAGCCAAATGTTTGCCCAGTCCAGTTCACACCGGCGCTATTTGACCGCACCGCGGCGGATAGCGCCACAGGTGACTGTACCTGACTTTTTGTGTGTTTAGTGAGTTAGATCTGTTTGAATGTTTGCGGTCAGATTTTGGAGTGTTTAATGGCTGTTTGGTTTTTGATTTTTTTTTGACGCCGGAACTGAGATTTCTGTTCGTTTTATTTTCTTAGTGTGGGTGAAACGTTTTTATTTAATCCTACTTTTCAGTAGGTAGGTATAGGAATTTTATGTTATATACTAGCTTTTACCGGCAGCTTCGCTCACGTAAAGTTCGATTTTTATAAACCCCTATTTTACCCACTTAAGGTTTTATTTTCAGAACTCTTTCTTGTCATAATAGGTACCTATCTGTATGCCATATTTTAGCCCGATCCGTTCACGTTTAGCGCTGTGCGTTGATAGATCAGTCAGTCAGTCAATCAGTCAGTCATGCCGTCGACTTACCCACTCAAGATACCCACTTTTATCCCGGAAAATCTCTTACATTTTCACAATCACAATTATTGTTACGGAATTTCTAGTTACGTAATACCAACCAATGAAAAGAAAAAAATATTGTCTCAGTTAAACAAAATTAGGTTTGGCGCTTATAAAATTACAGATAAAGAATAGTCGACGTAAACACTCTCACCTTTTTAATATTCTGGTTCCAAATCAAAGATAATAATAACAAACGACGTCCCACGCGGACAAACCGAGTTCCGGACAGAAGAAAGTTCCTCCCACGCGCGAGCGGCAAATAAAAAAGTAAAAATTCATTTTTCGAATTCCCCAATCGGCCACCGAATTACACGCCACGCCTCCGCCTCCTGATTGGTGAACAGTAGCCGGATTAAATTTTTTCACTGCACGCGAGCATAATCAACGCGTTTGATAGATAACGTTGTAAAAGGTTTTTACGTCGTGCACTTCGAGCGGTAGCCTCTTGAACTATGTTGCACGTACTCGTACATAATTTATAGAGCACGAAATTAAAAAAAAAATTATGGGACCATCTCGCAAGCTTCTGTCGATTAAAAAAAAAATACGCAAATCCGTTTAGAGATCCGATCGATTCTCCTTTTGCAACAATTACATGGAACCCCTTACTATTTCGGAATAAGAAAATCACGTCATTCCATTGCTACGTGATTGAAGGACAAAACAACAAACAAACACTTTCATATTTAAAATAGACTAGCTTTTGCTCACGACTTCAGCCCAGTGGAGAAAGATTTTAAAAATTCGCACGTGAACCCTCTAGTTTTCCGGAATAAAATGTAAGTAGGTAGTTTATGTCACTCTCCAGGTCCAAAAAATTGAAGGACAAACCAACAAACAAACACACTTTCACATTTATAACCACCACGCATCGGTGGTGCCTCAGGTGCTACAAATGTTCACGGGCGGCGGTAATCACTTAACATCAGGTGACCCGCCTGCTCGTTTGCTCGCTAAAAATATAAAAAAAATATATATATACATATTAGTAAGGATAGTAGGGAAGTAGGGATAGGATGTACCTAGGTAGTTACTAGTTAGTCAGTCAACTAATGAGGTATGAAAAACCAATCAGAAGCATCCATCAGTGATTCAAACACTGACCTACAACTGAGACCATGAGATACGCCCGGAGGGTACACCCATGTTTTAATTATGTGGGCAGACATTATGTCGGGTCACGAACTCTAATAACACGACCTCCTTTGAGACGAGAAGGGCCCTTAACTCTTTAATTGCTGTCTAGATTGGTCATTCCTTTTTAGTATGCGAAATAAAGTTCTATGTCTTAATCGGCGTTGTATGGATTGTATTGAAATTGTCTTCGCGGAGTTGTGACTATGTATTAATGACTAGATGATAATGACCGTAACTTCCTTGGGGATAAATACATCAGAAGGGTAAAGATGGTACCTGGCGTTACTGTTGTGAATAACGTTGCCAGACGTCCCGTATTTCCCGGGACATCCCGTATTTTAGGCATAGTTTAAAATGTCCCGGCGGGACTGACTCTGTCCCGTATTTGAACCGTACTACGTTGTTCATTATGAAATCGATCCAAGTATTCACACACGTAACGTTCGTAAAATAGCGAGTTGATGACCGTTTTTAATTACCTACGATTATAATTGTATTGATTTTTACAGATATGTTACAAAGAATAAAAATATGTTAAAACTAACTTGATCCTCGGAAAAATATCGAAAAAAAAAATTACACTAAGTAAATATTTTTTTTAATTTGTCCCGGGTAAAAAACTGAAATCCCGTATTTTTTGCCCATTTAACCATTTGTCCCTTATAGGCTAAAAAAAATCTGGTAACCCTAGTTGTGAACTCCCCTAAACAAAAGGACGAACTTATCATTGAAGATGTTTCAAGTTCAGCAGCTCTCATCCAGCAGTCTACGACTATGAAAAACAAGGATATCATAAAGTTCTTGGATGGACTTTATGTATCTGAGAAAACAACTGTTGTAGGTACATAATGAGATATAAGGACATTAAAGTTTTAAGATGATGCCCGCGATTTCGTACGCGTGGATTGTGTTTTTTTTGTTGTCCCGCGGGAACTCTCTTATTTTCCGGGATAAAAAGTAGCCTATGTGCCATTCCAGTCTAACCTAACTCTGTGCTAAATTTTAGACAAATCGGTTCAGTCATTGCAACGTGATTGAGTAACAAAACAACAAATTCAATTATTATTTTCTTGTCAACGGTACGGTATGACGTCATTCTGTGACGGTCGAAGACGGCCAACTTGAGAAGGATAGTAGGTAGTTAATGTGCGTCAAATTTTCCATTTCCATTTTCAAATGGACCAATCCTGAGTCGTTAATCTGACTTACTTGCCCGAGCAGTGTAATTATTTTCTTGTCAACGGTACGGTATGACGTCACTTTGTAGCGGTCGACGACGGCCAACTTGAGATGAACGGGTAGTAGTAAGTCAAATTTTCCATTTCCATTTTCAAATGGACCAATCCCGAGTCGTAAATCCGACTGAGTTGGCCAAGCAATGTTATTATTTTCTTGTCAACGGTACGGTATGACGTCATTTTGTAGCGGTCGAAGACGGCCAACTTGAGATGAACGGGTAGTAGTTAGTCAAATTTTCCATTTCCATTTTCAAATGGACCAATCCCGAGTCGTAAATCCGATTGAGTTGACCGAGCACTGTTATTAACAGTAGCCCGATTTCTCCCACGGCTTTGATTGGTCGCCGCGTAAACCGGTAGCCGACTCCCACATAACATTACACACACGCATGTTACATACATGCATGTTATGTACATGCCTGCTTTTGTTTGTGTGTGTTCCTCGAGGGCAATAGGTAGGTACGTGTTCTTCGAGGGCAATACATAAAGAGAGGGAGGATTAAGGGAATTCACCTATCCTTCTGTATCCTTACTTATAAATGCCAAAGTGTGTATTTTGTTTGTTGGTTTGTCCTTCAATCACGCTGCATCAGAACTATGAACTATGAAGAACTGACGTGATTTTTCGCACGGCTATAGTTGAGGACTTGGTGTGGAAGTGTTATAGGCTACTTTTTATCCCGGAAATACGGAGGGTTCCCGCGGGATTTTTAAAAACTTAACCCGGTCTAAGTCGCGAATCTATGGTATTGGGTTACAAAATATTTAAAATCTTATTTATTGAAAACTTTATAGCTAGTAGGTAAAGTTTTCCGTGAGTTTACTTTTCAACTCATGTAGTTTTATAGAGCAAGAAATCTCGATTTTTTTACATTACCTACCTACCTACTAGCTAAAATCACTTCTTTTTCGAGATAAAACATTGCAATAAATGAGCGATATGATAGGTAGTAGGTACCTACCTAAGTACTTTTTTTTAAAGAATATTAGCCAAGCTGCAGTTGACTAATATCCTTCTATCCCCTCTAAATAAGCAGAAAGCTTTATTTGTTTTATTTATTTATACAACTTTATTGCATGAAAAACAAGAATAAAATATCTACATAAGTAAATAAACAGTACAGTGTAACACAAAAGGTGACCTTATCACTTGTGCTAGGAGTGGGTACGACAATAATGCAACGGGTGGGATTCGAACCTGCAACCTTTCAGTATTCAGTCCGCACCTTTAACCAATTAAAAAGTAGAATATTTAATACAAAACTCGTAACACACCTTTCATAATAGGAATGCATCACAGTAAAAAAGTTGTTAGCATTTATATACCTCACTAAAACATAAGCAATCAGGCGTACACAGGGCGGCTCAGTGCCAGCGGCGATACGGAGCGGCCAATATATCAGCCGCGCTACGATACTCAGCACAGCGACGCCGTGGAGTAGACATTGTTCATACAAAGGTTCGATTTAAAAAAAATTTTTTTTTTCTTCAAAAAACCAAACTATTATTATTCTTTATTCTATGGGTTCTTTGCGCCTCTAAGTCTCATGACTTGTCGAGGCGCAGCACACTCCTCTAGATTATCTTATATAAATTATTATTATTGTGATATAAACATACATATGTATACTAAAACTAAAACAAAACGTATTACAAAGGAACTGCTTTGGTACAAAAAATTAAATTATTTTTCTAGATTATCTTATATAAATTATTATTATTGTGATATAAACATACATATGTATACTAAAACTAAAACAAAACGTACCTACCTATTACAAAGGAACTGCTTTGGTACAAAAAATTAAATTATTTTAGTATGAGTTAGAATAACATTGAAATTTTTACATAGAAGTTTCATAAGGTTAATATTTACTTAGAAAGTATATCAATTGGGCCTATAAAATTTGAAGAGTTCCCTCGATTTCTCCAGGAACTCATCATCATTGCCCTTGCCATTATGGCAATGGGACCACCTAGGAAGTAAACCCTTTCGAACAAAACAGAATTATCCAAATCGGTCCAAGCGTCTACGAGTAATCGGGGAACATATATAAAAAAAAAAGATTCCGAGGAATTGAGACCCTCCTCCTCTTTTGGAGGTAGGTTAAAAAGTACTTGTAATAGATGTTGGCAGCGAAAGCTAGTAAATATTACAAACTATACCTATTCATTCGAAAATTCAGTAGATGATACGATGTCGTAGATACAGCTTGATGAAATCTACTAATAGGTACAATAATAATTTCGCACATAAACTTAAAAGTGTCGACGCAAATAAATAATTTTAAACACCACAATTAAGATGTTTTACAATGAAATATTATTGCTAGATCATTACCATTTACATGTGATGATAATCGTTAACTTTATAATTATTTACGACTCTTCTAGGTGTGATATGCTGTATGCATAATGTAAAGTAATAACAATTATGTAGATATACCTACAACGATAGCTGCTTTGATTGTGAAAGTATTTCATGCCAATTAAATCCCATACGAAGCAATAAAAAAGCACTTGCCCTTCATAATTGAGGTGAACGGCGTGAACTTGGAGGGCCAGTTCGATTCCCGGCAGGGGAAATTTGGAAATTGGTGAGATCGCAGGCTTAGATAGGTACCTACTTCCAATAATAATTTATAATTAAAACTCACCAGTATTAAAAATTTACAGCCGTCGTCACAAGGTGGATTATAAATTCCACTATAAAGTCTATCTGTACCTACAATCTTTAAAAAAAATCAAAATTCAGAATTATTTATTTAGTAGGCCAACCTGTGACTCTTATAACAAGTCAAGACTCTATCACCTGTTAGGAAAGCAGATTCTGCTGAGCAGCGCTTTACACATTAAAATTTACACTAAAAGCAATTTATATTTCTTGTCATGGTTTGAAAGACGGTTGTAAAACGACAATTAATTTATAAGTTTAGAAGAAGCAGCAAATGATGCGTGAAAACATGTAAATACTCGTATATATTTGCTGCTTCTTGTTGACCATTTCTACAAATTATTTACGAAAACACTTCCCTGGAGTAGTGGTGAGTTCTGTGTCTTATAACTGGGAGGTCTCGTGTTCGATTCCTAGCGAATTTGGGAATTTATAATTTCTGAATTCTCTCTACCGTCAAAGACGTGCCGCCAAGCGATTTAGCGTTCCGGCACGATGGCGTGTAGAAACAGATGTGGGACATGGGTTGTAAGCCAAGCTAGCCCGCTACCATCTTAGACTGCACCATCACTTACCATCAGGTTAGATCGCAGTCAAGGACTATCTTGTCGTCGAAAAAAAAAGTTTTCAAAAGTAATATTATAAATTCGACTCCACGGCCGGCTCTGTTCCACAGCGCGCATACCGTTCCTGTGGGAACGCGCGGGACATAAAGTGTTTCGTTATTTCTGCTCACTCGCTCATTTGTATATTATAATTTGGCCCCGCTAAGAACCTGTTGCGATTTAAATTGCTATTATGCTGGTATTATGTGCTTCAAATAATAATATATTCGAGTGATTGATTTTGATAAATAAAGAAGTTGAGACTACCAACTCTACTTACATATTATTTTGACCTCCTTTACCTACTTATACCCATCATCATCAAGTGCCTTCTTCGAAATGAAGTTTGGCGGTCAGCACGCGAAAAGCTTCTCTATTTAGGGCCGCTTCCTTAAATTTAGGATAGCTAAGCCCAGTCTACTCCCTCACATCGTCCAACCACTTGCGTCTTTGGCAAATTCACAATGGTCGTTCGATTTCTTATAATTGGATTGTAATTCAATGATACCTCGGTATTGCCATTAGCTTAAAAAGCGTTTGCCGAAATGAGTTTAAAAAAAAAACTACATATTAAAAACGTTTATTTAAGCTAGATTCAAAGCTAAATGTGTCAGTGGCAAACCATCGGAAAACAATTGTGACGCCATTGTATTAGTAGACTACCAAAATTGCTAAAAGTAGCAATTGGGATGTCACTGATAGACAACTGAACTACAATTGCAATAGCAGACTTGGTCCCCTGGTGCTCTCCTGCCTACGATTCTTCCTTCCAACATTAATCTTGGGAATAAGAATTGGGCTCCCCTCTGCAAGTGGCCACAGAAAACGAGTTTTTTCCGCATGATGGTTGACATGAGTTCTCTCTTTTTATTAACTAACTAGAAGCCCGCGCCGATTTCGTCCAGGTTGAAAAATTAAATGTTTGTTTTTACGGGACTGATTGCATTGAGAGCTTCTTATAGGAGACGATTGTAAATAAGATCACCACAGGAACCACAGGAATCTCCCGCGCTTTGAGCGAATCTTGAGCATTCTCCGATATATCCACATTTCGATATCGACTTATACTGGTTTGAAACCTTCGATTAATTATTTATTATCCTTCCCTTACTAATGTAATAAGTGTGTTTGTTTGTTGGTTAGTCCTTCAGTAACGCTGCAACAGAGCTACGGATTGACGTGATTTTTTGGGTAGGTATAGTTCAGCCCCCCGATTCAGACCCTTCCGATAACTTATTTGTCGATCGATTCGGTTTGTTAACATATATTTCGCTCGCTCTGAATCCACACGACAAAAAGAGATAGATATCTAACCGTATCGACACGGTATGTTATCGAACAGGTCTGAATCGCCCTGCTGGACCGGGAGAGTGACATAGGCTATTTTTATCCCGGAAAATCGGATGTTTGTCACTCAATCACGCTGCTCAAGTGAACAGACAAAAATTTTTAAAATTGTTTTTTTCATATGTACCGTATTTATTTATTTATCACGTATTTAGTAAAAAGCTGTTATTTTGATATTAAGTTCAAACAGACACTCAAATTTTATTTATTTTTATAGATTTAGTTGTTCAACTTGAAATTGTAAGTCTGCGGGTACTCCTGAGCTTGTGTTATGAGAGGATTCTACAATATTAGTTCAACTGTAGGGATGGGATAGGATTGAACCGTCGTCATTTCAGTTTTCAGTGCACATCTATGACCGTTGACGGGTTGAGATTCTATAGATTCTTCTATTCTTTTCGAAAATGTTTTAAAACAAGAATCATTCTTTATTGCCGTGGATTTATTCCCGAGCGGGGTAATTATAAAACCATGATTCAGCTCATGCCGGGCATTCTCGTGATTTAAAGGACACCAGCCATACAATAGCTCGCTGTCCCTTTCTACCTTTCGGCGATTTTTATCGATGCGAGAGGGAGGGAAAAGATTGTTATTCATTGTTCGTAAAAATGTCCAACAGAATGATAAACATATTTTCGTGTTGAAATACAGAGACATGCGCGGTACAATATGGTTTCGGGTTTTCTACAGTCGAAGGTTTATCTTTTTTTTTTCGAATATAATTTTGTTATGCTGTTAACCCTACTGGGGCAGATTAGCTACTGGTTCTAATTTCCCCACTATACCTCGTACCTACAGATTATTATAGTGATCACTCAGGCTGGCTGGACCGATTTTGACGGGACTTTCACAGAGTACATAGCTGATGTTATCGGGAGTAATTAGGCTACTTTTTAAACCAACTTCCGAAAAAGGAGGAGAAGGAGTTGTGTTTTTCTACCTATGTATATCAATATCTCTGTGATTTCTAAACCGATTTGTTATTGATTAATCGATACAAAAACTTTGCGAGATGGTCCCATAAAAACTTCAGGTTTCAACTCCTCAATCCTGATGCTGCAAGGGTACTGTCCCCCTAAACGGTGGGGGATTTAGGAACTGTCGATTATTAATAGTTATTGCAGGTACCAAGTAAAGACTTGATCGTTGAACTCTTCCATCCTAATGCTGCAGGGATTCTGCCTACCTAAACTGTCGGGATTTAGGAACTGTCGATTGTGAATTGAAGAAGCGGACAAAGTCGCGGGCGTCCGCTATATTAGGTACTTATTACATTACATATCTGACCTAATTAATAATTGTTGACAAAATAATATTATTTACACATTAGAATCCAGCAACAACAACGCACTAGCAACAAGAATTGCACAAATAAGACGGCACATACATCGCCGCCAACGCCAAGCGCCAACGTTTGATCAAATTCCCAGAAAGCGGACGCCGAAAGCCGAATGGACTCACGCTGACTCGGCATTCGCCCTCGGCCTCGTGAAAGACGAACAATGGCCACAAAGCGCGGTAATAGACCGTATTAGATGCGCGCATAAAAGCATTGACACAATAACTTGATAAATACTGCTTTTGAACGAGACGCGTGTAAATCGCCCTTTATGAAAGTTTACATTGTTCTTTTTCTAATCGTGTGTATAGTGCGCATTTGATTTGACAGATTTTTACAGTCTATTTTGTACGAAGCTTTTTGATCATTTTTGTTTCTATACTTCACCTATACTTATTTATCTTTTAATGTTTTTACCCATTCCGGACTGGACACGGTTTATGTATGAATTTGGCCTTAGAGGTTATATTGTGTTTGTTTGTTTTTGCTTTTTTGTAAGTTACTTATATATTTTGTAAGTTATGTACAAAAAGCTTGGTTGTTAAATTGCATTTTTTTATATGTTCAATATTTTTTTATTTTTTGGCTAAGGATTTTTAACGTGGAAATAAGTACAATAAAATGTAAACTGACGGTTCAAATTCATCAATCATTGCTACTAATTTTGTTGCACACAATCTCTAAACTATACTTAATAAACTTTAAGACGGGTCTAAAAATAGCTATCCATTTCTAATGAATGCTAACTGCGCATTACATAGCTGTCATTTATCTTAGTTTAGAGATTATGAACAACAGCAATACTTGTAACTTATAAAAGTGGTATCTAGTAGCTAGGTACATATATGCAATATGGATAGTGGATACCCTTACTTTCATAGCCAGTAAAAAGTGCTTTCGCCCGAGTTATGAATACAGTCAAATTAGCCTCGCATTAACGATTCGCCTTTAAGACGCGAGTGATAAATTTTAATTATACTACTCTTGCACATGTGAAAACGGCTTAATAGCTATTTTACAGCTGATCCTTGCATTGATAGTTCAGTGAAGTTGATAGATTTCTGAGTCGTCTGTTCGCTGTTCTTTACAATACGGGTCTGTGTATAATCACATATATGTATAATATATACACACACATATATAAAAATTTGTGTATATATTGTATATGTGTGTATATTCGCGTCTGTCTGTTACAGAAAGTAGAGATCAGGCAGTCGTAAAAAAAGGCGATTTATTGTAATTAAAAACTTAAATCAACATTTTCGGTCACTTACATTGTTTTAACCCTGTCTGGACATTTGGAGATACAAGGACTAATTAAGGCTACATTAATTTACCTGGAAAATAATTCGGGTTCCTTTTTTTAAATATAACTTTTTTTTAAAATATAATAACTAAACTAATAATAAAATAATAAAATGTAAGCTGAAAATAATAACTAAAGGGACAACAATGAAAAAATTGGCTTGTAATAAAATTGCTTTTAATCTTAATTTTAAATCGATACAAATTTAAAACCAATTAACAATTAAGCAACACAAAATTCCTTTCTATGAAACCCCTTTCATAGAAAGGGATTTCATAGAAAGTTATAACACCCTGTTATAATTTAAAAAAAAATAACTAGCGCTTGACAGCGATCTGACCTGATGGCAAGTGAAGCTGGAGTGCGCTTGCCTAGAAAATGTTTCGACCCCTCCGTAGAACAAAGTCTTATCTGCTAAATTCATAACTTGAGATTTGAGCCTTGCAGATGTGAATTTTAAGGCTCAAATTTCAAATTGTGAATTTAGCAGATGAGACTTTGTTCTACGGAGGGGTCGGTTTATTCACTCTTAATTCCTTTTGACATTAGGAAAAATATGATCAAACAGTTGAACCGATCTTGATGAAAGGCACAGACGTAGCTTGCATTTAAGAGAAAGGCATAGGATACTTTTAATCCCGGTAAATTAAAAAGGGATCTTGCAAAAACCTAAACATGGAAGAAGTCGCGCGCACCACCTAGTCACGGATAAAGTATTGAACCTATAAATTATTGAGTATTACAAAACAAGTAGTGTAAAAGTTCTATAAGCGCTTTAAGTTTATTCATCGTATGTTACTATGTTGCTAACAATCAGGTGCTTGCGTTTGTGGAATTTGGCGTAATTAACTTTAAAGTGGCAGTTTTTGTGGAGCTCATTAGGGTTGTATTCTGTAAGGAATCTTTACAATAACGTCGGTGCAAGATTTGTACATTGTTTTTAATAAGGATGCTCCGTTTTGATGCACGGAATACAGTATAATAGTACAGCACTGATAGCATGGGCGGGAGAAATTTTATCCCCGTGAAAAGGATAAAATGTTTATCCCCTCGCTTAGTTTTATCCACCCGTCGAGCATGGGCACAGCGGTGGGAAGAATATTGACAGTGGATAAAATGGGAGTAAATGTATCCCCGCAATTATTGCCATTATAAGAAAATCATGGAAGTAGGAGGTACAAAAACCACAATACTTCAAAATTTATGTCAATTCGATCTCAAAAAGTCATTATTTTTATCTATACTCGTGATTTTGACAGTTAATAGATGATTCGTAGTTGGTTTTTGTCTGTGGTTTTTGTTTTCGTTTGACCCTTTCAAAAGTCAAAAAAGGACTAGTTTATCTCTTTCATTTGTCCCCATGCTCTAGCCGGGGGAACAGAGTGATTACATTCTCTTTGCGGGGGAAGTTGCTCCACTTGTAATGTCAAATAGGGATATACTTCTCCTTTCCCCTATCGCCATGCTTTAGTATAGGGGAAGGTAAGTTTAACCCCTGTCAGTGGATACAATCGGGGGATAAAATTTTTATCTCTTGCCCATGCTACCAGTGCAGGTAGAGAACTCTTGCGACCATACAATAAAGTGCAATTCAGGTTGCACAGCGCTAACTTTACTACAGTGATATTTACCTAGAGATTGCCTCTGTTCCTATCGCGTAACTCTTATCCCTTCGATTTGAACTGAACACGCGGATGAAGAAGCGGACATAATCTAGTATTATTATAATAATAATGTGAAAGTGTGTTTGTTGGTTGGTTTGTCATTCAATCATGCTGCAACAGAATTACGGATGGACGTGATTTTTTGTAATCGCGGAACGTACATAAAAAATAAAACAGATTCCGACGAATTGGGAACCTCCTCGTTTTTTGAAATCGGTTAAAAACTAAAAAATAACTTTGAATAAAACACTAGTTTTATTTATTCATCGTATTCGACACCTGTGTATCCCTTTCACTTAAGATCGCAATTAACGAGCGCGATGAGTCAAGCCTTCAGACACACCTTAGACCTCTCACCTCGCGACCGAAACCGAGTGACGCATAACTGTTCACACACCGTGTTATTGCTCATCGCAACATTACTACTAGATGCACTATTCCCTCACTCTCATAAATATGCTACTAGGTTTATAAATACATATCAAAAATTCCGAGGCCGGCGGGATTCGAACCCACGTCTCTCTGGGAATCGCGCCCGAGTGTGTTAACCGCTACACCACGGCCGAACCATACGCCAATAAAAAATTAAAAACTCATAAATATGGTTGAACGAAGCAACTGCTGGATCATGCGTCATGCTCGTGAACGGGTGCCACCAACGGGAATGGGTCTACTTTCTGTCTGCCCGTCTTAACATGTATTGGATTGTATAGCATTTTTGAAACTTCATCGTGGAAACACTGTTATACATAGCATAGTTTTGTTACCTATTGTAAAAAAAATTTTTTTTTTTGAAAAGAGCAACCACCGAGTTTATTGCTGGCTCTTCTCGGCAGGAAGGGCATTCCGATCCAGTGGTAGATTCATCGACGATTCAAAAGCACTTGTAAAAGTTTATTTGAATAAAAAATATTTCTATTCAATTCTATTCTATTCATAGTCCACGACAGACAAATCAGGTGCAGGATTAGGACCTAAGGCTAACCGGTGGCTCTTATGACACGTCGAGACTAACACCGTTTCGGAACGCAGATTCTGCTGAGAAGAGCCGGCAAGAAACTCAGCAGTTGCTCTTTTCATTTTGTTTTCACATTAAGTTCGATTTTTCTAACCCCTATTTTATCCCCTTAGGGGTTGAATTTTCAAAAATTATTTCTTAGTGGACGCCTACGTTATAATAACTATCTGTAGGTGCCATTCAGCCTGATCTGTCCAGTGGTTGAGCTGTGCGTTGATAGATCAGTCAGGCAGTCAGTCACCTTTACCTTTTATGTAAACCCACTTCCCATCAAAAAAATCGAAACACCTCGCAATGCTTTTTAGTTCGAAAGTGTTTCGATATTTTTGATGAGAAGTATTTAGATTAATGTAATACTTAATCTATATATATATAAAATTCAAAGTCCTGACTGACTGACTGACTGACTGACTGAGATATCAACGCACAGCCCAAACTACTGAAGTTAGAAACTTGAAATTTTTACAGTTGGTTCCTTTTATGACGTAGGCGCACACAAAGAAAGGATTATTGGAAATTCCACCCCTAAGGGGTTTAAATAGGGGATGGAAGTTTATATGAAACTCCGTCATTTTTCAAGCTGTTTCCATCAAAGTTGGTATTTGAGCTTTCAGTTAAAAATAAAGAAGTACGTGTGTCACAGTTTTTGCAAATTCCACCCCAATACCTAATTCTACGCGGACGAAGTCGCGGGGGCAAAAGCTAGTTCATTGTATGAATCTTAATTCTCAATAACAAGCTACACTACACTAGTAAGTACCGATGGAATTTTACAACATGAGTTACCCATGACGGTATTTGAGTACGACGAAATAAATTTACCAATTAATTTCAACAAAGTGTTCGATTAAATTTCTAATTAAAACAACACCTGTACCGCGAACGCCGTGTCTGTGAATCAAGAGGTCAGTAGTTAAATGTTTATGAATCATAAATCCATTGAACGTTCGTCAATATAACGCAACTTATAGGTTAATAAGGTGGACTCTCTGATTCATGTTAAAAAGTATAAAAAGTCCGCTTAGGTAAGGAGTTTGTATATTATATATAAGGGACAAATGGTTAAATGGGCAAAAAATACGGGATTTCAGTTTTTTACCCGGGACAAATAAAGAAAAATTATTTAGTGTCATTTTTTTTTTGACATTTTTCCGAGCATCGAGTTGGTTTAACATATTTTTATTTGTTTTAACATATCTGTAAAAATCAATGCAATTATAATCGTAATTAAAAACGGTCATCAACTCGCTATTTTACGAACGTTACGTATGTGAATACTTGGATCGATTTCATAATGAAATACGAAGTACGGTTCAAATACAGGACGGAGTCAGTCCCGCCGGGACATTTTAAACTATGCCTAAAATACGGGACATCCCGGGAAATACGGGACGTCTGGCAACGCTAATCACAGACTAGCTGCTGCCCGCAACTTTGTCCGCGTAGATCTAGTTTTTAATAATGCCATGTGTATCTTTGACTATCCAGAATGAAACCAACGAGAGCCTTCGGTTCGGCTCTCGTTGGTTGACCGCCCGTTCAGTAATTCGTTTTCGCTTAGCGTATTTTCTTACTTTCCCTCTTTTTGCTCGGCTTCTAAGGGTCGTACCGTGATGTTAAATAGACTATAACCTGCATCAAGGATTAGGTTAACAAATGCAAAAAAAAATTTTCAAATCCGACGGGTAGTTCCAGAGATTAGCGCGTTCAAACAAACTCTTATATTAAGTATAGATAAGTTGATTCGCATTGGCATAAGCACTCTATTCATTCACACGTCACCATAGGTTCCACTGTGGGGTTAGTATAAGATTTAACACGATTCGTATACTTTGACATTAACGTCAAAGTAAAGTGAACCTTAACAGTATTGACTTAAAGTCGCAAATTCAGTACAACCGATTTTAGTTTGGAGCGTATCTGCATACGTAAAAGTATACGTGCATTTTACTTTAACGCTAATGTCATAGTATACGAATACGACCAATCGTATTAAATTTTATACTAACCCCAATGACGTGACATCAAGCGTTGCTACGGCGCACCCGATGCTGCCGACGTCAGTCTCGTTTTCAGTAATGAAGAATGCGGATCTTTCCGCCGTGCGGAACCAAAGTGGAATCTGAATCATGCAAAAGATCCGCCTTAAAACAAATGACACAGATAGATCGTTACTAGATATGATATTTTTTTCTCCATTAGTTTCGGCAACCACAAAGATGCGCATAACATCATAACTTAGGTATAATATTTACAAGGAAAATTCTGCCTCGCAGCATGTGGTCTCATACCTATTGTTAAATATTATTAATAATTTATTGAATATCATTTTTAACAAAAGCTAAAACAATGACTAATACTAAAGTGACTGATATAAACCTTTAAAATCCGGAATAAAATTATCCTATATCGTTCCTTAAGCTATTGACTACCTCGTCAAAATTGTCGAAATTGTTTCAGTGGTGTAGGCGTTAAAAGATTGCATAATATGCTTTTATCCCTGCTTTAGTTAGACGTTAAATAGAAGATAACAGACAGACAGACAGAGTTATAATATTAGTATGGTATAGGTATATATTATTTACGTACCTACTGGTATCAATGTTTGAATAACTGGGTAGATAGGTACGTTAGCAATATCAGTATCGTTAAAGCCTTTAAATTCCCAAGATTTATTCGAACATGAATGTTGAGCTAACAGCTATTGTTACCTTAGAATGACGATAATTTCTTCAAGATGAGCAGTAAATTTAAGATAAACTCGGGACAATCTCTCATACCATAAGAGGCATTTATTTTGCTACTAAAGAGGGAACTTCGTGACTATCAGATGTTTATCAAAAAGTACCGGCAGACTGTAACCCTAAATGGTAGCTAAAATGTCGAAATCTCTACAACGGAGCTTCTTTTGCGTGCCATCGTTTCGTGATACTACCATAATGCATAGTTTTATCATCGGAGTTAATGTTAGCAAAAAATATAAACGTAAAAATTCTTTTTACAGAACCGACTTCAAACGCCACTATAAAGTATACCAATTGTGCCTATAAAATTTGAACAATTCCCTCGATTTCTCCAGTATGCCATCATCAGGTCCTGAGCTGATGACAGTGGGACCACCCGGGAAGTATCTTCGAGTAATTGGGGAACATACTTAAAAAATCAAAAAAAAAAAAAAGATTCCGTCGAATTGAAATCTTGAAACTCTTATGCTAAGATGAGAATTCGAGCTCCATATAAAAAACTTAAAATGTATAAAAGTTTTAAGTTGGTAAAAGAGTAGGTACTTACAACAAACAACGGTACAACAGTTTTCATTGTGCAACGCTATAAAAATTCTGCATAAAAATTTAAACTTAAAAAATAAATTTTACGGCTACTTCAACGCACGACCTCAATACCTACATTAAGATGACGCTGATCAACAGCATTACTAAAATATCGACTAACTAAACAAAGGCCTCCTTAGACATGAGTAGATTTTCGTCCGTGTGAAGGTATGTTTTAAAAATCGCACGGAAATTATTCTTGGTTAGCTAAAAATTAGCTTATGTCATTTTCCAGTTGCTCAATTATACAACAATGCAAAAATCAGTCAACCTGTAACTGTTGCAGCATGATTGAAGAAAAACCATCTAACAAAGATTAGGTATTTGAATACAAAATTATAAATTCTTCTTTCCTTTTCTTGTGAAGAAAAAAATTATGTGACAGCCCAACTTGGATCTTGTTGATATGTACTATTTGCTTGGTGGTTATCACCCTACCGTCAAAAATGTGCTGCTAAACGATTTAGCGTTCCAGCACGATATCGTGTAGAGTCCGATTTAGGGTATGGGCTAGTTAAAAAAAACTTAATATTACAATAAAATTGCGCGGAAATATAGAAACTGGAAACCGCAATCGATGGCTATAATAACAGAAGCCAAGCAAACGGTAATTTAGCGGGAGCAAGCGCCGCGCCATCAGTGCCGAAATAAGTAATATCGTGAGTGGAACGCACGCACGGTAGCCCCGAGCCACCCGCGGCTTTCCCACCGACCACTGTACTGTAATCGGTGCCATTTTAATGCTTGTACCCGTAATTATACTTAGTACTCGAGGTAAAATAGTGGTAGCTAGCGAGAAATGAGCCAAGTGAACGTAAATTATGAAATATTAGCGTTCGTTTGCGTCGAAACGTATTCCATGTCGTGTAAAACGAAAAACAAGTTTTGTAGAGTCTATTATCTACGAAAAAGTTAAGTGAGTTTCTATCTACAAAACCAGTAATAAAGGTATAATAAATTTCGGAAAATGTATCTATTTAATACAATTTCATAAATTAAAATAAAGTTTTCATAATTTTTTCTACCTAGAAAATGAAACTAATAACGACTTCCTGAAAAATACGACGTAATAATAATATTTTTGCTGTTGTTCCTATTACGTAGTTCGCGTACGGCGTAGCTTCGAGAGCCAGTGCATAATTTCCATGGTGGCAGCAGCCACCGACTCGCTACCTGTTCATTGAGCGAACACATGGTGGGGGCTACGCGCCTTCCGCGTAACGTTATCAGTAGTTTCCGCACCCTCTCGCCAGCGCACTGCGCAGTTGCCAAACGCACCCGGTCTACGTCGCACGTCCGTGACACTTCTAGTCAACAGCTCTCCGTGTATTTTGAAATCGCGCTTTTCTCGAAAGCTTATAGCTAACTCACTGTGTTATTAAAATAAGAAGTACAGTGAAAGTGTTGGCATCACCGCCTCATATCGTACCCGAAGGTTTGTATTACCTAGTCATTAGAGTACTAAAACAATTTAATAGACGTGTCGATAGTTATTTATAAGTGTTAATTACGATATCCGATATAATACTCGTAAAAACGCGCGTTAACACCTCCATTGCACGCGACTTACGATCCCTGTTATTATACTATTATGTATGCGTTGTAATAAACTAATAACGTCTAATGACGAGCTTGAATATTATGTGCTGTTTATATTACTCGTGTGTAATACATGTTTTTATACAATCTTCATTAAATAATAACTAATGTTGGTAAAATAAACGAATTGCCCTTATCTGCACTAAGCATATTCCTATACAGGACGATGAGTATTTTTACATTTTTACGTGAGATAACATGTTACGTAACTTTAAAAGTTACACTAGACGATGTCTAGAAGAGTCTAGACATAGACGATTAGAGAATAGTGTAACTTTCCAAGTTGACATTGTAGGTACGTTTTGTCATTTAGTATGTACGGGAAAGGGAAGTAGAGTTTTCCATCTCTTTTCTGTCCATACTAATTAAAAGATTTTTAAGCGCAGTTAACGTTAACTAAACCTGGCGTTTTTTTTAATTATTTTCATATACATATGTAATTTCCAAAATACCCTGTACCTGTACTGCAAACTATTTGAGCGAACGCACTGTGTGCCAACATTTAGGGTCACGTCACACAGGTCAACTCCGACGTAATCAATCGCGTTGGCTGCCGCAGTCGCGATTACTTTCCGGACCTAAAACAAATATAGGAAGAGGAATCAACTGTTTCTGAATTTTAAACGTTATAATCCAAGTGCTAAGGTTGAATTTGCATTGATAAGTTATCATTGT
Organism: Hipparchia sbordonii; assembly: GCA_038048805.1. Classification (NCBI taxonomy): domain Eukaryota; kingdom Metazoa; phylum Arthropoda; class Insecta; order Lepidoptera; family Nymphalidae; genus Hipparchia; species Hipparchia sbordonii. The sequence continues at coordinate 4,760,304 of CM076110.1, read as the reverse complement.
CCCGCAGGCTCCCTAGCCCCGCCCGTCGCGAGCACCATAGACCAGACAAAATGTTCGCCGTGATGCAAATCGACGAGGATCACACCAGGGACTTCAGGCGTAAACTGCGCCCCAAGTGCGAGTTCGTCTGCAAGTATTGCCAACGTCGGTTCACCAAGTCCTACAACCTGATGATTCACGAGCGCACCCACAAGAGCCCGGAACTGTCCTTCAGTTGTGAGGTCTGTGGCAAGAGTTTCAAAAGGCAGGACAATTTGCGTCAGCACAGGTCAGTGGGAATTTAAAATTTTTTAATTACCCAATTTATTTTTTAAGGATCAGTTATTAAGTGTTTATGTATCTATAATCTATTTTTCCTTAGCTGTCTAATAAGGTAACCAAATGGTTTCTCCCAGAAAGTTGTAAACGACGGGCTAAGGACGTACACACACGTAGCAACTTAAAGCACCTAGTAGAGCTAGCTGTTTTTATGATTTTCTTATAATTTCCTGAAACTGCGTAGACGTAGCAACTCTAGTTGTGAGTTTCGATGGTTGAAACTCTTAAGGAAACTTATACAAAGCTGACAGTTGCTGCAACTAAAGTTGCTATGTCTGTGCAATATATAAGACGTTCTCACCTTATTGATTGGCATTGAAACCACGTTACAAATGAAGAACCAAACTTAAGAACGTCGTAAAAGCCCAGCAAATGTCGGTTACGCGTTTGCCCAAAACGCTTTTTGCGATTTGTTTACCTCTTAAGACAGCTAAGGTACCTAAATAGAGATTAAACAGACAGACAGCAATTGGAAGGCATCTCGAATGACGGTAGATTTAATTCGACGCTATTGCTCCTGTATCGAAACATACTGTCCGCGCCAGTCCGCGTTTAGTTGGCAACTGTCGTCAACTGTTTGATTCATTCAAGCTGCAATTATGCTGTCAGCTTGCTATCCAAACGCAGCCCGCCTATACAAGGTGTAACAGAAAGGGGGTATCAACCCTGAAGAAGGTCAATGTGCTTATGAAACTGAACAACTTTCCCCAAGGAACATAATTATGTCGAAATATAAAAAAAAAATGTAGACCTCCCATACAAAATTGACGATCCGCTGATTGATTTACCTACTATGGGAGGGCCAAATTATTTTTTCATATTTCGACCTATGTTCCTTAGGGAAAGTTGTTCAGTTTCATGAGCACATTTACCTCCTTCAGGGTTGATACCCCCCTTTTGTTACACGTTGTATACATGATACCTAGACTTTGGATATAGGTACTGATACATTTTGTTATACCTATGTATCATGTATATTTTAGCAATAACTCTCTATCTCAATAACCTATGTTAGAGCTGCGTATAATCTTACCTAATATACTCAATAGACTATCCTGTGCAACTCAGGTCAATTATTTTTTAGATACCTACGTTTTACTACCTATGTTTGTATGAAATACAAACATTCATACCGTATTTATCCCCTTTGGAGGAGAAATTTTCAAAAACTGTGAAATATGTATTTCTTCATTTTTAATTGAAAGCCCAAAAACCAAGTTTCATGGATAGGTATAACTTGAAAAATGACGGACTTCCATACAAACTTTAAACCGGTATATAACCCCCTTGGGGGCTTTAAAAAAATCCTTCCTTAGCCTATGTCATAAAAGGAAACTACGTCAAAATTTCAAGCTTCTAATTTCAGTGGATTAGTCTGTGCGTTGATATGTTAGACGACCTCCCTGGCGCAGTAGTGAGCGCTGTGGTCTTAAAGCTGGGGGGTCTCGGGTTCGATTCTCGGCGGGGCAATTTGCGAATTTATAATTTGTGAATTGTCTCCGTTCTGGTCTGGTGTGAGGCTTTGGCCGTGGCTAGTTACCACCCTACCGTCAAAGACGTGCCGCCAAGCGATTAAGCGTTCCGGCACGATGACGTGTAGAAACCGATTTGGGGTATGAGTTGAATGTACCCCTATACCCCTTCCAAGTTACCCTGCTACCATCTTAGACTGCATCGCACTTACCATCAGGTGAGGTCGCAGTCAAGGACTAACTTATCATTGAAAAAAATATAAGTATGTAAGTCAATCGCAGTTAGTCAGGAATTTGAATTTTATACATACAGAGTATATTTTGTTGTATGGCCAATTAATAAATAAATAAAAATAAAATAAAACGTTCTCGAGCTATTGCGAAACATGCCTACCGACCTACATAGGTTGTGGTTATACGGCACAAGGCCGTGGTCACACCGGTCGTTATGAATTAGGGTCTGCCCCGTCATGGAGGCACTCGGCTGTGGCACACTGAGACGTCAGTTGTTAGCTACTACTGTTACAATGTGTGACCGCAGTTAGCCAATGGAGAGGAGAGACGCAATATATTTTTCACCTCACTAGCTCAAAAAAGGCGCCTTTGCAGTCTTAAACCAGTGAGCAAAAGTCGTTTTTGCTCACTCGGTGAGAAAAAGTGTTGTCTCAAGAAAAGTTCAACACTTTTCCACTAAACTTCAAGGGGCGAACCATAAATAAAAAATTACATTAGCCATATTATAAACGTAAAAATTCTTTTTACAAAAGCGACTTCAAACGCCACTACAAAGTTCAATCAATTATTGTGCCTATAAAATTTGAAGAGTTCCCTCCGATTTCTTCAGGATCCCATGATCAGATCCTGATCTGATGACAATGAGACTTCTTGGGAAGTATACCCATTCAAACAAAAAAAGAATTTTCCAAATCGGTCCAGGCGTCTTCAAGTAATCGGGGAACATACATAAAAAAAGATTCCGACGAATTGGAAACCTCCACCTTTTTTGGAAGTCGGTTAAAAACGACGTGCTTTCATGAAACGTTTAGTAATGTGGGTGACAAACTTCATAAAGGCTAATGCATACACGCGTCAAACACGCGACATCCTCAATTAGCGAAGATGTAAAAAAGAATTTTCCAAATCGGTCCAGGTGTCTTCAAGTAATCGGGGAACATACATAAAAAAAAAGATAGATAGATAAAAACTTTATTGCACACAAGAAAGAAACAAAAGTTAAAACTACGCATGCATAGGCGGCCTTATTGCTACAGAGCAATCTCTACCAGGCAACCATTCAGGCAAAAGATTCCGACGAATTGAGAAGCTCCTCCTTTTTTGGAAGTCGGTTAAAACGACGTTCTTTCATGAAACGTATAGTAATGTGGGTGTCAAACTTCATAAAGGCTAGTGCATACACGCGTCAACACGCGACATCCCCAATTAGCGAAGATGTATATAATTTACATGTTGGTGACAGAATGTCGCCCACGGGTAATTACCATACAATGTAGTGGTAGCTACGAGTTGACAGGGTCACAGTGCGATTCTTGGTTCCGTCGTCCCCTAAACATCGTCACTAATGGGTGCTAACAGAGTGTTCCAACTTAAAGAACATAAGTTACTATTGTTCGCGTGTCGTTTTGTACGACGTGTTAAAAAAAAAAGACGTGTGGCACTCGGGGACTGCCGCGGTAAAGCTATTGCATAGCATTTTTTATCAACGCCATCTAGCGGTGAGAGGAGTCCCGTGTTAGATTATTTTCGTTACGGAATTTCTGGATTCGGTCTCCACGCTCAAGCCCCGCGATAGAAGCTATGCAATAGCTTAAAAGGAAAAGTTGACAGTAAAAATACAATTGTTATTTTATTGTCAACGGTACCAGTACGACGTCATTGGTCGACGACGGCCAACTTAGTGTGAACGGTTAGTACGTACTAGATATATATTTTTTTTAATTCGTTGACAAGATAGCCCTTGACTGCGTTCTCACCTGATGTTAAGTGACGATGCAGTCTAAGATGGTAGCGGGCTAACTTCGAAGGGATATGACAGTGCACATTCAACCCATACCCCGCATTGGTTTCTGCACGCCATCGTGCCGGAACGCTAAATCGCTTGGCTGCAAGTCTTTTACGGTAGGGTGGTAACTAGCCACGGCCAAAGCCTCCCACCAGATAAACTCCAAAAGCTTCGTACAAAATAGACTGTAAAAATCTGTCAAATCAAATGCGCACTATACACACGATTAGAAAAAGAACAATGTAAACTTTCATAAAGGGCGATTTACACGCGTCTCGTTCAAAAGCAGTATTTATCAAGTTATTGTGTCAATGCTTTTATGCGCGCATCTAATACGGTCTATTACCGCGCTTTGTGGTCTGGTACCAGACCAGAGACAATTCAGAAATTATAAATTCCTAAATCGCCCCCGCCGGGAATCGAACCCAAGACCTCTTAGTTATAAGACCATAGCGCTCACTACTGCGCTAGGGAGGTCGTCAAAATGACGTCATTTTGTAACGGTCGACGACGGTCAACTTGAAAGAAAGAAAGAAAGAAAAAGCATTTATTTGAGACACACAGCACAGTTAATAACAGAAAGAGATACAAAACAAAAAATAAATAAATATGTGTGGCCCCAAAATGGACTCCACTCAGCATATGCTACTTGGAATGAACGGTTAGAACTGTTAGATAGAAACATAAAGACTGAGGAAAACGATCGAACCCTGCCAATACCCTATCAAGCGTTTACCGTAAACCACCAAATGGGGGGCATTTGAACCGCGGTACTAGTTGGGCAGGTTAAGCAGCGTGCCCACCGAGCCTTGTACGGCGACTGCAAATTATACGTTCACGTGTGGGGCTACCGCGTTCGCACAGTTTCGGAAGCATTAGGGGCTATTAAGCCCCGTTAACACACGGGCTCATCACGAGCTCACGAACGTCGTGAGCGATCTATCGAAGATCTTGGTAGCTCGGATGGGGAGCAACGTTTTCACACGGAAACACACTACGCGTGTATCAAATGCATGTACTTTGTGTTTTTTAAGGGATTTCGACAAGATTTTGTTAAGAACAAACTGCTCGTAGGTCGTATTAATATTTTTTTAAGCTATTGCATAGCTTCTATCGCGGGCCAGCGTGGAGACCGAATCCAGAAATTCCGTAACGAAAATAACCTGACACGAAACTCCTCTACGGTGAGCCGCTAGATGGCGTTGATAAAAAATGCTATGCAATAAATAGCTATACCGCGGCAGTCCCCGAGTGCCACACGTCTTTTTTTATTCCTGACTGGTAGGTGGTAGCGACTGCTGAGTTTCTTGCCGGCTCTTCTCAGTAGAATCTCTTTCCGAACTGGAGGTCTACCTCTAATCTTGACCTGTCATAAGAGGTACAAGTTAGCCTATACCTGTTATAATTTTTTTTTGAAAAACCGACTTCAGACACCACTACAAACTACATATTATATCAATTTTGCCTATAAAGTTTGAAGAGTTCCCTCGATTTCTCCGGGATCTCATCATCAAATACTGACCTGATGACAATGGAACCACCTGGGAAGTAAGGGAACCCTTTCAAACAAGAAGCCCCCTTCCTTGTGACAGTTTTTTAATTAAATCCATAGCCTTAATTGGTTTCTACGTGCTGGAACGCTACCTCTCTTATCGGCACGCCTTTGACGGTAGTGTGGTAACTAGCCACGGCCAAAGACTCCCACCAGAAAGTATTCATTTAACTTTGCTAATATTATAATGTGGCAATATGTTTGTTCGTGTATAGTTTGTCCTCAAATTACGCCCAAATAGAGTTATGGAGTGACGTAGATAGTTAATATCTAGCATGCGTATAGTTAAGGATCTGGATAGTGACATAGGCTATTTTTATCCCGGAAAAAACTAAAGATTTCCTCAGGATTCCCTAATCCTAATAGGTCGGCTGAAACTTGTCTACCAACATCAATTATACTAAGCGACTGATTCTCGATGCATTAAAAAAAATCAATTGTTTATTTCATGTAGGCCAACTTGTTTTTCTTATGACATGTCATGATTCTACCATCGGTTCCATTAATTCCATTAAATCTAGATAGCCGAGATTTGAGATAGAATCCTGACCCTGCAAAAGCCATTCAGCTCAATAAGAGTAAGGAACTCCTGGTCTCTTAAGTGTTCCGCGTAAACCTGCAGGTATGAACCTCGGTACATAGTCATTTAGCAAAATAATCGGTAGCGGTACTTTACCGCCATCGGCGTTCACGATTGGAGGTGCGATTCACACGACTGCCGCATCTAGTAATACGGGTATAACCATAGGTGTCTCTTAGGGCCTTTACGCTGTTTTCTTTGCAAAATGTTTTGTTTGTGTTAAGTGATGGGGCCAAAGCCCCTACTTGGTGATAGAAAGAAAAGAAAGAATGAAACGTTTATTTTATAAATTGTGCCACACATCACCCAATAGGTATACCTAGATTCCTACACCACTTGAGCATTAAAGACAAAAGATATCAAGCGGAAAAAGCGCCGGAACAACTAAGTCATGTGTGGCACAACCCGGAAAAAAGGTCCCAACTCAGAAAATGCTGTATGCTTTGTACCTGCACAAGAGCATACAGCGCTGATTTTCAGCCAAGATCCTGATTCGGTTGGCGCCACGGAATTCAACATCGTAGCTGTTCTTATACTACTTTACGTATCTATAACTAAACTATCTACAAACGAACTTAAATAAAAGTGCACTTTACAATATGTCTAAACTACTATATAATTTATATCGCTTCCCTTTCTCTGTCTCTATTTCTCTCTTTTTTGTTTCTTCTTCTGTTAAGTGATAGGGCTAAACTCTCACTTGGTGATAGATCTCTCCCTTTCTAACTCCCCTATTTTTGTTTTTGCGTCGTGTTCCTTACACCATATGTTAAGTGAGGGCTAAACCCATGAACCCTTACTTGGTGATAGATCTCTCTCTTTCTTTCTTTTTGCGTCGTATTCCTTACGTGTTAAGTTATAGGGCTAAACCCATAAACCCTTATTTGGTGATAGATCTCTCCCTTTTTCTCTCCCCTATTTCTGTTTTTGCGTCGTGTTCCTTACACCATGTGTTAAGTGATAGAGCTAAACTCTCATTTTAGAGATCTATCAAGATCTCTCCCTTTCTTTCTTTTTGCGTCGTATTCCTTGCGATCGCGATGCGACGGTGGCGCGAATCCCTGAATCCCTTGATGATAATATATGAAACCATATACAAATTAATACGATTTTCTCACACAAGGGTAGAATAAAGTAGAACCTAATTGTACGATAGTAAAATAAAATAGAGCACAATGTACGATAAGTTCAGACCGCACCGACGACCCACTCCACTAACTCAGTAGAGCATCGATTTCGCATCGCAATTAAGCCGAGACCCTTTGTTATCGACGCGTCAAAGGCTAGCCTTAATTACGATTACTGGAATCGATAAATTATAGTTCAGATGTACGCTTAATTAAGTTTGCATAAATGTCACTGACAATTCCCATTGTTTCTCAGGATATCGCCGATATCGCGTACCGATTGAGAACTGTAGATTGCAACATAAATTTAAACAAAATAATACATATTTCTATAATTTATACTCTGTACGTTATTTAGTTTTAAAATTAAAGAATACTTTAATCATTTTAAATTTAAGTTTAAAATTTGAATTAAGTTCTTTTAAAATTAATTAACTGATTTGAATTAAAGAGAGCTTATAAATAAAATTTAATAAACTTTCTACTCAGTTGTTTTGAGGATTCGATTTAATGGGAGTGTAATATTTTATTATGTTATACTTGTCATTGAATTCACTGAAAAATAGATAAATAAATAATTCAAATTCGATTTGCATGAAAACCCCATATATACGGCGGATGCTGTCATAATAAAAAATCATCAGGCTGCCAAAATCAACTGAGATACGTTTGAAATAGAATAGGCACGTTGGTGGTTGGGGACGATTTTTGCATGGTCCTTTAAGCTGTTAAATATAGACCATGCTGAACTTGACTCATGATTAATAAAAAAATTAGATTTTTTAAGCTATTGCATAGCTTCTATCGCGGGCCAGCGTGGAGACCGAATCCAGAAATTCCGCAACGAAAATAACCTGACACGGGACTCCTCTACGGTGAGCCGCTAGATGGCGTTGATAAAAAATGCTATGCAATAGCTTTACCGCGACAGTCCCCGAGTGGCACACGTCTTTTTTTAATTTGTCCAAACCAACACACCAGAATATAGTAAGGTTTAAAAAGTATGCACCTTTCGTTACTTGACTTTAATCTGCCATTTAAATAAAACCGGGTAATTGTAAAGAGCTGACATTACAGCAGATCTAGGCACGGGTGTGCGCTTTACAATGTACACAATTGTTCGCGCGTCGTCCGAGGTGGCAATGCGGTTAATTAGCTTGGGAAATATCGCCCCGTATACAGGATGAATCCTGATCCTTTTATAATAATTTACCAATTATTTTATATAAATATATTAATTTACTAATAGAAAATAGTCCTATTTCCTATCCTGCTAATATTTTAAACACAAAAGTTTGGATGTATACCTATGGATGGATGGATGGATGTTTGTTACTCAATCACGCCGCAACGACTGAACAGATTTGGCTGAAATTTGGCGCAGAGATATATTATAGTCTGGAATAACACATGGGCTACTTTTTATCCTGAAAAATATGAGAATTTCCGCGGGAATCAACGAAGTCGCGGGCATCAGCTAGTGTAATATATAATTTGTAAGCAGTCACGTGATGTAATGCAAATAAAAAAAATACATATTTCTATAGAATTTTGGAAATCTTATAACTAACTAATAAAATATCTCACAATGTAAATTTTTCGGGATTAAAAGTTCTCTATGTCTAACCGATGTTAGATCCTGAGTAACTGAAGAATAAATGTTTTATCCTTGCCACATTTTTCTCGCAATCGGTTCAGCGATTTCGATGTGGAAAGCGAAAAAGAGGAAGAAGAGAAGAGAAGAATAACAATCTAAATATATAAAAGGCAAAGGTGACTGACTGACTGATCTATCAGATACAACAGATAGCTGTTATAACGTAGGCCTCCGCTAAGAAAGAATTTTTGAAAATTAAACCACTGAGGGGTAATATAAAGGTTTGAAAAATCTAACTTAACGTGAGTGAGTGAAGCGCGAAAAAGCTAATTAATTTATAAAGTTATTTAAAAAGATATTTTAGCAAAAATAATCATCCTGTACACAGAAACAAAGCGTTCCGTTCCCACAGTCGCACATACAGGGTGTTCGCTCACGAACTCGGCCGGTGTTGTTTCGCGCGGAAGTATATAAATGCCTGTCACCTACGCCCTTTAACTGCGCGCCGGAGATTCGGCGGGAATACGATCGTTGTTACGATTACGTGAGTTGTGCTATCGGCCCATTTGAATAGTTCAACGTTTACAGTGAACCACGCAGCGTGCGCACACTCTTGGATTATGTTGTTCTTTGCAGATATTGCACTTGATGTCTTTTAAGCTATTGCATAGTTTCTATCGCGGGCCAGCGTGGAGACCGAATCCAGAAATTCCGTAATGAAAATAACCTGACACGGGAGTGGGACTCCTCTACGGTGAGCCGCTAGATGGCGCATTTTTTGTCAACGCCATCTAGAGGTGAGCCGCTAGATGGCGTTGACAAAAAATGCTATGCAATAGCTTTACCGCGGCAGTCCCCGAGTGCCACACGTCTTTTTTTTTTATATTCCGCTGGTGAAAACGCTTTTTACGCATTCCTTTCGAGAGTCGTGCAACCATAGAAGCCTACCCACTAAAACCACCAGCGATCCCTAGCTAAGTATCGCTATTTATTTTGCGATACCATTCACACTAGTCAAACATTCTTAAATATATTGAAACCTTATTTTATTTTTGTCGATGGTTTTGAGCGATGGTCGACTATCTGGTGGAAGGCTTTGGCCGTAGTTAGTAACCACCCTACCGTCAAAGTCGTGCTGCCAAGCAATTTAGCGTTCCGGCACGATGGCGTGTAGAAACCGATTAGGGGTATACCCTTTCCAAGTTGGCCTGCCTACCATCTTAGACTGCATCGACACTTACCATCAGGTGAGATAGTAGTCAAGGGCTACCTTGTCATCGAATAAAATAAAAAAAAATGATTTTTTAAACATTTTACACTGGTCTTGCAAACTTTAAGTTTCATTAGCAATTAATATTAATGTCTAAGCTATTTCAAAATCAAAGAATGACAAAAACGGTAGATGAATATTAACAGGAAGTCGTGTTAACAGCAAAATTAATAGCAAATTAATAACATAAAATTGATCACATATGTAGGTGACGACATTTAGAATACTAGTATGATTAATTAATTTATTCCGCATACATAGTTTGCATTTGATTGATTAAGATTAATTAATTTTTATAATCTATGATTGCTTACTACGTTACTAGATAAGTAGGTAGGTAATTAATATTAATTTATCTATCTTTTACTAGGCGTTTGCCTACGACTTTGTCTGCGTGGTTTTAGGTTTATAAAAATTCCGCTGGAACGCTTTGGTTTTCCGGGGTTAAAAGTAAGTTTATGTCAATCTCCAAGTCCTCAACGATACCCATGCAATATCATGAGGATCCGATGCTGCATGATTCAAAAAAAAATTATTAATATATTTTTTTTAATTTTTTTGAATAAATCATAATTTAAAGACAAACCAACGAACAAACATAAATAATTGGAATTAGGACACTCGTAGGATAGGTAGAATGTGTATGTGAAGATTTTGGCACATGATTTATGTTCGACTAGCTTTTGCCCCCGCGACTTCGTCTGCGTGGAATTAGATTTTGGGGTGAAATTTTCAAAAACTCTGACACACGTACTTCTTTATTTTTAACTGAAAGCTCAAATACCAACTTTGATGGAAACAGCTTGAAAAACGACGGAGTTTCATATAAACTTTCATCCCCTATTTAAACCCCTTAGGGGTGGAATTTCCAATAATCCTTTCTTAGTGTGCGCCTACGTCATAAAAGGAACCAACTGTAAAAATTTCAAGTTTCTAACTTCAGTAGTTTAGGCTGTGCGTTGATATCTCAGTCAGTCAGTCAGGACTTTGAATTTTATATATTTAGATTATTGATTTCATCATTTTATAGTTAGTGACTCCTTTGGTAGGAAAAGTACCAATGATTATTATTAAATCATCTGTACGGCGATGGTTCAGCTCCCGCCAAAGAAATCCATTAGAATAACTAGACATGACAAAGAATACTGTATTCTACCTGATAATAAAACATTGATTGGCCCTCATATTTGTGAAGCGAGTATTCTAGCCACTACGCTAAAAAATCTAAATAGAGCTTTAATCTGATACAACTGGTGGTGTATTTATTTTAATCTATCTTTATATTTTTGTAGAAAAATGCATAGAATTAGATTTAAAAGGATAAGGAAGGTATACCTAATTCTCTGATCTGTATTCAAAAGCTACGGGATTTGGCAGTGAAATCCTCTGTTTGTTGCACGGATAGTTTTTAATCTCATTTTGGTCTTTAACGGTTTTTTAACACAAATTCTGTTCTTTTGCAGCGTTTTGCGTTTTTTTTTTGGTAACGGGATCCCTTATTTTAATCCTGATTTGAATTTACTAACATTGTTAAAACTTTTTGGCACAAGTTTTTGTTAAATGCACAGTATTGGACTAACGGCATTTATGGTCACAACAAATTTTCGTTTTGACTTGTAAATCAAATTATTGGTATTATTTTGACGAAAATAACCTAGTAATAAGGTTATTTTCACTATTGAAACAGTATTGGAAATTTCAATTTAAGTAAAGTTTTTAAGTGTAACAAAAAAAAAAAAACTGGACACGAAACTTTAACATTAATGTTAAACGTGAGAAATCTGTAGACCACACTCTTACTCTACTCAGACTCAAGTCAGAGATAAAACGAGACAGATTTATCTCGGAGCATATCTGTGTCTCGTTTTAACTCTTATCTTGAGTTCGAGCTAAGTCAGAGACGCTCTATAGATCTCAGCATAAGAATTCTTGCCTATATTCTATGGTTGATAATAATTATTAGTATCTTGAAATTTCCTAATGTAATAATATGTATGTAACAACATTAGGTAAAACTAGCCACAATCTGTTTTACATGATGTTAACAATTTACAAAAATATCACTTTGAACTAATGATGTTTTTCTCAATTGTTGTAGATGTAGTCAATGCTTGTGGCGGTGAGGGGATGGAGTTGCACGATCATCTACAGCGGTCTCTCTTACACAATAGAGTAAGGTTCAACAACACGTCCATATACCTAGCTTTATTGAAAAACAATGAAAAAAAAAAAAAAAAACGTAAACAACCATAACCTAACTAATACCACAATATTGGAAATATCCAATGGTTCAAAAACTTAGCTTTATTGAAAAACAATGAAAAAAAAAAAAAAACGTAAAACTCTGTACCTAATTTGAATTTTTTTTTGTGTGAGCTGAATAAATGTTTATTTATTTATTTATTTATTTATTTATTTAAAAAAAAAAACGTAAACAACCATGACCTAACTAATACCACAATATTGGAAATATCCAATGGTTCAAAAACTGCTTTATCCCAATCGCATTTTTGACATGTTTCCGATAAAGAGACCGCATATTATAAACCATAAACACAATGATTTCACATACTTATTTCTGTTTAAAAATAGAACAGGATCGTGCATATTGTATAGTCCACAAGCATTTCGCTTTGGTTTAACGATTATTGGGTTTTTGTGATTTTTACTTGAACTAAAACACGAACTTTTTAAACCATAGTTTGCGTGGTGAAAAAAAAAATAACTTCCCATATTTTGTTACAGAGAAATACACTACAATTCCAATAAGGAGACCATGAATATGAGATGGTGATTCTTTATGAGATCACTGGAAGACCTGCGTTACGTAAACCACCTCGGAATTTTAACAGTATTCTTTACTTCTATTGTTGTACACCAGAATGGGATATTGCAATGATATAAAATAAATTAAGTGTTTTATAATTGAAACACCGCCCGCCCTTTAGACATCTCTTAGCAGACAAAAATACAAAGATAGTATGACATTATTGTACCGTCTTTCGTTTTTAACATTAACAAGTTTTAAATAACTAAAATGTTAAAAGTGAAAATGACGTTAAATAATATTTTAACTACGTTAAATAAATTAGACGTTTACTGGGCGGTAGGAAAAAAAATGTGTATTTGTTGTCATAATTTCGCCATAATAGATAAATTACAAAACTTATCATTTCGAGTAATACAACAGTTAATAGTTCAAAATAAAAAGTACTTACATTATTTTGCATTTGCTTTAAAACATTCTGGTATTTGTAAATAGTATTTATTAGAATAAGTGATGGTAGCATATAAACGGCTTAACTGCTTAGCTATTTTATATGTAAAATAATATTTATATAATATTTAAAATATTGTTACTAATATAATCTTCTACGTAGAACGTATAACTTTGATATTGAAAGGATAATGAGTGGCAGAGGAAATCAGAAAGCAATGGTAGAATTGCTGAAGCAATTTTAATAAAGGAATTTCCTAAGAATAATAAGGCATAGTGTTTATCCTGAATATAAAGTTCCATTCAAAGTTCAGGGCTGCAATATAGTAGAAGTACCTAAGTGGTATTAACAATAATTACTTTTACTCGTAGATTTTCCTTGTTCAAGTTTTCTTTCACTTTAAAAATAATAATTAAACTGTGCTGTTCTTTGTTAGTAGGTAGGTACAAGGACTTGATGTTTCTCTGTCTATGTGTTTATTATTCTTAGGAACTTCTTCGTCTTTATTCCTTATTATATAATAAATAATAATTATATCATGCTAACATACATAACATTCCCTGTTGCTTTATGTACATTTTAAGGGTTGTTCCTAATGCTTAGAATTATGATTATATTTTATTTTTAGTATTGACACGGCTTGGCCTTTTATAGTTAAAATAAGATTTACTATCGAAGAAAATATTTATGAACAATTTTCAAGCCCTGTTAATTTAAGGTTCAAAGATTGTTTATAAATTAATCTCTGATTGAATTATAGTAAAAATAATAATTATTACATTAAATAAAGTGTTAGATGTAAGTCGACAAATAATTTGTGATTTTTCTGTTCTATAACTTTTAATTATTAATCTCTTGAAATTATAGTCTTAATAGCCATTTAAAGCATTGTCACCAGATTACAAAAAATACTTATAAATTCAAATTGTGCATCAAGAAATTTACTACCGTTTATAATATTTATATGTTTTATCTGAAAAAAAAAACTAAATATTTTTATAAATATTTACACAAGAAATTCTAGAATAGAAAAATTATATTAATTATATTGTAGTATTTTATACAGAACTACCTTTGTTTCGATGTCGTAGCGAAATATAAAGGTAAAGTTTTTAAATAAAGGTAAAGTTTTACATTAAATGCGTCTAACATCGTCTTTGCAAAATATATAAATATTATGTTTATATATAAACTGACATAAGACTTGATCGCTTATATGAATAAAATATGCTTAGATTATGTACTTGTCTAGATATCAAATTCAAATCTTTAAAGTTTTGTATGCTTCTTCTATAATAATCGATAGACATCCAAGTTGAGCATAGATATCTTGTATACATTCACATAGTTCGGTCTTGCGCCGTCTGTATTCATGAGCCTTACGAGTAACAATATATACTATTGTAATATAACTACTCTACTAGTCTACATATACGTGTATACTGTATATGTCTTATAGAAAGTATGTTAAAAACATGTGACCAATCATGATATTCAACCGTTTCTTTAAAAAATTATATATCCATGTCGTTAGGTTTACAACTTTTACAAGTATATAATCTAAGGAAAACATTATGCTTTAAAAATATATAATTAATACTGACAAGTAGCAGTGGTTAGGTAATATTCCATGTGCCAATAAGTGACAGGCCTATCTGTCGTTTAGCCATATTTTATATAGATTAGTTGTATAAAAATATTACAATATTTTTTTAATGTTATGATTATGTATGTATTCCATTACATTGTGTAGATCGATGATAAACAATAAATAATGTATAATGATTTGCTTGTTTTATTATTTCTATTTTATTTCCCATTTTATGGCTACGAATACAACATGCCAATAAATATTTATTGTGCTCACGCCTACGCTTAAATTAAAAATATATGGATTTTTAGAGGTGTTATCTTAAATATCTGGATAGTTATGAAAAAATGGCTTATTGCTTGAAGAACCCAACTCAACTTTAAGAAATGAAGTTAGGTGTCGATTAACTTATCTCTTGAACCTAACAGATATTTTAGCAGTTGCTCTTGTCAAATCAAAAGCATTCCGATATAATTATTATAGTACTTTTCAAATTCAAAATTATTTACTTCATGTAGGTAGGCCAACTTGTGGCTCTTATAACAAGTCGAGAATCTACCACCGGTTAGTCTGCCATCTTAGGTATAATTAATCTACTTCTACTACTAATCTTGCTAAATTAATTATATTATACAAAAATCAGCTAACCAGCTTCCATATTTTCAGTGGATACAGAAAACAATGAAAAGTTCCTAAGTAGGAACTGAAGACCTCATTTCGTCATACAAAATGCGAATTTGATAGTTCTAGTTAGCGACTGATATATAAATTAGCCGCCCAGAGATGATTGCAATCGTCATACTGTAGCAAATTAGCAATCATTATTAGACAATCGCACACACTGACCCTTTAATCTTTGATTAACACTGGACTTGCTGTTTACTTTCCTTTTTTGGACCTACTTGATTAACGCCATCTTGGCGTTGTAAGCATAGATATAGAGTCTTTGGAACTAATAATATTGGGCCAACCTCTATAATTAATCTATGATTTCACAACCAACTTCTTCATTTAATCACATGAAATCATCGATTAATTGTAGGGTTTGGTGCGCCATTTGCAATATCATTAGTTCCAGAGACGTTCGTTTGTCAAATGTGGCGCTTCCATTTGATCCTTAATTACGCTGTGATTTGTAAAGGGAGAGCAAATCCAGTGTTCAGTATGGCACGCATAGAATTCCATGTTACGTGACCATAACATATCTTTCTTTCCGTTATGTATTATAAATTAATTTCAACAAACTCATTATTAGATCAGCGATTTCTGCACGTAGGATGTAGTCAACAACAGCTATCCCCACTATTTAGCATGTAATTTTATTCGTATGTAGTATATAAGTTTATGTAAATTGTAAATATATTGGCACTTATCATCAACAAGTCTGTGTTTCTCTACTCTACCCTAAACGTTCCTCGAACAAGAGCACGAATGTTACACTGCAACGCAAACACTGTTACACTGTAACGCAACATTCAGCATAGATTAATTATAGAGATCAGTGATCGCACAGGTAAAAAGGCGAGTAGGTGTGGAGCGGGTATTTTTGCGCGAACAGGTTTTCGCGTAACGCGGTAGCAGTATGCCCGTGCCCGCGTTAGTCATCGCTTGTCCGACGTAATCCTTAGGGGGGCCACGCCACATTCGACCAAGTTTGCCATAAAGTTTTTTTTTTTAAAATTTTATTATGAGGTAGGCTTGCGCTTGACGACAATCATGGAAAGCATTAATGAGGTCTAGGTTGGAGCGCGCTTGCCTAGAAAATGCCTATTCATTCTTGTCTTGAAGGTACTCAGATTCTACGTGGTCGAAAATATAGGCGCTGGAGAGTTTGCATGATGATTAGGGATTTTTTCTGATATAGCATTATCTCTCTCGATGGAGTGGTAGGTATAGCTTTCGGGAGCTTTCCTAGGTATCGAACCAAAAGTATCGATACTACATAGGTATCGATTCTTTTTTCGAATCTCTAAAGATGCTTACCTACTGCATGCTTACCTATTGCATGATGATGCAAACTTGATCGTATGTGACCTCCCTTAATAGGTAATTTGAATGTATAAAAGGAAAAGATGACTGACTGACTGATCTATCAACGCACAGCTCTAACCAATGGACCCATTGGCTTTTTGGCCGGTAGATAAACGTAGGCATCCGCTCAAAAAGTTGTTTTTAAATTTCAACCCCTAAGGGGGTAAAACAGGGGTTTGAAGTCGATCTTGAGCTAAGCCGTGAAAGCTAGTGTTATTATAACTGCGAAAGTGTGTTTGTTTGTCGGGTTGTCCTTCAATCACTCAACAACGGATCGACGTCATTTTTTCCATAGCAATAGTTGAGAACCTGAACAGTGACATAGTCAACTTTTTATCTCGGAGTTTTTTTTAGTAAGGATTACTATAGAAGTATGGATAAAGATAGGACATTCGTGCTTCTGGATCGTGGACTACCCAAGACGCAATCGAATGAAATAAATAACACCGCGAGTTCATCTTGAGTCTCATGGGACTAATTTCGCTCACGGCGCAGCGGCGCGGCGATACAATGCGCGGAAGCAAGCGCCATTCGACGCTTGAAGATAAACGTGAGCTAAGAGTTTAAACTAATTCGCAGTCCTACTAATACTATAGTAAGTGCGAAAGTTTGCTGATGGCTGTATGGATGGATGTTTGATGTTTGTTAAACGCTGTAACGAATGAATCGATTTGGTTGGGAATGGAGTTTACTCAGGATTAATCTTATTCATATTATTCTCTTAATTAATATTAATATTAATCCTATTATCCTACTTAATATTATAAATGCGAAAGTTTCTATGTTTGTTACTCAATCACGCCGCAACGCCTGAACCGATTTGGCTGAAATTTGGTACAGAAATAGATCATAGTCTGAAATATAGGCTATTTTTTATTCCGGAAAATAAGAGATTTCCCACGGGAATCAAGAAATCTTAATCCACGCGAACGAAGTTTCGGCCATCAACTAGTACAGTCTAGGCCTGTGTACCTACTAGTTGATAGTAGTAGACTCCTGAAATCATAACCCAAACCCTTCCTTTTGACTCTGTCGTACTTGGGTATAAATAATGTAATGAAGCCTCAATAACCCAACGTTTAAAGGTGCGGACTGAAAACTGAAAGGTCGCAGGTTCGAGCCTCACCCGTTGCACTATTGTCGTACCCACTCCTAGCACAAGCTTTTCGCTTATTTGGAGGGGAGAGGAGAATATAAGTCAGCTTGACTAATATTCTTCAGAAAAAAAGACGTGTGGCACTCGGGGACTGCCGCGGTAAAGCTATTGCATAGCATTTTTTATCAACGCCATCTAGCGGTGAGAGGAGTCCCGTGTCAGGTTATTTTCGTTACGGAATTTCTGGGTTCGGTCTCCGCGCTCAAGGCCCGCGATAGAAGCTATGCAATAGCTTAAAAATGTTGTAGAGTAAGCAGTGCCTATGCTCGGAGTATCCCTGCGAGATCAAATCAGAAATGAGGAGATCCGTAGGAGAACCAAAGTCACCGACATAGCTCTGCGAGTGGCGAAACTGAAGTGGAAATGGGCGGGGCACATAGTTCGAAGAGCTGATGGTCGATGGGGGTCCCAAGGTGCTGGAGTGGCGACCCCGCACCGGGAAGCACAGTGTTGGCAGACCCCCCACTAGGTGGACAGACGACATCAAACGAGTCGCAGGGAGCCGCTGGATTCAGGCGGCGCAAGACCGAAGCTTGTGGAGGTCCATGCAGGAGACTTATGTCCAGCAGTGGACGTCCGTTAGTTGATAATGATGATGATGATGATGAAGCAGTGCCTTTGTGCTTGTATGGAGTGCTCATTACACATCAAAAATACTTACAAATTAACTGTGACTATGACATACATTAAGCAAGATCATTGCAACACAATTTTAACGGCGGAGACGTGAGTCATCCGTTTCGCGAAGATCTCATCTCAGATGTTATCTGCGTGTCCTACGGAAGCCTGCGCGGCGAGAAAGCTGCATTTTTATTCTGTAACTCACATAGCTTCCCACGACATAGTTATATCGCAATCACGAAGTGGTACTATGCACAAGTCATCGTTATTAAGAAATTAGAATTACTCATCTACAAACTTTTTGCCGCTAACTTTAAAGATTAATTGCGACCTTAAAGTTTTCAGTCCACACCTTTTAGGCTATGTTCAGATGGCTGAATTGCGACGCGCGTTTTCAAATCGCGCGCTTAGACATCCTAATATATACCCAGCAACCGTTCACATGCGCGCGCGTTAACGCGCGTCAGCGAGCGTCAACGCGGCGCTCAGAGAAAAAGTTTCTAGACGCAGACAATCGCGCGTTGACTCGCGCTTTGATATTAATGTAATGTCCGTTTGCTGTTCAGTTGAGCGCGCGCTTTCATCGCGATCGTATGTAATTTTGTTAATTTTCGTAATTATATTTTGTTTCCGCATTTAAAATGAGTGAAATTGAAGATATTGACATCGACTTACTAATCGATGAAGTAGAAAAAAGGCCAGCAATTTGGAATATATGTTCGGAATCCTATAAAAACAAAATTTTGAAACGACATGCTTGGGAGGAATTGGTATTAATTTTTTGCGATGAATCTTTTTCTATATTTTTCTTTATAATATAACCACAAAATAATAGCCTCTTCCACGTCCATTTTCTACGTTCTACCGAACTAGACTGACGAGTACTCTCGCAACGCGCATTAGCGCTCATCATCTGAACTCTCTTCAAATTTGATCGCGCGTTGACGCGCGTTAACGCGCATTACATGTGAACATAGCCTAATAGTCAGGTATGTTAGACTAGACTATTATTAATGGGATTAGGGTCAACCCTTGTGAGATGAAATCCGAAATAAGGAGATCTTTAGGAGAATCAAAGCTACCGACACCACTCAGCGAGTCGTGAAGCGAAGTGGTAATAAGCGGGCCATATTATAGTTCAATCTTCCATCTCTCTCTCTCTTTCTCCTCTTCTCTTATGCCCTCTACTCTTTCTTGAACCCCTAGACGTTCAATCGAAATACCCTCACGTCTTGATATTTGACAAAAGAAAGTGAGAATGTGAGCCTGTACAATTGAGGATATACGCTGCTTAAAGCCGAGCTCTTCGAGAATTCCGCAGACTTACAATTTCAAGATTACACACCGCCTCGTTCGTCTAGTGTAGAATTTAGCAAGTTCGACTGCAGATGACGAGGTCTCGGGTTCGATTTCCGGGTCATAAAATGTATTAGGTTTTTCTGTAATTAGTCCGGAGTTTGGTTAAGTTGGCGGTGAGTCACCCCCGTGCCTCGGAGAGCACGTAAAGCTGTCGGTCTTGCGCATGATCTCTCTCCTGTCGTGTCAGATTTTCCGTCCCATCAGACTATGAGAGTGAGGGAATAGAGAGTGTACCTGTGTGTGTATGCACTATAATATCTCCTGCGCAGATGGCTAATCTCTGTGGAGATTGGCCGCCGTGGCTGGATTCGATCGACAGGACATTATATTATTTATTATTAGACACCGCGTAAGCAGAAAATGATCATGGAATGTACATGGAATAACATAATAGATAGTGTAGCATACAGAGGGTAGTCTGTGAATATTGGAGGAAACATGTTACAAATACAGGCGCCATTAGAGTCATTAGTCAGTCGTGCTAGGACCACGGGTCGGATAGCACGTCAGTTGTGTAACACACATTATGTGTGCCTGGAGTGTGCATTGGTATATACGGACTATATTATACTTGAATACTATATACGTGAGTGTTTGAGTATACTACAGATAGGTTTAGAAAATGATCATGAAATGTACCTCCCTATAATATAATGGATAGGAAAGATTATCCGGTAGGAGCAACTAGGCCACGCTACTCTCGACAATAGAGCCAAATAAGGATTTAATGTTCCCGATGGTCAATGAGTGTAGAAATTGTATAACAACGGCTATGCCAGACCCCGCGTGGGCGAATGTAGGTGTTACCCTAATGAGCCTCGTTCACACACAAGCTATGTTATTTCACTAGCGTTTCCTCGCGACTTCACGTGGAGTTGAGTTTTTAAGGATCCAGAGGGAACCCTTTTATTGTTCCTGAATAAAAATAGTCTATGTCCATCGACCATTTAACCTAAGTAACTTGACTTTACCACAGTTATTTAGCTTTTTATTTTTATCACATTGTTGACTATGGGTGATAAGATGCAAAAAATTACGTCGATCCGTAAGTCTGTTGCGGTATGATTGAAGGATAAACCTATAAATATTTTCACATTGATAATATTAGTAGGGCCCACAATTTTGTTCTTTTTGACAACCTTCCAGGCGCAGTGGTGAGCGCTGTGGTATTATGACTGGCAGGTACCGGGTTCGATTCCTGGCGAGGGCAATTTGGGAATTTATAATTTCTAAATTGTCTTTGGCTTGATCTGGTGGAACGCTAGTTTCCACCCTACCGTCAAAGAGGTGCCGCCAAGCGATATAGCGTTCCAGCACGATGGCGTTTAGAAACAGATTAGGGGTTTGGGTGTTGAATGTAGACCGCCATACCCCTTCCAAGTTATCCCGCTACCATTTTAGACTGCATCGTCATTACCATCAGGTGAGATTGCAATCGAGGACTATCTTGTCATCGAATAAAAAAAATCTTCATTCACCAATGTCATGCTATAAATGTAATACTAACTTAATAATAAACCCTTTGAAAAAGAGAACCAAACACCGACAAAATTAGTTACGAAGCATAAACGAAGTTGGTTATTCTAATTCAAAAACAAAAATCAATCGCCGTTAACAATAATATTAACATGCAAAACGAATAGATACTTCCTTTAAATATCGTAAAAACTATGAATTTTTATAATCGATTATTTCATTGATTTTCTGTAAACGGATTCTACGTTCGAAGACCTTTAATTGTAGATAATAGTTTTATGGAACGGAAAAATATAAAGACCCATTTACACTGAGGTTTCTATTTAATTTATTTTTCCCCGTTGATTAACGTCTTTAAAAATCTTTATGGATTTTTTCTTGTTCTTCTTTAAATGCAAGCTTTATCCTTGGGCATTTTTTTAAACCCGTTTTTTTTATTCGATAACAAGATAGCCCTTGACTGCGATCTCACCTGATGGTAAGTGAAGATGCAGTCTAAGATGGTAGCGGGCTAACTTGGAAGGGGTATAGCAGTGTAAATTTAACCCATACCCCTAATCGGTTTCTACACGCCATCGTGCCTGAACGCTAAATCACTTGGCGGCACGTCTTTGACGGTTGGGTGGTAACTAGCCACGGCCAAAGCCTCCCACCAGACCAGACCAGATACAATTTAGAAAGATGTAACAAGTAGATTGAGTACGTACCCAACTTTTGTATTATGAGATGTACCATAGACCATACCATTTTCAAAACCCCAACGAACTTTGGTTTTTCAAACTCTGGGACCATTCCTATGGCTTATTATGGTTCTTTTACGTATCTCTTCATTACTGATTGATTTGATAGGGATACTCCGAGGCTCGGAGCCGAGCATAGTTCTCTTTGAGCTATTTATGAGTTCACGTTGAAGTAATCCTGAATGTCGTTCAACAAACTTAAAAAAAAAACGAATATTGGCCAAGCTGAAGTTAACTAATATTCTTCTACCAAATGGGTACGACAATAGTGCAACAGGATGGGTTCGAACCTGCAACCTTTAAGTTTTCAATCTGTACCTTTAACCGTTGGACTATTAAGGCTTTAATTTCGAAGTGTGCATGGGTCTTAATAAGTATGACGTGTTTAACAATGGTAGATCCGTGAATGATCCAGATGGATCGAATTTTCAATGGTTTGCGTGATCCAAGTCGTTAATATAATGTAGAAAATTGAACGATCGGTTGTGTCAACATCCTCTAAATTCATCAAAAGCGATAAAGCTGGCGATTTTATGAATTAACGCATGTGTTAAATGTTAACAATTAATTGATTTTGATGATAGTTCACTGCATAATTGCCAGAGCGTCGTTTTTAGGGTTCAAGGGTGCCTACGGAATCCTATTACAAAGCCTCCACTGCCCGTCCGTCCGTCTATCCGTCAACGAGTTGCATCTCATGAACCGTAGTAGGTATACAATATGTAACAAAAATCCTGTCGTTCCTGTGAACTACGAAATGTGCTCAAGAAACTGGACAACTTTCCCCAAGAAACATAGGTCGAAATATGAAAAAAGAAATGTGGACCTCCCAAACAAAATTGACGACCCGCTGATTGATTTATTATGGGAGGTCCACATTTTTTTTTATATTTCGAGTTTTTGACCTATGTTTCTTGGGGAAAGTTGTTCAGTTCCATGAGCACATCAATTGCC
This sequence comes from Hipparchia sbordonii, assembly GCA_038048805.1. Classification (NCBI taxonomy): domain Eukaryota; kingdom Metazoa; phylum Arthropoda; class Insecta; order Lepidoptera; family Nymphalidae; genus Hipparchia; species Hipparchia sbordonii. The sequence goes on along the minus strand of CM076110.1, from coordinate 4,737,222 downwards.
GCTTTAACAACAAATAATTAAAAATAGAACAAATATTAGTACAAAATAAACTTAAGTAATTAGGTTAATCAAAGTTAATTAGGTTCTTGTTCGTTCAGGTCTGTCTGTCCGTATGCCCTTCAATGTGTGTGTGCGTGTGTGTGGGGTGCGTGTGTGTGTCACAGTGTCTCATTTTATTTAAAAACTAAGTTGGTTTCATTTTATTCGGAACAATAATTACAGTAATTTATTACCTCCTATTACAGAGGCGTGAACTCCAATTTCGAAATTTTTTTTTCCGACAGAAATAATCATCATGAATTTATTGTGTCTGAATTAATTTATCTATTCTGTCGCAGCAGAGATAATTTTTCTGTCAATGTTAGTTTGTGTTATAGATATCTGTATATCTATTCAAAAGACGGAAAATATTTCTTCTTCTCTTCTTCTTCTTCTTTATCAATCGATAGACGTCCAATGCTAGGCATAGGTCTCTTGCGTGGACTTCCACACGCCTCGGTCTTGTGCCGTCTGAATCCAGCGGCTCAATGCGACTCGTTTGATGTTGTCGGTCCATCTAGTGGGTGGTCTGCCAACACTGCACTACTCCGTGCGGGGTCACCACTCCAGTACCTTGAGACTCGATCGACCATCCACTTCAGTTTCGCAACTCGCTGAGCTACGTCGTAAAATATTTTTAGTGTATCCCAACGACATTTTACTTAGCTAAGTTTATAAGCCGTACAAAAATAGATATTCCTTATTAGGCATGATGTGCCAATGTCTACTTACAGTCGGTACAGTACAGTTGGGTTGTTATAGAACGACCTTCAAGGCTCTGCGCAAACTACTTTTATCGACAACCCATTAATTAATCTTTAAATTGGTTATTATCATTATAATCAGATATGAGTGTAAGCGAGTCATACCTAAGTGGTAGGTGAGTTAATGGTAGGGTATATCACACCAACTCATTAGTCTAATCAATTGATAATAACTAGGCACCGCCTTGATAAAATACAACCAGCCTTCTATATTCAGAACGTGCCATAAATTGATAAAATAAACATGTCGTCCCTGTTGTTCTTATTTCCATTTCCTAATTAGCTGAATGACAGAATTTTTAAAGAGTTAGGTCATAATATTCATGAATTCTTGGATGGCAATATTTGTATTGTATTTCATTCGGAAATCAATTAATTTTTACTGTTTTTACATCAAACACTTATTGAAAAGAATACCTATGCTTTATTATGTGGGAATTGAGACATCTTCTCTAATGATATGCATTTGGCCATAAATAAATACGAATTTTTGTACGTAATTTTATTAAATTAAATTCAAATTAAAGTCAGCGTCCTCCAATGATGCAATGAACAAGTTAACTAGGATTTGGCAGAATAGGAAGTTCTATATAGTAGGTACCAAAACGAGACTTGTAAGAACTTTAGTCTACTTGTGACGATCTTTAATAAAATTCCACCGTCGATCTTAGACATGCCTTTACACAAGTTGAAGAAATCTATTAGAGCTAAGTATTCTCATGAAAAAAGCAACGTGGATGTAACTCGCTCCAGCGTTTCAAGGAACATTAGGTAATAACTTGTAACCTGTGTACCTAAATATATATATTTTAATAAGCGTTAATCTAAGACAAATTAAACCGACTTCGATATTATAACGAAGTAAAGAATAACTGAAAAGGGAAAAGCGTCTATATCTTGAAAACAAACTTGATGAAATTCTGTTTCTAAGTTGAAGTTAATGTACCTACCTACGGAAATAAAAAAAACATCGATGCTTTTGAAAGGAGGTGTTAGAGAAGGATTATTCGAATATACAAATGGCCCGGGAATTCTGAAGATTTTGGCATATTGGAGCGACTTCGTGTTGACACCAGATTTTCCACCATAGGTATAATATTATAATTATGGTAGATTCGTTTGACGATTCGGAAGCACTTTGTAAAAGATTACTTGAATAAAAAAAAATGGTGGTGACACACTGACAGACAGACGGACAACGAAGTGATCCTATAAGGGTTCCGAAGTTTTTTTCGGAACCCTAAAAAGACGTGTGGCACTCGGGGACTGCCGTGGTAAAGCTATTGCATAGCATTTTTATCAACGCCATCTAGTGGCTCACCGCTAGATGGCGTTGATAAAAAAAGCGCCATCTAGCGGTTCACCCGTCTAGGAGTCCCGTGTCAGGTTATTTTCGTTCCGGAATTTCTGGATTCGGTCTCCACGCTGGCCAGCAATAGAAGCTATGCAATAGCTTAAAAGAAATCTATTCTATTCTATTTATGGTTATGTAGGTATTCGTAAGTAGCTGCAGAAGTGTATTATTAAGAGAATCTCCGTATTTCTATTGTGATTGTATGCATCTGTATGACTGATGCGGTCGATCTGTTGTCATCACCAGAGATTGTAGCCTGTGGTTGCTCCGAATACGCCGTGAAATTGACTTTCGCAGAAACGCGCGTTTCGTATCAATGTTGTCGTTATATTATTGCGGTGACTTGTATTTTATGGTGATCCCAGTTTATGGTGTTTAATATGAATTTTAGGATAAGCCTTGCACATATTTTAAATTTGTAATACTTTTGGCTTATATTTACAAAATTCAAAATTTATTGATCTAGTTGGATAGAAGGTGTACCAGACAGTGGCTGTGCAATGGTTTATTCTTCATCAGTTCTTATAAAGTATCTACTTAACTGTAGGTAGTATACGGATACAGTATATCAAACACTAATCATGTAGGTACATGTCAGCACTAATCATGGTACCTAGAGAAGTAGGCAGGTATTATACCAAATAGTTTATTTGCAAGTTCATTTCCTCAACAGTTCTTCTCAAGTATAACCTTCGCTTGATAAACTGTACCCGGTAGTAGGTACTTATACGGGTACAAAATGATTAAGGGTACAGTACAGTGTGGAGATTGATGTATGTAGAGTTCCTAATATCTAGGTAGGTATTACAACAGTCAGTTTCTCTGCAAGCAGAAGCAGCTCTAGCCCATGTAGCGCCCGCGTGCAATTAATATCTTGGCGCCCTCTAGTAGACGCGCGGCCAAAATGGAATACTTACAATACAAGACTACAGTTTAACTTACAGTTATTTTCACCAGTGAAAGGAAATTCAGGGGAAAAAAATTGTGCAATTTTAAATGATGTCGGGAAGCAAGCAAGCGCGGCTCGGCGCGGCGCCCCCTAAAACCCTGCGCCCGTGTGCGTTGCACACCCTGCACCATAGGTAAAGCCGGCACTGTCTGCAAGAGTTCATCGACTCATCAGTTCTTGTCAAGTAAGTATAACCTGTAGGTAGTACACGAGTACAGTATATCAAGCGAGGTTCTCTTATTGTCAGCGCTGAAGTCGCGGGCGACACGGGCAGTATATAAAAGACTGCGACGTTTCGCGAACGTTTGATGCACGGCTAGCGAACGTCGTGTCCGACAAGACGCCGTTCAACTCTTTAGTACTTTTCATTCACGGGAATAAAACGAACCGAGGTAGGGTTGGCGCGCGCTCGCTTATCGATATCGAAGGATTTTAATTTAAAATCACACTTAGACCATTCGAAGCTCCACTATGTGCAAATTAGCAATGTCATATTATTTTCTTTCTTAAACCGACTTTCAAAAAGCAGGAGGTTATCAATTCGGTCGGTATCTTTTTTTTTTCTTTTTTTTGTTCAGCAGAAGTTTTTCAGTATTTCATTATCAGTATAAACCTGTGCTTGACTATTTTGGAACCCATCCGGAGCCCTTAATTTTAAGGGTGAGCGCATATCACGCTCCTCATCAAAAATTCTCTAACTCAAGATTTCTTAATGTTTTCATTATACGTTACTAATTACCTACTATCAATTAACACATTTTATATTTATAATGATAAATAGGTATGACTGATAATGATCAGCACATACTGTAAAGTAGAAACAAAAATAGATCGTAGGAAATTAAAACAGGAAGTAAAATAGAAGGACTTCTAATTTTATTTTTGTGTCTGCATGTAAATAATGTTGTTCACGAACACCTACGTAGATATGCGTGAAATTCACAATACTACGTAGGTAGAGCTTGTCTAAGCTGTAATGACGCACCCCACTACATATAATTAGTTGTGACAGTACATAGTGTCTTGTGTGCGTTAATGCGGTAGTGGGGTGCTTCATTTCAGTTTATACAAGCTCTGCTCGAACTTTCGGACCACATCTAATGCCGTCGCAGACCTCTCCGTCCAAGTGAGTGAGTGAGTGAGTGAGTGAGTGAGTGAGTGGAATGGTCCGCGAACTGGTTCACAAATATGTTTATCCAAGTTTAGCACAGCCCTAGTATGCGAAGAGATACAGGTACAAATGTATCCAGAGCGGCCGAGCCCATTGAATAAATCGTGGGCCACACCGAGCGGCAGGCGTGTGCATTATTGTGCATGTCGCGTGCGCAGCAGATCCAGGCGTTACCAACCGAAGAATGTATTAATTTTTATCCCACTACGGACGGGCAAAAATGAAGGATTATGATTTTAGCAGTCTATGTATGTATGTTTCTATTTATGTACGGCGGAGGTTACATCAGTTTTTGAAACTTTTTTAATTATCTTATTTACCTTCTTTCAGATCCACTCATCATCTATCTCCATACCCAATTTCAGCCAAATCCGTTTAGTAGTTTTTGTGCGAAAGAGTAACATACACACACACACACACATCCATACACAGACACACACACACAAATGTTTGCCTTTATAATATTTGTTCAGAAATATGATGATGTTTTGTTTTGATAGATTTAGACAATCTAGGCAAACTGTGGGTCATTTTCAATTCGGTGGGTTCGATTTTATCGATCCACCCTCTTTTCGCCGATCATTCGCGTCCGCCATCGCAAGCGGCGGACAGTTAGTTTTTCGCAAGACGCCGCGCCAGTAACGCCCGCTCGCTGTCGAGTGCCCCTCGAAAAGCTGGACATCGTGTCCATCGGCTCATAATCGTCTTCTCATCGGTTCGAACTCTAAATTCACGTAAATGGCAGCTGCCTAGTGAAGTGTGTGTGCCGAACTAATGGAACTCAAGATTTTGCATTCCTATCTAGCGGGACAAAGGCCAACCAACATCTTCGGCCAGGTGGACCGACGGCATCAAGAGGTAAGTGGATTTTTTAATTTCGTTCCCGCCGATTGATGGTGAAGGTTTGCCCAGAAATAGGAAGCTATCGAAATCATAACATCAACATATACAGTCCACTAAACATACCAAAACCAGCGACCTACCGTGGGACTTACAACCCCGCGTTTACATCACACTATCACACTTCACACTAATATTATAAATCCGAATGTTTGTATGTGTGTGTGTGTGTGTGTATGTTTGTTACTCTTTCACGCAAAAACTACTGGACCGATTTGGCTGAAATTTAAAATGGAGATAGATTATAACTTGGATTAAAACATAGGCTACTTTTTATCCCGGAAAACCAAAGAGCTTCCGCGGGATTTTAAAAACTAAATTCACGTGGACGAAGTCGCGGGCATCAGCTAGTGGTAAATACGATCGGGTGGAATAAAACCCACCAATATTAGTGCGCTGTGATGTGATAGCCCCCCAGCTGGTTCATTGCTAATTGGCAGTCTTCACACACATTTGCGAACATTATCGAGAACTCTCAGACATGCAGTTTTCCTACGATGTTTTCCTTCACCGTTGAAGCATGTGATATGTAATTGCTTAAATGTAGGTACATACATAACGCTGAAAAGTCAGAGGTCCTAGGATTGAACCCGCAACCCTCCGAATCGATTTATTTCCAAACTTTTAGTGTCCTTACACCTTCTGTGTTTTCCGATAAAGAGATGGATGCGGTTATTAAGTTTAACATAATATCGATATCGATATTATCAACGATTTTAAAATACCTATCTTATCAGTTATTAATAATTATTTATTATGCAACTGTGAATGGTTTAAGAGCACTTTTCAGAGATATTGTCGGGCTGATAAAAAGTCACTTTACTTTTATGAAGCTCCAGTTAATTTAGTTGGACTATTATTATCGCTTTTGGATTTTGTCAACGTCGCACAGGATGCAACGGATTTTGTTAACTACACACACATGGATAGGGCTCCCGAACGCCCTTCTAACGCTCATAGAGCGACAGCAATAGTGTCTTCAAATACCTTATTTTCAAAAGTCTCTCCGATCGCTATTCCTCTTAAAGATAGAGTAGTTATACGACAGTGACAGTCTCTATTTTTATGCCTATTCATATTTCTGGTTTTAAGGATACAAAAACAGCCTTCCAGTTTGCAATAAGACTCAAAACGCATCACTGAATTTTAAACAACAGTAAAAATAAACAAATAGAAAGTTGACACACAAAATCACCCACATAAATATCGTATCCGTCTATAGATTAAAGTACAAATAATCGACGGGCATACAAAAATTTGACGCACGTGTTAACAATTAAATCTACAGTCTAACAAATCACTGAGCGCAACAATTATACGTGGTCACGGATATTACTAAACATATATAACGGGCCGACGGACAGATCTCAAATTATATATTAGATACGGTGGTTTCGCACCCACACATTTCCGCGTTTAAGTGCCTTAATGATCTGATATTATATTACAATATTGTGACTGGCTGGGCCCGTTCTGGACCAGTCAATGGATGGGTTTAATTAGAATAGAAGAACAAATATAAGCTTTTTGTACCTGATAATTATAATAGATATACCACTAGTGATGTCAGGTGTGAAAAGATAAAAACGGGATAGATTTTTTATCGATAATAAAAACAGGTTTTGTGTTCGATCAAGCAGTCGAAGTAGAACTGCTATTGAAGTAGAAACTTCATTGATTCTCCATGGCATTGTAGCAGCAAAGTTATTTAATTTAATAAAATAGCATTTAAATATTACCCATGTTGAATTTTGTAAATAAAATTAAAACGAAATGGTTTTGCAAGGATTCAACTATCGCCCAAAGATAGAAAATGTCCTCGTGAGTTTATTGAAACTTTTAAAAAATATAGTAAGATTCTAAATTATACTTAAACAAACTAAAAAAATAAATAAATTAGAAACGATTTTTTTAGCTGATGTCCAAAGATTAAGGATGTGCGATTGTCTTGCATTCAAAATAATTAATTGAAATCGCATTTAATCTATGGTTTGTTTCTTTTTACTTGGCATCACTATTTGCGAGTGCGGTAGGTGATAAAAAGCAATTTGAGGTGTTGATTTTTGTGTTTATAAATTGGTTTTGCAAGAATTTAATTGTCGTCCAAAGGTTGAGGATGCGCGAGCGTTTCGCTTGCGAAAGATATTGAACGATCCCGAGATGTTGTCGAGCGCGGGGCGGCGCGAGTGCCGATCGCGACCCGCGTAGGCGGCGGCTTGTAGTGATGTGGAAATAATTGATTTTACTATCGATATCGATAGTTCAGATAATTTGAGGCTACCTCACAATCGACAATCCGCTTCAAAAATAAATTATTTTCCTTAAATATTGAATCTGCTTTTACAAACATTTGCTTTTCTTATTTGAAAATATGATGATTTATCGTATTTACAAGTAAGAACCACAAAGGTACATGAAATAAATATGTTTTTAATGGGATATTTATACCGGAGCTATATGAAATGCAATATAAATATAATATAATGCTTTTTGAAAATTAGTCAATATTAAAAAGGAAATAGTTTTAAGCAATTCTGCTCATACACTTAGTTTAAATGTAAGAATCTTCTAATTGTTACATGAAATACTTACGAGCTTTAATAGCGATTCGGTATAAATACAATCAGAAGGACTAAATGTTCAATATAAATGTTCGTTTATATTAATTATTAATATATTTTAAAGATTCACACCTGGGGTGTCTTTCGTAAAAAGAAACTACGTAGATTTAACAATTTTTCGCCTGATAAAAATAATTTGGAGTTTATTATTATTGCCTTTAGTAACATGAATTCAAGTTATAACGACAAAAAGTGAAAAGTTCAATTTATTTATAAAAGATATATGTACAACCTAGTTTACTTATAATTATGACACGGGTAATGCTAGATTACTTTGAATTTTAATAAAACTAACATTGATGATTATGTGTAAGATATTATACTGAGATTGTCATTTACAGCAAATGTTTTAATAAAATATAATTTATCGATATGTTCGTATCGGCCCACCCGTAGTGGAGAGACCGGCGACATAAGGTCAAAATCGGTGCCATAAGAACGCGCCTTTAAATATATAGCCTTGTACGATAAATGGCGAAACGTCTAATGCTATTTCATTTGCAGTCTTCCTTACAAAGACGGGGTTAACGTGGAGTGAAATCAATTAAATGTCGCCGAATGATATTTGATCTTGCTGCTTTTTCCTTTGTCTCTGAGTGTTGGTAAATGATAACAATAATTTGGTAAATTGGTATCTGCTAACTGCTTTGTATTTATTTGCTGTAATTTCTTTATATAAGCTTAAAATAGGGAGGAACGTTCAATATCTATTATTAAAAATGTCGATATAAAAGATAATTACGTTTTCTATCGTACTTACTGTAATTTGATTTTTTTAATACTTTGGTTGTAGGCTGTACACTACCTGATTCTAGATTAAGCTTATTTCTACGAACCACAGAAAAAGTCACAATCAGATTTCGTCATAATGCGACTTTTTCTGTGAAAAGAGAAAAAAGTCACACTATGATTTCATAATAACGTGACTTTTTCTGTGTTATATAAAGTTGTGGTTGTATTTTAATAAAAAAGTTATTTAACGCTTCATTGACTAAAATAAATATCAGGTAGTTAAATGATTTAAAGATTCCAGAACAATAAAAAAAACTGTTAGAAAAACAAAATTGCCCAGAATCAATATTTGCACGTAATAAAATAGAAATTTATCGTGCCATAAATTTTGTACATTATACCGAAAATGTAGTAAAATTTGACTAAAAGAAATGATAACAACGGAACAAAATCAATTTAATCATATTTAGGAATGACAAAAAGTCGATGACGTCCGTTGATTTGTCAATTTGATGGCTTCATTACGGTGATAAATGCTTGCTACGCCCATCACTAATGAGCGTTTATGAGCGGTTAAGTATGTGATGGAAATTCTTTAGAGATGTAATCATATCTATAGTTTTATTGAAATCATTTCGATTGGATATTTTCATTGTTTAACATATTGATTATTTGTTTTGAGATGAGTAAGCTAGGATGTTATAATTTAATATCGAGTTTACATAATTAATGGTTTTAAATTATGGCAGATTGAAAAATGATATTTTTTTATTAATAGGACTGTGTGTGTGTACATACCTGCATTTACCTGTGTGTCTGTGAGGGCTTTATTTAATTTCATTTATCAATTTTTTTTATTTATCTAAGTAATTAATTCGTCTCAATTTTTATACATTTAAAAAAAAAATTATCGTTTTTTTTTTCATAATCAAATCAATATCTATTGTATTATTGTACAACAAATTATTTTCAAATAACCGGTCAAACGCGAGTCGAACTCGCATACGAAGGGTTCCGTACCAAAAAGTTTATTTGAATAAAATATTATTCTATTCTATTGATGGAAGAGAAAAAGAAAATCTCTCGTAGGTAATAGAAGGTTATTATACATACACGAAGATGCACGTATAGGCCCCATCAGCACGTCGCTTTATCGTACTCATATCGCTTACATTGAATTTGTACGGCACGGTATGCGGAGTGTGGACGCGCCCTGCGCTCCCCGCCCCCCATTGTCTTGGATCACAATAATTTGTTAGCAAATCAAAGGGATTCGAACAATCGGATGTTTTTCAATTGATCCCAAAAGGGTCATTTATTGAATGTTTGATTGCGATATGTGTGATTGATGTTTACATTTTTTAACATATAATTTTAGGAGTGTATCTAAGTGTTCCTAACCTTCCTACCTGCATAGGTAGTCACTACATGCATAGGTATAAAAATAATGCCAGATTTTAAATTTTTCCTCAAAAAATCCCCACAAATATTGTAAATGCGAAAGAATTTTCAGTTTTCTTTTTATTCGATGATAAGATAGCGCTTGATTGCGATCTCACCTGATGGTAAGTGACGATGCAGTTTTCGATGGCAGCGGGCTAACTCAAATGAAATTCAAACCATACCTACCCCTAATCTAACTAGTGGTAACTAGCCTCAACAAATTTTTTCCCATTTGTCTTTGGCGCTGGAATTTTCTGCCGCACATTCTATACACAATGATCGTATACGATTGAAGTGTTCGCGATTTATCTATGAGATTCCGCCATAATCACACAATTTTTTCTGTTAGTGTACCTACCTATATTATAATCATAATTATTTATGGGCGATCGGGGAAGTCATTTATCCAGTCTCTCTGTAAATAAAGTCTACTTTATTTACAGAGAAGTAGGTACATCTTAAGTGGCCATCAAACGTCCGAATTTTCTGCCTTAGAAGGCTGAAATCTATAAACCGCAATCTCACTCTGCTCAGACTCAAGACAGAGTTAAAACGAGACAGATTTATGTCAGAGCATATTTGTGTCTCATTTTAGCTCTATCTTAAGCCAGAGCACACTCTATAGATCTCAGCATTAAACGTTAAATGGGAAACAGCAAAATACCCGTGCACAATACAAAATATCAATTCAAGTCGAAGCAAAAAGCGTAACAAACAAAAAGCGCCTTTGGCGGCTCGTTATTAAAGTTGACGATTTATAGCTTTTGAACGCGTAACTCTAGTAGCAGGTCTTTGTGTGCTATTCCAGAATAAAAAAACGTAAGTATCAATTTTAGTGCACGGTAAATTGTACCTTAAGAAAGGTAGGAGAAAAGTGGGTTTTGTTCGCTTTAAAGTCAGGTAAGACCGGTAGCCCGAGGACAATAAGCGATCAGTCATTGAGTTAGATAGGTGGGATGATTACACCGTTTTGTATAATGCCGTAGGACAATTTGAATATAAAGCAGTCTCGAAATGAGGCTGTTCGCACTAAATTGGTGTATCGTTGTTTTATAAGCCCAAGGGATTGCTTTAAATTGACCGTGTATTTATTGCCGACTGAAATTTTTGAAAGTACACTTCAATAAAGTTAAAGAAAAAGAAAGGAATTGTAATTTTTTTTACAAAAGCACATTTCGTTTTAAGTTTGTCAATAATTAACACCATACCTCACTTCCATAATGTTATCTGAAAAAAGGTCCCGACATTTTTTTGAAATTTTAACATTTCGCATAAATATTCGGTGTTAGACATATTTGGCATGATGTTTTAGAAAGGATATTTTGTTCTAAGTTTCGGCTTTTTTTAGGTTCATTTTTAAATCATTAAAATTTTTAAAATGGATTGTCAAAATAAAAGATCAAAAAATAGATAAAAAAAATTCAAGAAATCGGTTACCAACCCAATGTTACAATCGGTTACAATCAAAATTGCACAGTGACACCTATTCTGATTAATAATTATTAATTTTTATTTTTATTTTTTAAATTTAACTAATCTCGATAATATAGGGCTTTTAAGTTGCCTATTAGACAAAGAGTGCTCTACTAGATCATGACATCATAAGCGAGTAGCTCTAACACTCTTCATAGAAAAATTCATTTTAGAAAGAGACAGATCCAGTCGCAGTAAAACTTCAGTAAAACAGCTAATGACTTATTAATTTTTTGACAGATTTGTTTTCTTTTTTTTATAGTTTTTGACTGCGATCTAACTTGTATGTGACGATGCAGTCTAAAATGGAAGAGGGCTGGCTAACTTTCTGTTTATACAAATGTTATTCAAATTTTACATTTTCGATTGTAACTAATGAATATCTACATCTACATTTTGAAATCAGTCAAATACCCAATCTATACTAATATTATAAAGCTGAAGAGTTTGTTTGTTTGAACGCGCTAATCTCAGGAACTACTGGTTCGAATTGAAAAATTATTTTTGTGTTGGATAGTCCATTTATCGAGGAAGGCTTTAGGCTATATAACATCATGCTGCAATCAATAGGAGCGAAGCATCAGTGAAAAATGTTGCAAAAACGGTGAAAATTATGCATATTTAAAACATATACTTTTAAAAACTTCTTAATCGCGATCATAATAACAGAAATTGACGCGGATGAAGTCGCGGGCAACAGCTAGTCGTCTAATAAAAATTAAAAACATTCGAATTGTGGTGTACAAATTGTTAAAAACACGCGTAACCCGTCAATAAAGACTGGGGCCCTTTTCACCGTCGATATTTCGGTGCACCGTATATCACGCTAATGTTATCTGTGGCCCGCTGTCGGGTTGATGCATTGCGCTCGCGTCCCGTTGGATTAACGAAATTAATTTGTCGCAGCTGCGATTGAGACGACATTCTTTTAGAGGTTTTACATTTTCATATGAATAACCTTCTTTGAAATCTTTATACGCAAACCTTTAATGTGATTAGGAATATTAGAAATAGAAATAGAAATATTTTTTATTCAAATAAACTTTTACAAGCACTTTTGAATCGTCAATGAATCTACCACTGGTTCGGAATGCCTATATTATCTTTAGTATCGTTTGCAGAAAAAAATCTCGTTAGTTTAATTGAGGCTTATTAATTTGAATATACGAGTACCTACCTAAGGTAGTATAAAAATGTACCTTTTTTATGTAGATACATTATAATAACGATGTTCTCCTGACTGAATTTATTGCACAGCGTATAATTTCATCGGAGCCAAATACGCAAGAGAATATATTAAGGTCAGAAATTAGTTAAACTATCCTACTATTCAAGCTGTTATAAAGTCGAGAATCTGCTCTGAAGCGAGCTTGAGAAGAGAAAAGCTTGCTGTGATATAGATACAATGAGAGGCATAAGAATGATCTACGGAAACGTTCCTCCCATAATCTAAATATGTAAAAGAAAAAGGCAAAAAAAATTTCGAAATTCAACCCCTAAGAGGTTAAAATAAGGATTTAAAAATCAAACTTAACGTGAGCACAGAGGAGTCTTGAACAGAAGGCATTGTTGCGTTCTCAGGAAATCTTGAAGCGATGAGGTTTTATTGGGAACTAAATCCACGTAAGCCGATTTTCCCTCCAAGTCGCGTAGAGATTTCTTCCTTTACCAATAAAATCAAACTGTTAGGAATGCTTCATTCATTTCCCACTTCCAAATAAAGGTTGCAAGATTTCTTAAAAGGTGTCCAAAAATTATTACAAAAAAAACCCATAAAATAGAAAATAAAGTTGTTTCACGGTGAAAGCACATTCCTAATTGACAAAGGTGCTTGAATAGATATGTTCGAAGCTTCCAAAACCGTAATTTAGATAAAGATGTGTGTCCCAACACTGCATAAATACGACATGTCAAAACAATCTTATCGGGTGACCACCTTGGTGCTTCAGAATTAATGGAGACCAATATACGGCACCAGTTTTTATTTTCATAAAATTTATTTGCGTAGGTAAATGATTTAATATGATAAAACGTAGGAGATTAAAACTTGTATTTGTACAATACGATTAAGATGTAAAAAGATACTTAAGATATAAGGTATAATTGAGTCGTCTCCAATCTCCACTATGATAAATAAATAAATAAGTGTACCTTTGTACATCCTGATGTATTTTTGGTACTTTGTAATAGGGCAAATATAACCTATAGGACTTGCTGACTGTGACAATGACAAGCAACAATCAGTACTAATTTTGATGAAAGTTTTCATCTTTTCAAAGACAAAGTTGCATGGCAGTCTCTACTCTATATTATTTTGTCATTCATCATTGACTTTACTTGCTGAATGAGCTTTAGTTTCAACACCAAGATTTCGAGTGAACTTTGTTCCTTCTTATACCCTTCCATCAGGGGAAACGGAGGGATATGGTGGGGCTTGTATCCAGTAAAACCTGTTTTTGTCTCTCCATTGGCCTTAGCAGTAGCGTGGGTTACACTTGGCGGAGTATTCACCATGCAACTTTGTTCCTCTTCAGGTGGCATCTAATAAAAAAAAAATCCTGATCATGTTGAAGATGATGCCCTAGATAATAATTTCTATGATAGTAATAAAATTGATGTTAAGTCTAGAGCTATTATGTGGTTATGATCATCACGTGAACAGAATTGAAGCATCCTTAATGGTGCCTTAATAAAATTATTTCACCGAAGGAGTTGTATTTATATTACCTGTATATAGATTGTTAATATTATTGTGCCCCTAACCCTTCGGTAAAACTAGTTAATTATACGATCACAGTCAATAATGATTATTGACCTTATAAAATCATCAATAGAACCGATCACCGGACAAAGGGGTCCGTCGAAAAACGGCTTCCCCATACAAAAAACAAAGCCAATTTGGTCTAATAAAGTATAATTAGAAAACAAATTTTATAGACGCCCCCTTAACGCGTGTTACTGAGAGTTTTAATTAATCAAATGGTTTTTATTGTGCTGTCGGTACTAGTGATGGTATTATGCCGAGGTGCCTTTTCTATTGAGTGATTTGTTCCGCGCGCATTTTAGGGTTAAATCGGGTGCCGCTTTGGGAACATTGTAAGGTGGATAACAACATTCTACTCCTATGAAATAATGTGATATTCTTAGCAGCCTCTTTGGTCTAGTAGTTACTTTGTTCGGCTGCAAATTATGCGATCCTGGAAGCGAATTTCTCAAGTAGAGCCAGACGAATTTCTCAAGGAAAAAAAATTATTGGATGTTTCTGTTAAGATTTTTCTGGTATGCAACTGAGAAATCCAAATAGACTCGTGATTCCTCGACTACGCCTCAAGAAAGTCCCGAAGTCGTTCGTGGGAATGGGCATGCCGTTCTATAATAAAATACCACAGTCGATGTTAGACTTGCCTTTACACAAGTTTAAAAAATCTATGGTGCGTAGCTCATGGTTGTGTGTGTATCGTATCTGTATAAGTGTGAGCGAGAGCTTGCTCGCACCTTACCGCTCCCACCTATGCTCCTGACAGGCACGCACACTTACGCAATGTGCATGTTCACGACGTAACCACAAGTTAATCTCACGCGCCCTCGTAAATTGCAAAAAGTGTAGGTACCTACTTACCAATGCAAAGCTCTAAAATATTTTAAAGAGATAATTGACGTTTTGTTTTAAATCAGATAAAACGCAGCAATTAATAATACCTTAATATACAAACCGTATCTAATCACAATAACTTTAATTATGTGGTTCCTTGAATGCTGTTGAAAAGTGTTCCGTAGAATACTTATACCTTTTTTTCGTAGCAGTTAAAATGTAGTGTCTGACCAAAATTTCTCCTTATAATCAGCAGGTGGCTTTATACTTAGAATGCGCTGAAAAAAAGCCTCAATAGACTAACGGTTAAGGGTACCGGCTGTAAACTGAAAAGTTGCAGGTTCGAATCCCCTCCCCGTTGCACTATTGCCGTACCCCCTTCTAGCGCAAGCTTTCCGGTTATTTGGAGGGTATAGGAGGATTTTAGTCAACTTCAGCGTGGCTATAATATTCCTGAAAAAAAAAACCTAATACAGCTATTGCAATTTGATTATTCATAATCTTTGAACTAAACTGAGTATGATCTAAGTCTATTGAATTTTCTTTGGTTGAATATGTGGTTGAGTAGGGTTTAATTTTGTGTGGTTGAATATGAACTTCTTGCCAATCCCCAAAACAACAATAACAAAATTTACATATCCGCTATGTAGTTGAATTTTGTTTGATAGATAGATAGATAGAATTAATTATCGTTGATTGAATAGGTACGAGTATGTGGTTGAATTTTGTTCATGTCACGGAACCCTAAAAAGGCTTGCTATTGAAATTCTACGATTATATCCACTTAAGTGTATCAGCTAACACCGTGCAGCAAGAATACCATAGCAGTCGACCCACACTTATCAAATATACCGATATATAATTAAAATTGTTGGTCGGTCTGTCAAAACGTCTCCAGTGGCATATGACGGGAACTGACATCTCATAGAACCCATTATTACGCCTTCACGGTTGCGTAAAACCTGGTAATTATGTGGTTTTGGAAATATTTTTGTTCTGTTTTAATAGAAACAAGAGCTATACTTATCCTTACTAATATGTACATTAATTTTATAGACTCAATAGCTCAATGGTGTGGACTGAAAACTGAAAGATCACAGGTTCGGTAGTATTCAACTATTTTATCGTACACTAACCACTCCTAACACAAGCTGCGTAATTTAGATTGGAGAGGAGAATATAAGTTTAGTTCAGGTTGGCTAAATCTCTTTAAAAATAAGTATATATTACATATGAGTGTACATTCAACCTTTATCTGTTTCTACACACCAACGTACTGGAACGCTAAATCGCTTGGCGACACGTCTTTAACGGTAGGGTGGTAACTAATCACGGCCCAAGCGTCCCACCAGAGCAGATCAGAGACAATTCAGAAATTATAAATTTTCAAATTGCCCCCGCCGGGAATCAACTCGAGACCTCCCAGTTATAAGGCCACAGCGCTCACCACTGCGCCAGCGAGGTTGTCAATGCTGCTTACTTGCTGCAACAAAAAAAAATAAACAAAATATCAATGTCAGCTAATATCGATCTTTTAGCCAAGCTGAAGTTAACTTATATCCTCCTATCCCCTCCAAATAAGCGAAAAGCTTGTGCTAGGATTGGGCACGACAATAGTGCAACTGGTCAGGTTCGAACCTGCGACCTTTCAGTTTTCAGTCTGCACCTTTAACCGTTGAGCAATTGGAGCTTTTGCATCCAATCAGTGTCAGCCACTTTTCGTAGACATCGCTCCATCTGATTGTGAGGCGCCCTACATTCCGCTTGCCTATCGCACCTAATTAATAAAACACCCCACATTTGCACGTCTAGTTTTTATTTTAATGTCACAAAAATGCAAGATTGCTATCAGATAGGCACAGCGAGCTCCGTGATCCTGTTAAATGCGCTCATTTTTAAAACAATTTCCTATTTGAGCGTAAAACTCATCCAAGTATACTAATCTAAGTTTATTGATGAGTAGACCACCTCAATCAGTACAAGCGAAACCCATTAAAGGCGAAACTAACTTGCGATAATTGGCAAATTTTTTTGTTCGCCGTCTCTACGTGATTGACATGACCACTACATCTTTTTGACAGGTCCGAAGTGTTTTATTTGCAGGATCTCTTTACAGAGTGTTCCACGTGAGCAGGGATTTAAATATTTTTAGTTTATTAAGCTATTAGTGTAGGTTGTTTTGTATAGTGTGTAGGTGTTACTAACGTCCCCATGGATTTTGGTATAAATCTTGCAATTCACGACGGCGCGTGGCTCATGGTTGTGTGTGTGTCGTATGTGTGTAAGTGTGAGCGAGAGCTTGCTCGCGTCTGACCACTCCCACCTAGGCTCCTGCAGGCACGCACACTTACACAATGTGCATGTACACGACGGAACCACAAGTAATGCGCCCATAACTTCGTGAGATAAACGTACCTACTATATAAGAAGTTATGATGAAAGTACCCTAGATCACTTTTTGTGTAATTCTTTCTCTATCTGTCTGTAAAAGTCACGTCAAAATAAGAGCAGTTAATTTGTAATTACAGTTAGACACCTAATTTTATTTTGTACCTACTAGCTAAATTTTGCCCGCAACTTCGTCTACCTACTTGTTTTCCGAGACGAACACCATCGGTCGATCATCAGCTCTTCGATCTATGTTCCCCGCCCATTTCCACTTCAGTTCAGTGTTCGGGAAGCTTCGATGTCTTCTCGTCCAAAATTTCTCAGTGCCTGAAGACTAAAGTCTTCGAACAGTGTATGTAGCCAGTAATTAATGACTTATGGACCCGAAACATGGTCGCTAACTAACCTCATAAGAAAGCTCAGGATTACTCAGCGGGCGATGGAGAGAGCTATACTCGGAGTATCCCTGCGAGATCAAATCAGAAATGAGGAGATCCGTAGGAGAACCAAAGTCGCCGACGTAGCTTAGCGAGTCGCGAATAGTTTATTATTAATTTATTAAGAAATCGTTTTCATAACAGCCTGTATAGTGCGTTTTCTCCACAGATGCGTATCGATACATTAACGACGGGTAATCGAGCAAACTTCGCAACCACAAAAAAGTGTAACAGAAGCCGGTATGCACGAGCCCTAATAACCGCTCCTTAGTTCCATTAGCCGAGTCAAATATAACGAACCGGATAATTGCGAATTTGTCTGCGTTCCCTTTTGTTATGGCATCTTGGCACCATTCCACGCGGGCAGGATTTGTAGGTATAGTAAATACCTACTTAAATAAAAAAAATTAGGTAGACTTTACTTAACTAGGTAATTTTTTTTCTTAAAACTATTAATATTTTTAATTGAGAATTTTATTTTTATTCCGTATTACAATCGTGTAAAATAATTTTATCTCCTCATTTCTGTAAATTAGCCGTCAAGCTAGGTCAAGCTCATCCACGCTTCTTAAAGCCTTAACGTCTTAAACTTATTTTTGCATTGGCTCAAAGCGAAAGGCAAAGCTTCTGGGTAAAAAAACCGTTTTACTTCGACAGCAAAATCGCCCATCACCGCTTTCCCAGAATCGATCATATCGAGGCTACTGCATAACCACTGGATACATTCAAACAATAAAATGTATCTATCACTCATCCCCCATATAATTATGTAGTCGAAAAGCTTTTAAAAGTTCATTTGTATGAAGATCGTGGGACCTAACTCTGTATTGGCGGCCAATCATAGCATAATTACTAGGTTTGGGTATCAGTCGCGATGGACATCGACAGTGCATTAGGCTTGAGGTCAGATTTCGGCCATTTTAAAGGTGTTGTCGGGAGAAAGACCTCCTGTTTTTGTTTCTCATGACCTTTTCATGAGGAATTTCATAAGCCGAATTTTAATTGGTATTAAATCAAAAGCACCGCAAATATTAAAAGTCTACGAAAAATGAACCTTAATTGTTTATACTTCATCACTTATTTGTTACTAAAATGTTGCAATAAAACTCACGTGAAACCTAACAAAATATAAATCATGACTCTCAATTCTGAATGGAATGTTCTCAATTCGTCACGTATATATTTTTTTGATCGATTTATTTTCATGCATATTACCTGCATTTTCGATTGTAATTAATGAATATCCAGATTTTGACTACTGTCAAATGTCCAATTTTAAAATGTTTGGCTATTTAAAAACTGAATGCAAAAATCCCGATTCAACAAAAAAAAAGATTCCGACGAATTGAGGACCTCCTCCTTTATTGGAAATCGGTTAAAAATCCTATTCATCAAGCTACTAATAAGCTCGCAGATAGGATCGGACGCGGATTCGAGCAGCGATCTGGAATAGCATTCGCTGGCTATTTGTCCCCAAGAAAGCCAGACGCTGCATGCATGTGATGACGTTATGCAGTTATGCTGCAATTTCTTTGAGTATTGTACTTTACATGTATTTTTTTTTTAATTTTTATGTACATACTAGATGATGCCCGCGACTTCGTCCGTGTGAATTTAGTTTTTAAAATCCCGCGGGAATTATTTGATTTTCCGGGATAAAAAGTAGCCTATATTTTATTCTAAGGTATAATCTATCTCCATTTTAAATTTCAGCCAAATCGGTCCCGTAGTTTTTGCATGAAAGAGTAACAAACATACACACACACACACACACACACACACACACACACACACACACATACACATACAAACTTTCGGCTTTATAATATTAGTGTGATGTTATGTGAAGTGTGATAAGGAATTTGAGGACAACATATTATATTAGTAGACATAGGTGTACTTAAGTATTGAATAATTTTTTTTTTATTAAAATTTTTAATAGAATAAATAATCCGACTGCTTTAGGTTTAGGCTGGTTTAGGTTTAAGCTGGTTTAGGAATAAAACAAGCTAATTTTTTTGTTAAAAATTAGCTTCTTTTTAACTCCCGACGCAAAAAAGGCGGGGTGTTATGAGTTTGACGCGTCTGGCTTTGTGTGTGTGCTTCTGTTTGTGGCATCGTAGCAGCCGAACGGATGAACCGATTTTGATTTAGTTTCTTTTGTTTGAAAGGTGAATTAGTGGGAAGTATTCTTAGCTATGTTTGATGAAAATCGGTTCAATATAGCCGCCACCATAAAATGGCGGATTACATATTTTTAGCGATTACTGACTAGCGTTAAGGATGTTGTAACCAATGTTGTTTAGTCAGTAGGTAATCGTTTAATCAGTAATCTTTTAGTCAGTAGTTAGTAAAAATTTTAAACACCCCTGACACATTAATGCCAGGGGTGTTTTAAATTTTTAATTTACATTTGTACTCTTCATTGAATAACATCATCTAGTGCGGGTATAATAGAGGTACAAAATAAATATTGTTAGTGTCCACGTCCCAGCGCGGAGGCACGGCTAGGACATAATCGGCCGGACTTGCGTCAAAGTTCACTTGGTTGTCCTGCTTTTTGCGTTTTTTTTGCTCTTTCATCTGACTTTTTATCAAAAATACGTAGGTATAGACTGTATACATATAGATAGATAAAAAATTTCCTCAAGATGTTTATCTTCATATTTAAACCGTATTTTGGTCTGGTGGGAGGCTTTGGCCGTGGCTAGTTACCACCGTCAAAGACGTGCCGTCAAGCGATTTAGCGTTCCGGCACGACGGCGTGTAGAAACCGATTAGGGGTATGGTAGCCCGCTACCATCTTAGACTGCATCATCACTTTCTATCAGGTGAGATCGCAGTCAAGAGCTATGTTGTCATCGAATAAAAAAAAGTATTTAATTATTGCTTAAAATTTACATATCTCCAAAAAGTCAGAGATAATATGTGACCGGTGTTGAACCCCGTCTTTACGTCTAAGGTATTTTAAACACACAGGCCATCAAAAACTATTACTAGCACTTAACATATTTAAGAACATTGTATTAAATTACTTAGATTCTGTTAATAAGTAAGACTGCAAAATCCACAACACTAAAGTCGGCTTGTTTGGTTGAGGCTTAAATGGCAATTGATTCCAACAGAGGGGTGGGTTTATGACTGTGCGAACGGTCGTTTTATTTCGCCTCGTTAAATATCGTTTGTCTGTTTAAAGGGAAACCGAAAGTTTACGTTTTCTATATACCTCCATACGTCATGAGAATTCTGTACTCAAAATTGCGAACGCGTATAATGCCTATCTATATATATAAAATTCAAAGTCCTGACTGACTGACTGAGATATCAACGCACAGCCTAAACTACTGAAGTTAGAAACTTGAAATTTTTACAGTTGGTTCCTTTTATGACGTAAGCGCACAATAAGAAAGGATTATTCGAAATTCCACCCCTAAGGGGTTTAAATAGGGGATGGAAGTTTATATGAAAGTCCGTCATTTTTCAAGCTCTTTCCATCAAAGTTGGTATTTGAGCTTTCAGGTAAAAATAAAGAAGTACGTGTGTCACAGTTTTTGAATTCTAAAATTTTCACCCCAAAACCTAATTCCACGCGGACGAAGTCGCGGGGGCAAAAGCTAGTATAGGTATAGTTCTTGGAATTCACTAGGGTGCTTGAGCTTTACTTGTAGTTACGTCGTGTACATGCATATTGCGTAAGTGTGCGTGCCTATCAGGAGCCTAGATGGGAGCAAGCTCTCGCTCCCACTTATATAGATACGACACACACACAACCATGAGCCACGCGCCCTCGTGAAATGAAAGAACTATGCTATACTATACCTGCATGGGACTGGGATTTATGGTCAGCTAGATAGGTCCAATTTCGAGAAAGAGATCAACAGCAGAATCCAACTCGACTGGGCAGTGTTTAGGAAGCTTCGAGATCTCTCTCTTCGAAAGCTCTCTACCACGCGCGCTGTGATCCTGAGTTTCTTATGAGACCCATAATTTTGTTAGAGAGTATATTTCAGACCCATTAATCACTACACAATATACGCCATCGCGTACGCTGAATCGCTTGGCGGCACGTCTTTGACGGTAGGGTGGTAACTAGCCACGGCCAAAGCCTCCCACCAGACAAAGCTTCCCGTCTTTTAATATTAATTTATAGATAGATAGATAGATAGATAAAAACTTTATTGCACACAAGAAAGAAACAAAAATTAATAAAACTTAAAACTACGCATGCAAAGGCGGCCTTATTGCTACAAAGCAATCTATAGGTACCAGGCGACCATTGGTGATAGGAGTGAAAGATGTGTGAGGGTGGTATGGTGCAACATAAAGGTATATTATCTAAGCAATATACATATCTAAATATATAAAAGGCAAAGGTGACTGACTGACTGACTGACTGATCTATCAACGCACAGCTCTAACCACTGGACCGATCGAGCTGAAATTTGGCATACAGGTAGCTATGATGACGTAGTCATCCGCTAAGAAAGGATTTTTCAAAATTCAACCCCGAAGGAGGTAAAATAGGAGTTTAAAAAATCGAACCTAACGTGAGCGAAGCTGCGGGTTAAAGCTAGTTTATTTATGGTTTCGGTATGGTTATGTACAAACCATGCAGTACAACTCTTATGTTTTTGGTACAAATAAAGTAACGCTATGCGTCTCGCCTATATTTTGTCAGTGCCACCCAAAATACCAAAAACAACACGCTCATATTATGCGACATTCGGTTTTATTACACCAAAAGCCTCGATTTAGTGAAAAACGATAAAATAAAAACTGCCGGAAAATAATATAAAATTAGGAATGCCTTGATATCCATTCAGATAAAATTTTTAAAGTCCTTTTTACGCTCCATTAGTCACCTTTAAAAACTGTCATCCACCAACAACGGTACAAAACTTACGCACGGCGCAAATATTTCATTATGCGAAAAAAAAAAGAAAAAAAAGTTTATTCTGTCATAAATCGGGCCACAATCAATTACGGGGTCATTAACAATAAAGCACGCGGGAATTTACATTACACAAACGGGCAAAGTGACAGCGAATCCTAAACTACCCATATAAAAGCAACATTTTCCACTGGTCAATGCAACGAATAACGCTCTCGACCATAATTCAAGAGACGTGACAAGGTGATGCAATGCAAACATATATAAAGTGCTCGATAGGTCTCTTTATGTTGGTTGATTGTACATGAGTACTTTTGAGAGCGTTATCGGGGCAGTACATTAGTGGCGACCTGACACGACCAGTCTTCTGTAAGGGTACAGCTTGTATTAGCGGCTCCTAATTTATTAGGAACGATACGACGACGGACGCCGGCCACCCTGACTACGGATCCATTCACACTGTGGGAGGAACGTGGGGACAGAAGGTACATTAGAAAGTATCATTTTTACCCACGATTAAGTGGAGACGTTTTCTTTATGGATAGTTTCAAAAGGATTTCTTTTGGATTAGAAACATTAATTTATGTGTTAGTTTTTGGTTTGATGGTTTGTTTGTCTGTATACTAAGTACGTTACATAAAACTTTAAGCTGTGAATACACTAGCGTGTCATGACGCGTCAGAAGCATATCGATCTTACTCATTTAATAAGATCAGGTCGGATTAAACCCTGCGCCGTTTATGTGGAGGCTTTCACAAGAACCTTGTAACAATTTCTCCTTTATGTTTGGATAATAAAGATAAAAAAAGAAAGGGTCATCACACAACGAATACATAGGTACATCATACGAGTATAGTGTGTCCCTAATCATACTACATGTATGAAACTGATATAAGTACTTCCGACGCATCACAAGTCACGAAACGACACGATACGTTAGTATATTTCTCCATCAATAATACTGCGATTACATTTTATCGGGATTCGGCGAATATTCACACTATCGTGACAAGTATGGCCGAGTAGATTCGTTGAATGGCGATGTATTCGGGCGAACACGAATCCCTATCGCGGCACTGTCGGTAATGTAAATAGCAAATTGACTGTAGCTGAACACGATAATTTTATCGCGACAACGCGACACAAATTTTCGCACGACAATGTAGCCGCATCACAATATGTCTCAAAATTTTTTTCCACGACCATGCCGCCCCACCCTCCCCTACATTTTTATTAACACCCCAGACCCGATAAACAGGATACGGGAAATATATTTATTTGCCCAATCATCAAATGTAAGGGGTTCTCGGGTTACACCAAATGATTCCACGGCAATCGGCCGGTGATTTGTTGTGATAATCTAAACCAATAAATAACGCACTCCGTTGAACGATTGAGCTGATTTTCCCCCGATATGTATTTGATTCCTTTTGTACAGTTCGGTTATTGATTCATCAGGCAATTGCGTTTTACTGTCTCACTTTGTCATATTTTGGGCTTCGTACCCAAAGGGTTAATCAACGGGACCCTATTACTAAGCCACCGTTATCCGTCCGTCCGTCTGTCTGTCAGCGGGCTGTATTAATTAATTTAATAATTAATTAATTTTAATTTTTTATTTAGTATCGGTTTACAGCGCCAAAATGGCGTCAATCAAGTCGGTCCAAAAAAGAAATCACAGCATCCATTCCAGTGAACTCGTGAACGGGTGCCACCAACGGGAATGGGTCTGCTTTGTCTTCCCATGTTGACATGTGTTGGATTATATGTATTGCATTTTTGAAGCTTCATTGTGGAAGCATACATAGCTACATAGATACATAGCTTAGTTTGGTTACTTATTATAAAATTATTTTATTTTTTTGAAAAGAGCAACTGCTGAGTTTCTTGCCGGTTCTTCTCAGTAGAATCTGCATTCCGAACCGGTGGTAGATTTATGACGTGTCCTAAGTGGTACAAGGTAGCCTACATGAAATAAATAAATTTTGAATTTGAATTTTGAATTTTTTTGAGTGTGAGTAGATAATTATAGAGGTTAGGGGCTAATATCTTTAAAAAAATATTTATCGAACCAAAAATACTAATACCATTGTACCGTAGAGGTCATTACAACTTCGTAGATAGGTCCGATACAAAATCTCTATCACCATAAAACAAAGGTCTAACGGTCAATACACCCACACCAAAAGCTACTTTTATTGTGCTTTCTAACACCCGATAAAACATGGTGACAAGAAACGGTCGCGGAAGCTGCTCAGTACCATTAAGATTTTTATATACGGCTGTGGATGTAGTGTCATCGACGCTCTATATTGTGAGTGGAAAGAACAGCTTAGATTGACGTTAAAAAATACCGATTAACATATTCCAGTTCCATAGAACAACCTATTTTTAACCCCCGACGGGGTGATATAAGTTTGACATGTCTGTGTGTGTGAGTGTATGTGTGAGTGTGTGTGTGCGTGTGTGTGTGTGTGTGTGTGTGTGTGTGTGTGTGTGTGCGTGTGTGCGTGCGCGCGCGTGCGTGCGTGTGTGTGTGTGTGCGCGTGCGTGCGTGTGTGTGTGTGTGTGTGTGTGTGTGTGTGTGTACGTCGCAGCTGAACGGATGAACCAATTTTGATTTTGTTTTTTGAAAGTTGAATTAGTCGGGAGTGTTCTTAGCTATGTTCAATGAAAATCGGTCCAAGATAGCCGCCGCCACAAAAGGGCGGATAATATATTTTTTCACAACTGCCATAATATGGGTATCAAATCAAAGGGCTTGACAGTCTTCAGTCAGTTAGCCTTCCAAGTTAGCCCGCTACCATCTTAGATTGCATCGTCATTTATCATCAGGTGCGATTGCAGTCAAGGACTATCTTGTCATCGAATAAAAAAAAACACACAGGAAAAAATTCTCAATGTACCTAGTCGCAATGTGAAGGTCATTAGTCCCAATGCGTGTGTCGCAATAGATGACAGACAGACAGAAATACGGTGCAAGAAAGTGCCATAAAACGGTTATCTCAGTCATAATTCAGTCCACAAATGACACGGTTAAAGCTACTTTGTAAGTGGGTGAGTCGCTGTTTTATGGGCAAACACTGCCACTGGGAGACACAGGCTTTTATGGGTAGGCGAAGGCGTGAAAATGTAGCCTTAAATTGTCTTGCAAAATGCGGTTTTAGTATACGTATTTTATTAACTAGACGTGATAATTGATAACTTGATATTGAAAGGCATGCAGAATACTGTGATGGTGATCGTAAATTCCATTGAAAGTACACAAGGCTATTTAATAATAATAATGTCCTCCCGACCGAATCCGGTTACGGCGCAAATCTCCACAGAGATTAGTCATCTGCGCTGGAGATATTATAGTGCACAAGTGAGTACGCAAACACAGGTGCACTCTCTATTTCCTCACTATTATACATAACTAGCAAACCCGGCGAACTCCGTTTCGCCACCAGATGGCTTCGTTTTGGTTGGCGCTGTATGTGAAAAAAGATTTTCCCGCTTTTCTGTTGAAATTTTTCCTGAATTTTCTTTGCTATAAACCTCACGGAGCCCTAGACCTTTCCAACGAATGCAAAACCGTGGAAATCGGTTCGTGCGTTCTGGAGTTATAGCGTCAGGAAGGAAAACCCGACTTATTTTTATATAGTAGATTACAATAATGTCTATTAGCGAACCGGTGGTAGAATCTCGACCACATCATAAGTGACACAAGTTGGCCTACATGAAATAAATGATTTTGATTTTGAACTTGAATTTAAATATTATACCATCCCAAAGTTTAATCTTCTTCCACCATTTCTTGGTCCGAACAAGTGGTGTCAAGCATGCGTCTTGCTTCTCAATTATGTCAAGAACTCGTCACAGGCAGAAGCTGATCCCAAACATTTTCATTACTCACAACACAACAATGTTAGATCAAACATTCAAATCAAAGATTTAACTAATCCCCCAATATTTGTCACTCACATTCATATTAGAGTCGTCGAGTTTATCTTAACACACTCAAATAAATTGCTTGGACAAATCTCTAATAGTTATAATAAACATCGTATTCACTGGTTAAGAAGCTTGCTTGCCTTTTTAATTTGAGTATATTCCTTGCCATCGAGGTATGAGCCTCGTTTTCAGATGTATTGTCTCAATGGAAAGGTCTTTTGAAATTGGATGTTTGACGTCTATATCCGAAACTTTGCCCTATCCGTTCAAAATATCTCGGATTCTGGACAGGTAGGCGAGAAAAAAATTAAGTAATAATCCGACCACAAGCCTGTGATAATCTGATGGTAACGCTATTTTGTCCTGTGTGGTTTTGGGTGAAAAAATGTGTGACATGATTATCTGTAACCCTTCGGACAAAAACGTTAGCGCGGTGTTTACATGACGCAACTTTAAAACTAGTTATTTTTTTATTGGATGACAAGAAAGTCTTTAGCTGTGATCTGATGTGATAGTACCTACCACATGAGTAAAGAAAAAAGTAAGTGACATATGGTAGCGGGCTGACCAGAGACAATGCCGAATGATCTCTAATTTCTTTTTTTATTTATAATTTAACAAATATACAAATAACTAGCTGATGCGCGGAATTCGTCCACGTGGATTTAGTTTTAATATCCCGTGGGAACTCTTTGATTTTCCGAGATAAATAGTATTCTACGTCACTCTCCAGGTTCTCAAATATACCCATACAAAAATTACGTCGATCCATAGCTTTGTTGTAAAGTGATTCAAGGACACACCAACAAACAAACATAAACTTTTACAATATTAGTAAGGAGTAAGGATAAAGATATATTTTTTTCATATTCTATTTTTGTTTCTTTAGATATATTAAGCCATCTTTTATTTATTCATCATGGAAATAATACTCGACCATATTACTATATGGTCCAGTATTATTTTGTATATTTGATATTGTTAAATTATTTTTTGATGGTTTTGGATCTATTCTTATCGCCATGTAAGCCCAGCCCGGACCAATTATTAAAAGGGCGCGGTAACCGATAAGGGATGAAAGTAATACACGCGATAACATCAGGGTTGCCTTGTTAGTCGCAATAAAATGGTTTTTGTGTTAAAATTAGAGCGAATTTTTTGCCGCCCCCGTCGCGTCGCGCCTGGCGGCAATTTGTCGTGAGAAGTGTTTTGATTTTTCTTTGACGTCATTTGTTTTTGATGAAGTTATTTGAATGGACAGTTATGGGGGTAGTTTTTGTTTATTAGGGTACTTGCGTCGGTGGGTTTTGACGACCTCCGTGGTGCAGTATCTAGTAAGTGCTGTGGTCTTGTATCTAAGAGGTCTCGGGTTCGATTCCCGGCGGGTACAATTTGGGAATTTATATTTTCTGAATTGTCTCTGGTCTGGTCTGATAGGAGACTTTGGCCGAGGCTAGTTACCACACTACCGTCAAAGATGTGCCGCCAAGCGATTTAGCGTTCAGGCTTATCTTTTTTTTTAAAAGAAAAGAATAAAAAAGTAATCAAAAGTCATGTAAAGCTTTGTATTCAGTACCCAGTAGAAACTCTTCTTGTGTGGCTGATGCCTTAAACTTAAAACCTACAAATTTTTATATGATTAAATATGGTTGAGCGAAACAACGGCTGGATCATGCGTCATGCTCGTGAACGGGTGCCACCAACGGGAATGGGTCTACTTTCTGTCTGCCCGTCATTCATTCATTGGATTGTATGTAGGTATGCATTTTTGAAACTTCATTGTGGAGACACTGTATACATAGCAAAATTTTGTTCCCTATTGTAAAATTTTTTTGAAAAGAGCAACCGCCGAGTTTACTGCTGGCTCTTCTCGGCAGGAAGGGCATTCCGAACCAGTGCAGTGGTAGATTCATCGACGATTCAAAAGCACTTGTAAAAGTTTATTTGAATAAAAAATATTTCTATTCTATTCTCTATTCTATTAGATCGTTTGTCTTTTATTAAACCGCCAGATTGGCAGCCATCTTTGGCAACCTCTACTATGTTACAATAAATATTTCCACGACACACGATACATTGCGTAGGCGTCATACTAACGAGACTTGGACGTGGTAAATCACCGGGACCACGCATTAGCTTGTAATTTGACTCCTTATAAATCTATACTAGCTTTTGCCCGCGGCTTCGCTCACGTTAAGTTAGATTTTTGAAACTCCTAAAACTCAAACTCAAAATTATTTATTTCTTGTAGGCCAACTTGTGGCTCTTATGACAAGCCAAGAATTTACCACCGGTTCGGAATACTGATTCTGCTGATATAGGAAACTCAGCAGTTGCTCTTTTCAAAACAAAAAAATGTTACAATATGTAGCTTATCCATCTCGTGGACAGCTGAAGCAAAGCAGAATGGTTCCAAGCAACTTTGCCAACTTTTTTTTCCCCTATTTATATTTTAAAAATTGTTTCTTAGCGGATGCCTATACGTCATAATAGTAATTAAGTAGTATTATACCCGCCCGCCTAATTAAAGTCCGATCTGTCCATTGGTTTGAGCTGTGCGTTGACAGACTTCCATCCCATCGGACTATGAGAGATAGAGAGTGCACGTGTGCACTATAATATCTCCCGATAAAATAATTGTAGGCTAATCTCTGAGAAGATTGGCCGCTGGGATTCGGTCGGGTGGACATTGCCTATTGAATGTAGGTACACTGCCATACCCAGTGGCGTGCACA
The DNA here is from genome assembly GCA_038048805.1 of Hipparchia sbordonii. NCBI lineage: Eukaryota > Metazoa > Arthropoda > Insecta > Lepidoptera > Nymphalidae > Hipparchia > Hipparchia sbordonii. The sequence continues at coordinate 4,707,797 of CM076110.1, read as the reverse complement.
GGATGTACTACAGGGTAGGCAGATGATACAAAATGAAAAAAATCTTCAGTGCGAATTATAAAAAACTTAAGGGTAGGCATTTTACAAATTATAAAAAGCCCACCCTAAAGTTTTTATAACTCGTACTGGCGATTTTCTCCATTTTATATCATTTTGCACGTCACTGGGCCCATACCCCTTTCAAGTTAGCCCGCTTTCATCTTAGACTGCATCGTCGCTTAACATCAGGTGTCAAGGGCTATCTTGTCATCGACGAAAAAAAAAGCATTTCAGCCAATAAAGAGAGTATATCGACCAATCAGAGATGATTTCGATCTTCATACTGTAGCTGTCATTTTTAGATGATCCTGCGGCTGACTTACTATCGTCGAGATCGCGTTTATTCCTCCACCCACACTGGCGAGGTCTAATCAGCTCATTGCAGACTCTCGATAGACTATAAGCAATTGAAAATAAATCATTTCAGGCTATACAAGTACATCATTTTGGTTAGGAAGCCGTTTTAATGATCTCTCTGGAGCAAGACTACGAATGCTGATATTAAAAGCTTGAATTCTTTTAAGCTATTGCATAGCGTCTATCGCGGGCCTTGAGCGTGGAGACCGAATCCAGAAATTCCGTAACGAAAATAACCTGACACGGGACTCCTCTCACCGCTAGATGGCGTTGATAAAATGCTATGCAATAGCTTTACCGCGGCAGACTTTTTTTTTAAATCAATGACAAGATAATCCTTGACTGCGACCTCCCCTGACGGTAAGTGACGACATCGTCACTTATCATCAGTCTAAAATGGTAGCGGACTAACTTGGAAGGGGTATGGCAGTGTTCAACCCATACCCCTAAACCCCTAATCTGTTTCTACAACATGTCATCGTGCCGGAACGCTACATCATAATTATGAAAGCAAAACCTTCATAACTTTTTATGAAATTACGGGGTGCGTCCCTCGAAATCGTTCAATGATTCTTATTTGCATATAATGATTGCAAAAAGGGAATAAATCATATAAAATGCAAGCGTTATCGGCACCATTCATGGCCACGACACCGATTCTGTGCCACGCCTGAATTCGCTTATAATTATACGGGCAGGTTTTAATAAATTAATTTAGATTGCCGCCATATTGGTTGTGCTTATTTATGTAAAAATGTTTTTACTATAGATCCACCCCTGCTGCTGTATCCTGGTGAAAATAGGTTTTTAGACGACAATTTTTATTATTAAAGTCATCGATGGTCGTCCACTGTTGGACATAGGTCTATATTATATAACAATATGTATAGTATAAATTATATAGTAAATATTCGCAGGGAAGTGGATCCAGGCGGCGCAAAACCGAGCCCTGTGTTAGGCGGGTACTTACTTTCTACTCCGTTTTTGAGGTCTTTTCACTTATGCCAAATTTACATTACGAAATTAGTGGCATGCATGTTCCTTGTTCAGATTAATTTCATGCAACTAATTTCATGCCACTAATTTCGTAATGTTAATTCGGCCACAGATTCTACCAACACTGCGTTTTTCGGTGCAGGGTCTATTCCAGCACCTTGAGACCTAAAGTCTATCGGTTCTTCGGATTATGCACACCCTCCATTGTCACTCCTTCCATTTGTTCTGTGATCTAATTCAGCTTCGACGAGCTATGCCCGTAATTCTTCCTTTCCTTCTTCTCATTTCTGATAATTTTCGTACTCCTAGCACCTCTTCATGCTTGCTAAGCGACCCTGGAATGAACGAGTTGAAAAACCCCATTAGGTGGACTATACAAGTGGTAGTTGATCGTCTTTTGTGGAAACCCTTGTAAGAGACCTATGCCCACTGGACGTTAACCGATCAGGACGATATCGACCTGTCGATTTGCGTTTGTATGCTTAAACTTACACTCAAGATTGTATTTACGTAGAAAACCGGGCTGTGGAAAGTTATGTATGGTTTAGGTAAATATAAAACTGCACGCAGGCAAAATCACAGGTATAATGTACAATTATTATGACCACTATTCTACGTTCTATGTTCTATATAAAAATAAGTCGGGTTTTCCTTCCTGACGCTATAACTCCAGAACGCACGAACCGATTTCCACGGTTTTGCATTCGTTGGAAAGGTTTCGGGCTCCGTGAGGTTTATAGCAAAGAAAATTCAGGAAATCCACGCGAACGAAGTCGCGGGCATCAGCTAGTGTTCTATGAAGGTAGAGCGGTTATACGTATCAATGTTTCTCCACGTAGATACATAAGTGAAATTGCCTTTATAATAGCGTAGCGTTATGTATTGTATGCGCACGCGCAGACATTGCCGGATCGAGTTCAAAGTTTCTGAGTAGAGGCACCTACGTCCTACAGATAGCAAAAAAGGTAAAAAGGAGTTTTAATTTTATATTGTTTGAATATTATTTATTTTGAAAAAATGCTATAAAGTTATAATAAAATATACCAGTAACGTTATAGGAGTCGATTAACATTACAATTTTAGATTTTTGCTTATAGGTAGGGAGTTGGTGGCTTTTGGTTGAACCTACACTGCCATACCCTTTTCAAATTAGCCCGCTACCATCTCAGACTGCATCGTCACTTACCATCAGGTGAGATCGCAGTCAAGGGCTATTTTTTCATCCAATAAAAAAAAATTGGCTTTCTGATTTTTTCTGCCATCAACTCTCTATCCTGAAATGAACATTGATAGACTTGTGGCACCATCTTAATTTTTATTCTTCGAAGACAAGCGCGTCCGATGTTTTATTTCATTGGTACATTTTGACGTCTTTATACGAATGCATGAGCGCAATAATATGCACATATTTAAGCTCGCCTCGTGCAATTTGATTCCCGCGACTTTATTTATAATGTCTTACGATTTTACTGAAGTAGCTATTCTGTAGGGAGCGGTGAAAATTATACTTCTATTTAAATTATGGTACACATACGCTTGAAATATTAAACGCTGTGTTTATTTACAACTATCATAACACGGAGATTATAGTCTAAGAGCTAGTGGCCGCTTTAGCCGGAGAATTTAATAATTGTGATTTGGCGAAAATTGGCTATACTAAGTATATTAAAAGTATATTAAAAGATGGTATTTAACGTTCGCCAAAGGCAGTATTCGAAGTTATATTAACGAATTGGAAATTCATAACGAAAATCGTACTAACTTTTTCTATTTATTTCAGAGGCTAAGTTTAGTTTATTCATCATAGATCTTTCCCTTGACTTCTTTGATCTTTTCTTTGACTTAGTTTGAGAAAGTAAAAAAAAAAGAATCTTTTATTTTATTAATAATCGAAGCAATGGTTTTTATACAAAAAATCGCAAGTTCGATCGCAGATGAAGAGGTTCCGGTTTCGATTCCTGGATCTCTCTCCGGTCGTGTCGGATTTTCCGTCCCATCTATGAGAGTGAGGGAATAGAGAGTGCACCTGTATTTGCGCACGCACTTGTGCACTATAAAAAAAGACGTGTGGCACTCGGGGACTGCCGTGGTAAAGCTATTGCATAGTATTTTTATCAACGCCATCTAGCGGCTCACCGCTAGATGGCGGCTATAAAAAATGCGCCATCTGCGGGACTCATCTCACCGTAGAGGACCGTCAGGTTATTTTCGTTACAGAATTTCTGGATTCGGTCTCCACGCTGGCCCGCGATAGAAGCTATGCAATAGCTTAATATCTCCCGCGCAGATGGCTAATCTCTGTGGAGATTGGCCGCCGTGGCCGGATTCAGTCGGGAGGACATTATTACTTGACTTGCACAAATTTGTCGCCAGCTCTCCGTCTACTATGTTCCTGATAATTATTTGATAGTGTCCAGAGACATTATTCGTATTTCATACAGATAATCATCACCACAGTGCACTAGTCGTTGTTGAGTTGCAACTTTTCCAATGGTACCCCCTATCGTTAAAATATGATAATACGTGGCGAAAATTAATACAATCGCTGAATGTTGTGATTGCCACATGCGAGGCTCGGGTTTCTTTATAATGGACGCATAAAAATAATATGCAAATCCACAACGAAATGAATGAAAAGGACAAATTAAAAAAAAAATAAGAATAAAAATTAACAACAACATTCTGTCCTCTGCATACTGTTTTGCAACTATATTAATGTGATGTTTTTTAAAAGGAATATGTTGTTAAATTATTATTAATTAATTTTGGATAGGTAGGTACTTTTTATTAAAATTATTTTTCGAATTTTTCCGTATTCGTCAAAATTGACGAATTTTATGAGGGAGAAGAAGAGAAGGGGGAGTTATGGTGTCCTAAATATGTACCTACTAATAATAAAAATGTATAACTAGCTTTTACCCGCGGCTTCACTTATAATTTGCTTGTCGCATTCAAATGTATTGTAGAGTAGAGTATCCATTGAGCTTATTTGCACTCCATTAGAGAACAGTATTAAATAAAACAGGAAGGTCTACTCTGCGTCTGAGGTTTTTCTTATTGTTTTCAAACGAGAATGAAGTCTTCTAATCCACGGTGAACTTTTGACCTCCCTGGCGCAGTGGTGAGCGCTGTGGTCTTATAACTGGGAGGTCTCGGGTTCGATTCCCGGCGGGGGCAATTTAGGAATTTATAATTTCTAAATTGTCTCTGGTCTGATCTGGTGGGAGGCTTTGGCCGTGGCTACTTACCATCCTACCGTCAAAGACGTGCCGCCAAGCGATTTAGCGTACCGGCACGATGGCGTGTAGAAACCGATTAGGGGTATGGGTTGAATTTACACTGTTATACCCCTTCCAAGTTAGTCCGCTACCATATTAGACTGCATCGTCACTTACCATCAGGTGAGATCGCAGTCAAAGGCTATCTTGTCATCGAATAAAAAAAAAAACTGAAGTCTAAACCTGACGATGTGTTGAGATGAATGAAGGTGATTTCCACAAATGTACTGTTTCCAAACCAGAATATCCATTTGAGTTTATTTGCATTGGAGAACAGTGTCAAATATAGCAGGAAGGCGTACCCAAAGTCACGACACCTTCAAGCGCCACTAAATTACAGAAAACCCGCCTAAATCAACAAAAATTAACCGGAAGACAAAAGATCGGACCCGATAACATTACCTAATCGATAATTGTATCTACGACACTTCGACTCGCACGTTGTATCGTAAAAAGGTGAGAAAGTAGACGAAGATAAAACTATGAACGGGCCTGACTTTATTTACTACTCCAAAAATGAAAGCAATTCAATTTTCAACTCTGTGCCTTTTAGAATAAGGTGTATAACTGTTGGGTTGGATGGTACTAAATCTTGGGGTTGGAGTAAAGTCGCGAAGAGCATGGTAATAAAAAAGGTGAAATGTCTTAGTAGAAGCGACGCAGGACGCCTTGCCGATAAGAGACCACCGTAGTGGACTGCGCCTCTTTTACTGTCCCTTTCCGGTTAGCAGGTTATTGATAGCAGATTTTGCATGGCTATTTGAAGTAGAAAGTTAGCGGTTGTTCCAGAAAAAAATTTGCTGTTTTGGTTTCAGTTTTTTCAAACACGGTAGGTAATACTTGGAAGAGAGTTTAAGGTGGAAAAAATACCTGTCATAGCTATACTTATTTCAAATGGTGCTCCAATAAGTTACAATATTAGGAAAGCATTAAATATCCGAGAGCTGCCAAGCCACCTTGGCCAAATAATTAGTTTGGCCATCCGAAGGGGCAATGCTGCCAGCATTTTGGGTATGTACTATGCCGATTGCCGCGCTGCGGTGTCGATGATGTATGTATGTATGAATGAATGAATGAATGAATGAATGAATGAATGAATGAATGAATACACTTTATTGTACACCACATTAGATAGAAAACATAAAAAATAAAATACACTTAAAATAAATTCTATAAATGAGAGCACAAACAGCGGCCTTATCACTAAGAAGCGATCTCTTCCAGGCAACTATGATGCACAATTTGTGAGATGCTATTGACCCTATAGCAATTTTCTAACATGTCTAGGAAAGCTGGCTAAAAGGTAGGCTATGCTGTGAAAGTGTGAACATACCTGAAATAAATGAATTTGAATTTGAAAATTTGAACAGATATGCTTGCGAGGGTCCGCCATAGATAGTTTCATCATAAAATAACTCTGCATGCCAGAGTAATATCACAGCAAGAAACCAAGACTCCCAGAAAAAAAGGTCTAACAATCTATAATATTATTTTCAATCTATATATCAAAATGATACCCCCATGACTGTTGAATAGGTAGGTAGGTATATTATAAACGTTAAGAGTAGAAACGTTATTCTTACCGGTAAGTGTAGTCGATAATCGAATAACGACTATTGTGACGACATATCGAGTATATAAGATTACAATCGTGTATATCCGAGACGTCATCATTATGGGCCCTCGGCCGGCGGGCCCATCACCGCCGGGAGTTATCGCTCAATTCTGATGATATAAATTTGTAATGAAACCTCCGATGGCTGATATTATCAACGCGGTAATTTGTTGGTTCCCCATTCAGGATCCATCCTGACATTTGTTCAATGAAATTGTAATTCAAATTCAAATTCAAAATTTATTTATTTCATGTAGGCTACCTTGTAGCTCTTATGACACATCATAAATCTACCACCGGTTCGGAATGCAGATTCTGCTTAGAAGAACCGGCAAGAAACTCAGCAGTTGCTCTTTTCAAAAAATAAAATTTATAATAAGTAACCAAACTAAGCTATGTATACAGTGCTTCCACAGTGAAGCTTCAAAAATGCAATATATTAACCCAACACATGTCAACATGGGAAGACAAAGCAGACCCATTCCCGTTGGTGGCACCCGTTCACGAGCACGACGCATGATCCAGCCATTGCTGTCGAGTGGCAGAATCTGTTTTTAATTCTATTTAAGAAATAATAGTTTCAGATTTTGTTACGTTATCGGGGATGTGTTATGTACTCACAAAACAAGCGAAAAAATTGTGCCGAACGACGAAAAGTATAATAGAGCACTTCATTATTAAATGACATGACAAATTACAACAAATATCTGCCATTACGCGCTTCATTTACCTTGTTACTAATTGTAACTTATCCACCTCTTTTTATTTATGTACAATATCATAGACGTTATCCCAATTTTAAAGTGTAAGAGATAATAGTTTCAGATTTTACCGCGTATCGCGAGCGTAAACGTTAATAGTTTCAGATTATGTCATCCCAGTTTTAAAGCATTTATCTACAATTATCTACGATTGAAGTAGATACTGTACTTCAATCGTAGATATCCAAATTAAGCTGTTATTATGTTAGTTTAGCGATTAGAAGATGATCACGAAAAGGTTTAGTATCACGATTGAAGCCGATTTTAGAACCAGCACTGGTAGTATGGGCAGGAGATAAAAGTTTTATCCCCCGATTTTATCCACTGACAGGGGATAAAATTATCTTTTCCCTATGCTAAAGCATGGCGACAGAGGAGAAGGCGATGTATATTTCTATAAGTATATCCACTGAGTGTTATTTCCACCGCTGTGCTCGACGGGTTGATAAAGCTAAGCGAGGGCATAAACGTTTTATCCTTTTCCCGGGGATAAAATTTCTCCCGCCCATGCTACCAGGGCTGTAGGTACAATACGAGTTAAAAAAAGTCGAACGTCCATTTTTTGCATATCGTTTAAATCATAATATGTAAGCAACCCTAGAGTTAATCTTATTACTGATATCCGTTTTAGTGACAGTTTTCGAAGCGAAGAACAACACTGAGATCTTCATTGTCCTCTATTTACTGTAGTCAATGCAAACAAACTCCCATATTATGGTCCATTATTATCCCACGAGCTAAAAAAGATACAAAGTATTCAAACAAAATAATATTATGTTCAGTCTTCATCCCAGAGATTATCTCGCCGGAGTGACCAAAGTTTTGGAACGAAAGTTAATCGGATTTTCTATGTAAATTTATTGTTGGGAAAAAAATAATCCCACCCAGTTGCCGAGGTGTTGTGTCGAAGGATTTCGAAGGCCCCAAACCGGACCTTGTTTACTGCTGATGGATTTACGACACATTTAGACATCTCTTTTTACTTTGAAATTGATAATGTCGACGAAAAAAGGCGTATTTACGAGGGGTAGGGAGTAAAATCCTCTAGCAAGAGATTTGCAGTCGATGCAAAAGTTTTCATACAAATGATTTATGACTTTGGCCAAGAGAGTATGAAAGGTGGCTACTGTTTTTACTTCCTTCAGTTTGGCGATACGTGAAATTTTGTATTATATTTTTAATCTTGTCACGTTAAGCCACACAATCGCTGAGAAGTCACACTCCTTTGTCAATGTTCAACCAACATAGGTTTTAATCTGTAATTTAATTAAAATTTACTGTTAATCTTTAGCAAAAACATTTCTTTGTTGTATTTAAAAAAAAATTGTGTTGACGATTTTTATTACAGTTAAGTTTAAATGAATCATGTAGGTAGGTATTATGCGATGTATTCGTCTGTTACTCGAATTAAATTGTATTGATAAGGATTCAAAACGTAAAATTTATTAAATTACGTCAGCACTGTGACTCACGTAATCGGGTGATAAAATAAATCATTCGGCTTTTAAATCATATTTATTTCCATTTTAACCGTGAGCACCTTCGTCATTTAACGATTCTTTATCACTTTTTACGTCAAGAAACACATTCAGAATTCAATGTTCATCATTACGTTCAATTGGAAAAATCCAGACACGTAACACGATCCAAATTCGATCGATAAGACTGCACCTTAAAAGGCGCCGGGCAGGTATGTGCAGGCGCCGCCGTAGCCTCTCATGCAGAAAACAACTCTCTGATGAAACGAACTCTTAATCCGCTCTGACGGTCACTACAAACTCTAATTAAGATTCGGATGTTCCTTCTCCGTCACCAGTATGTATTGACCCCCGTCCCTGCGAACAAAGGGAAAAGTTCAACACAAGTTTTCTATCCAAATCTGCTACATGGGGATTTTGTTGTCTGGTCGGATAGCATTGGTTGATGTCTCTTTATCTTATCGTAATGATTTTTCAGATTTAAAATCTTGGTGTGCGGTTTCATACGAGATAACGGATAGGTTCTATTGAAGTTTTTCTTCATTGGATTACACGTCCTCAGTCTGTAGATTTAAATTACCTGTTATCTATCGCTTACTTGAGATTATGATTCGAGACAACAGAACCGCTGTAAGCTTAGTGATAAATACATCGGCCTCGGCCTGGGGTCCAGGGTTCAAATCCCAAGCACCTCAACTTTTTAACTCAATAAACAGTGTGAGGTAAAAGCAAAAAAGGCTGACTGAATGGTTAATAACGAAAACTTACGAAGAAACTAAAACGCGACTACGTCTTTAAAATCACGCGGGATCTCTTTGATTTTCCCGGATAAAAAGTAGTCTATGTCACTCTCCAGGTCCTCAACTATACCTACCCATGCAAAAAATTATGTGATCCGTAGCTCTATTGCAGTGTTATCGAAGGACAAACCAACAAACAAACACACTTTCGCATTTATAATATTAGTAAGAATTGATAATTATACTACAAAAAATATAGTTTAAATACATTTAAAGCGACATGTCTTTATATGTAGGAATTATATTATTATCATTGATGACTAAAGATAAACATTAATGCATTTTATTACTATTACCACTTAATCCAATTAGGTTATGAGAAGCAATATCTATTATGTTCAGTCTTATAATCATAACCTAATTGCATTGCAATAAACTCACTCATAGAGTTCAATGATTCAGGTGTCGGAATAAATCTTTGGAATTTTTTTTCAAAGAAATTCACTATTTTTATGTATTTAACAAAATATTTTTTTTTTCGGATTCAACTTAAAAATAGAATGCACAGTAATTATCTATTTATACGAAAAGTAAAAAAATGATTTTTTTTATTGGATGGCAAGATAGTCCTTGACTGCGATCTCACCTGATGGTAAGTGACGATGCAGTCTAAGATGGTAGTGGGCTTATTTGGAAGGGGTACAGCAGTGTGCATTCAACCCATACTCCTAATCAATTTAAAAAAAAAATTGTATGTTTAACTATAGCTTCGATTTTTATTTTACGAGCGTCGTTTCTCTTCATGGTTAAAGAACTCAAAATTTATACCAGCAATACAAAGGAAACATTATGCATAAAGGCTAAATACAAATAGCAATAACCGCGCGTATAATTTGAGGTAAATCGAGGTGCGACAAGGAAGAAGGCATTCGATAATCTTGTCCGGAAGAACAGGTATTACAATTGTGTGCACTCGGTGTAAGGCGTATTCACATTTGTAACGAATAAAAAATAAATAGAAGTTTTTAGAGCCCCACTCGTTGCACTAATGTCGTACCCACTCCTAGCACAAGCTTCTCGCTTATTTGGAGGGGAGAGGAGAATATACCTAAATCAAGTTCAGCTTGACTAGTAGGTATTTTTTTTTAAATGAAAAATTTTTTTGTGCAAGGCAGTTTAAAAATCATAAAAGGGAATTGACGGGAACACTCTTTATCTTGAATTTTTGAACGCAGTGGGCAGTTTTCAAAATCCGTAACTACTTTTAAGTTACTTATTGAGCTACCGAAAGTTTAATTTTAAAAATTTAAAATTGTTTTGAAAATGTTATCTTCAAAAAAGTTATGCAGAGAACTGCTAATAAACACATTTTGAATTTTCATCTCTCATAATGTTATGAATGCCAAAGTTTGTCTGTCTGTTTCTCTGTTGTCATTTCACGATATAATTGCCGAACCGATTTTGATCAAACTTGACAAAGATACCTAACTTGCATCCTGGAGACAGACAAAGGGTTGCTGTACTTTTATCCCGGAAAATCAAAAGGAATGCACAAAGATTTTATGAACTCAAATACAAGTGGATAAAGTCACGAGCGTCATTACATTTAATAAAATTAGTTATTATTATTATAAATCAAAAGAAAGATTGAATAAATACATAATTAACATAATTATAATTTATTTTATAAAAGAATTAGATAATGTTTATATATTTTAACCTTTTATAAAAATTTATTTATAAGTACAGCAAAATTTTAAGATGCACATGCAGTGTGGTCGTGGCGCAAGTCGCGACAGTCGAACTAATGTCAAGGCTCACAATCAGCTGCGTGGGCGCAGGTTAGTGTGGACGTGCCCTTATAATTTATGCGATATCAAGTTTATTTCAACGTCGCTAGATTTTATTTCCAAGGCCGGAAGACGTATTTTCATAGATTATTTCTATTTTGTGGTTTTGTGGATTATGGTTATAATAGTTTGTGATGAATAAATAAAATAAATGTATCATAATTATTATTATTCAAGTTTGTCTAAATGGCATAGATTTTGCATAACAAAAATAATATTTTTTATTACGACGAGGAACTAGGTTATTAATTCATTAAATTTTTAGAGTCTAATTTACTTAGCCAAGTTTTAAAAATTGTTTCATTAACAATTTCCTGATCTGCTTCAACAACTCTGAATTTCAAATTTAAAATGAAAATAATTTCTGATCCGTTCTACTTGCCGTGTTGGAGCCGGACCGTGTCATGGACAGGGCACGGTAAAATGCTTTTGTATGAGCTTTTCCCGGCCATCTCCCGACAGGAGAATGAACTCGATCTGGTTAAACTTTAGAGTTCATACTAAAGCTTTGACCGCTGGTAAATAATGTGAATAACATACTTTATATAAACTATACACCTGTGATTTAATAGTAGGTACACTTTAGAGCTGACTGACTACTTCTTGATAATACTGAGCTTCCTATTGCAGGCTTTAGGTACGCACAAAATATTACGGCAGTATTTTCAAATCTGCATTTTACCGTTTATTTTTAGTATAATTAGGTACCTAAGTATTTAGAGCTGCAAAATAAAAGTTACTTACTTAGTTTTTACTTGAATCAAAGTACCATATCCACAGTGCACTCACACTTACGTATACCACACCACTTTAACATCATACATACTCTTATAACCATTAATAAATATTTTTATATTTATTAATAAAGAATAAATATTTTTCATTTCATTTTTTTTTTTCATTGAATACCCAGCTAGCAACAAGCAATATAAGCAGCTACTGTACCGTTTAATTGCTGTATAATAGCTGTTTAAGAGAGTTAGTATGAACTAACTCCTTTAAACAGCTATTGTCCAGCAATTAAGCTGTACGGTCGCTGCGTATATTGCTTGTATGCTAGTTGGGTACCTATACCATTTTTATTCCTTCCTCGGCGTCGTATCCCTGTAAATCGAACGCGCATCGGTTTGTATCGCGCTACGGTAATTGAACGGCGATGTAAAAGGAATCTACGCTGCAAATAAAACAAGAGCGCGGCTATAATCGCACTCGTCCCGCCCCGTGCTCATGCTGTACGGTCATTGTGCGATATAACCCCACACGCATACGCTCCGGTGCGGTTCCGAACCGGATACACAAATGAATCACTAGCTGGTGCCCGCGAGTTCATCCACGTGGATTTAGTCTTTAAAATCCCGCGGGAACTCGTTGATTTTCCGGGATAAAAAGTAGCTTATGTCACTTTCCAGGTCCTCAACTATACCCGTGCAAAAAATCACGTCGATCTGTAGCTCTGATGCAGGGTGATTGAAGGAACAAACAAACACACTTTTGCATTTATGATATTAGTCAGGATATAAAGGCAAACAGTTACAAAAGGTTGAGCGAAACATTTTAGTACAATATTCACTATCGCTTGGAAACACTTAGCCTACAAACAAATTCGACGTTTTGACCGATTTTCAAAACAAAACCCGTCAGAATGTCCTTTTTTCCTCGAAATGTTACTCGATGATGGCGAAATTGGCCCTAAGAAGCTATATTTCAAAACTGAAGTACTATTACTAGACTAAAAAAATTACGTATTTTTGAATTAAATTTTATTCTCAACTTTGAGAATTTAGACAGATTCAGATAAAATCATGCTAAAGAAAAAGTGCAATGAAAAAGATATCCATGAACTTCGTAAGATCTTATAGCATGTGTCAAATTTTTATTTATCTAATAAAAAAGTCGAATCATCTCTGTGAAACAAAAGACCACTCATAGAAAAGTTGTGGGGGAGATGCCGGTACCACGCCGCGCGCCTTAACTTATTTTCAGGAACCGGAGCGTGTGAAGTCTGCACGAAATAAAAGTGCCCTGTATGCCCCATTGAACGACTTGAATTGCAACGCGTAGGATGTACTTTTTCGGTCAGGTTTATGACATGACGTTTATTTGTAATCTTAACCCTGAACGGGTACGGAGTGATGGTATAGGGTTTAATGGTTCGAGGTAGTATACAGGGTGTCCCACGGCTATGCCACATGGAGGGGAAGTACCTTAAATATTGTAGATGGAACATTTTACTGAAAGAAGACTTCATTTTAATTTAAAAAACAATTTAAACTGCATTCATAGATTTTTTAATAATTGCCTGGTTGAACCGGGACTCGAACCCGCTATACGAGAAAAAAAATTAACCTGTATCTTTATCATACCGATCGGAAGGCTTCATCATAAGGATTATTTTTTGTTAAATAACATATCATGAGAAATAAAAGGAAGACCATGAATTTTAGCCTTTGATGTAAAATTTTGTTCAGAAAAATGAAAAGCTGACATTGGCGTATCGACATACAACTGACATGAACTATTACTAATGAGTACCCACTTGAGAAGTACGCATCATTTCCCGATCCTTACTATCCTTACTAATCCTTACTTACCCATAAATGCGAAAGTGTGTTTGTTTGTTGATTTATTGGTTTGTCCTTCAATCCCGCTGCAATTCGTAGCTCTGTTGCAGCGGGATTGAAGGATCATTTTTCTGAACAAAATTTTACATCAAAGGCTAAAATTCATGGTCTTCCTTTTATTTCTCATGCTATGTTATTTAACAAAAAATAATCCTTATGATGAAGCCTTCCGATCGGTATGATAAAGATACGGGTTAATTTTTTTTCTCGTATAGCGGGTTCGAGTCCCGGTTCAACCAGGCAATTATTTAAAAATCTATGAATGCTGTTTAAATTGTTTTTTAAATTAAAATGAAGTCTTCTTTCAGTAAAATGTTCCATCTACAATATTTAAGGTACTTCCCCTCCATGTGGCATAGCCGTGGGACACCCTGTAGAGAAGGTATCGCTACATTGTGAGAATGCAGGGAGGCCTTTATTCTAAATCTGAATATATAAAAGGCAAAGGTGACTGACTGACCAATTGACTGACGACTGATCTATCAACGCACAGCTCTAACCGCTGGACGGATTGGGCTGGCCATACAGATAGCTATTATGGCGTAAGCGTCCGCTAAGAAAGAATTTTTGAAAATTCAACCCCGAAGGAGGTAAAGTAGGGGTTTAAAAATCGAGCTTAACATGAGCGAAGCCGCAGGCAAACGCTAGTTATACAAAAAATCCCACTCTATTAATAATATTCTGGCCAACGCAGAACATATAATAGTACACTAGTATAATATCGCTTATTTGCGACAAGAGTGATATAATTCAAAATCGACGATGAGAGAATTCTCTCGTTAGAGAGTAATGTTTTGTGGATGCTGCGGTCTCGAAACAACACAGCGGCCAACAAAGCGACAGAGCATTATGTCACAACATCTGTCGCTCTTATTTTTTGGGCTTAGCGTAATGTTGTTTTTATATCAAAAAGTATAAATTTTCGACACTAAAATTGGTGAATTTTGAGTTATGTCACCCTTGTCGCAAATGAGCGATATATGTGCTGTGAAAGCAGAAGTAGTAGCCTCTGCCGTCATGCTCAAAAAAACTGTCTTTATACCTACCTACCTATTTAGAAATAAACAGCACGAATGGCTTCATTAGAATCAGATTGCCGATTGCACAGCACAGTGATGATATGGTACAAAAATACATAGAACGTTTATTTGACAAGTTGACCACTGTCTCTCAGACTATTTTCATTTAAGTATCAAAATTGTTTTTCCCGAGTTAAATTCATGGTCGTGTTAAGAAGTCGGGACGTATAAAAATTGCGCTGACAGGGTCCGGCGTGGCGCCCTCCGGAGATCGGTTTATGAGATTCGATTTGTCAAACTGTGTCCTTTTATGCGGGGACGTTCCGTACAAACAATGAATACGTAATTAGCTTTGTGAATATTCGGATGCGATTTTAAGCCTTAAGGGTATAATTAATGTAGATTTAAATGGTGAGCAGGTATATAGTAGTGGTATTGAGTATGGTATTTATGCAACGATGCCATTGTTTGAGTAAAGCCAAAGTGAACTGTTAGGATGCCAAATTATACTATAACTAGCTGTTGCCCGTGATTTTGTCCGCGTGGATATAGTGTTTAATATCCCGCAGGAAATCTTTGACTTATCGGGATAAAAAGTAGCCTATGTCACTCTCCATGTCCTTGACTATAATACACATGCAAAAATCACGCCGATACGTAGCTCTGTTGCAGCCTGATTGGAGGACAAACCAACAAACAAACACCAGTCGGAGGCTGAAATCTATAGACCGCACCCTCACTCAGCTCAGACTCAAGACAGAGATAAAGCGAGACAGATTTATGTCAGAGCATATTTGTATAGATCTCAGCATTAAAATCAAAATCCAACTGAACAAAAAACAGCTCCCATTCCCAACTCAGATCCAAATCTCCGATGTTCAACCACAACGTCAAATATTTTGTCATTTTCAAAAACATTTCATTTTGAATAACGTCTTCATTTCTATCCAACAAAATAATAGATACTCTATCAGAGCACACGGTCCGTGACTCACTGGGATAGAACCTGCATTCCTCGCTACCATCCCTATCTGTACCCAGCATCGGATGATCAACTCTTTGTTCACACTTTAACACGGATCTAAGTTATCTGATTGTGTTTAATTTTGTTTTGTGATTTTGTTTGTTGTCGCCATTGATATACCAACAAATAACAGCCGAACATTGCGATACCTCCTACGTAAGTTGTGGTATCCCACAAAATTGGCATTTTAGGATTGTTGCACTTTATCTATTTTATGTTTAAAAAAAAATTAAAAACAGCATTTTTTAACATACTTTCAAGATGTATAAAGTGGTATCGTTATTAAAATGACCGGCTTAATAATTTTATTGACCTTCACAACAATTGACGTGTCACATAAGCGTTTTGGGGATACAACAACTTACGTAGGAGGTATCGATTGTGACGTAATACTCGAAGGGATTTCTGAAATTAGACAGAAAATTACAAAAACATACCTATAGTTTAAAGCATTTCTTAATTCTAACGTTAAAATTAAGCATGTTTAATAATAAAAACAAACTTCATTTGTATTTTTAAACAGAATAAAAAAACAAATTTCTTTTTTATGAAGCGCGTATGGGAGTTTTCGAGAGAGAATTCTCTTAAAGAAGTTGCTAAGTGTACCTAAATTTTTTGCACTTTATATGTACTATGTACCTACTATATTTAGAGTATTCTAAATAAATATGAAACAATAGCATAATGCAGCCACTTTGAACGTTTGTCAAAACCAACGAGGATGTTTTAAGAAAACTGTATAGGTAATATCTTTAGCTATTCATATCAACGGTTTCCGTGGAGTTTGTGTGATCGGACAAGTAAAATAAGGGTCGAATCAGATTACACCGCAGATCACGTTTGTCTGCGGAACAACATCAATACGCTTCTTTGCCTTTGGAACTTCCCAGTTTCTCACCACAACTAGTTATAATTTACTTACACCCTAAGACAGAAAAGGTGACCTAATATAAAATATTTGGTATCCTAAATATAAAATTCTGATAACATAATATACCTCACATTGTAAAATATGGTGAAAAAAAAAAACTATTAAGTTTTTTTTCCACTGTTTACAAATAAAATTGATATTTGTCTCGAACTAAACAGATTTTTTTAATAATAATTGTAAAGTATAATCATTAATGTCGCTGCAAATTGGGTGTAACTAATAAATAAATAAATATACTATTTAACTAATACATACCTTCTATTATAGGTGAATAATACATTGAAAAATACGTCGTCAGTGACAAGATCAATGCGCTTCTTACTTAGAGCATTTAAGTTGGTTGTTATGTCATTGCCATGAAAAGCATTGCCAGAGAAGAAAACTTCCGTCATAGTTGTGGTTTACAGTAAAAAATACAACTGTTATTTTCTTGTCAACGCTGCGGTATGACGTCATGCTCGAAGGCTTCTTATTAACAGGCAGCTTTGTTCTAGAGATCACAATATACTGTGACCTTTTGAATCACATTAAAAATAAATAATTTACAAGGGTTTAAATGGCCATTGATACCTGTGATCTTGGACTTTTGAATTTTGGCGTGATATTATAATAAAAAACATTCGGGTCAAATCGAATTATTTATGTAACTACCCAGCTACGTAAAATAAAAGGAATATAAACTGCATGATTTGTTTTTATTCAAGTTTAACAACCGCTATTTCGATGCTTGAACGTAAAGTTAGCATTTGTTGTCTTATAAAATAAACTTTTATAAAAAAAAAAAATTTACTGTGGTAACAAATGCTCGAAACATTTTGTGTACTATTTAACCAAATAATTGTGTGTAATTAGGTATAACATATTTTACACTACTGGTTATCTGGAATGGAATCCTCTGGAATCCTCTGGAATGAAAAGGGTCATAGGCCAGTACCATGGCTCATGACCATAGAATAGGTCAAAGGTGTGTGAAGTCTGCCAATTTGAATTTTTTTTTATTTCAGAGAATATTAGCCAAGCTGAAGTTGACTAATATTTTTCTATCCCCTTCAAATAAGCGGAAAGCGTGTGCTAGGAGTGGGCACGACAATAGTGCAACGGATGGGGTTCGAACCTGCGACTTTTCAGTTTTCAGTCCGCACCTTTAACCGTTGGGTTATTGAAGCATTGTGCAAGGGTAGTGGATCATGGACTATAATCGTTCTCTGAGAGGAGACTTGCATCAATAGTAAGTCAATAGTCAGTCGTTGATGAAGATGATGATGATGGCTTTATTACTAATATTATAAAGCTGAAGAGTTTGTTTGTTTGAACGCGCTAATCTCAGGAACTACTAAATTCTTTTTGTGTTGGATAGTCCATTTATCGAGAAAGGCTTTAGGCCATATAACATCACGCTGCGACCAATAGGAGCGAAGCATCAGTGAAAAATGTTGCAAAAACGGGGAAAATTATCCATATTTAAAATAAAAACTTCTTAATCGCGTTCATAATAACAGAAATTGACGCGGACGAAGTCGCAGGCAACAGCTAGTTATTAATAAGAGTATTATTATTGAAAACGCTTATTGTTAACGCTCGTTGCGGCGCCGCCTGATGGTTTGTCGCTCTTGTGAACGCACTTTACAGAGGATAATATGTGCCCCAATAAGCCAAGATAAAAGGAATATTTCTAAACAATCGAACGAGTGGTAGAGTCATGACGTGTCATAAGAGCTACAAGTTGGCCTACATGAAATAAATAATTTTGAATTTTGAATTTTTTCTTTAATCAGATCGTCGTCCACAGGCAGTACAATTATATTGTATCCTGTGCAGGTCGCAGGTTATTGTTGACAAAACATTTCGCTCCCAAAAATCTCAATTTCCGTGAAAAAGAGTGATAGTAGAGGTCACGATGCGAAGGGACGTCTTTTATTGGAGGCATAAATAAAAGCGACAGAGAAAAAAAGGCTTTAAAAGAAAAGGCACACAGTTACCAGAGTCCTATCAAAAAATAAACATACACAAGTTTCTACTTAGGCGCGCTGTTCGCCTTTCTTTGGAAGGGGGGCTGTAAAATTTATGATTCGGTGAAATATCATCTGTTTTAATATAATATGTGGTTGCGGTGGGCCGGTGTTCATGTTTCTTATGTATAATGTGAAAAAGTCACAACATTGAAATGACGCACAGGGCACGGATGGACCCGCTATGATATATAAGTACTTATACTTGTGGTTACGTCTTGTACATGCACAAGGAGCCTAGGTGGGAGCGTCGAGGCGCGAGCAAGCTCTCGCTCACACTTATACAGATACGACACACACACAACCATGAGCCACGTGCCCTCGTGAATTGAAAGAACTAGTTACGGAATTACAGTCTATATTATGTAAGTACCTAATGCTCTTGTTAAGGAAACCAGTTTACAAACTCTTGAACTTTTTCCGATATAATAAGTACAATTTTAACTCGGGAACAATCTGAGTTCTATAAATTATCACGTGGATTTAGGTATTTTGAAAATAGCGAGAAAACCTTTTGATTTTCTGAGATACATATATGAAAATCTCATCTAAATCAGATCTAAAGGTTTGGAAAACTCGCCTAGACAAACAAAAATTTCAAAAACTTGTGTTCGGGTTGTGGTTTCATTCAAAATAAATGTTATGAATTCAATAAACTTATGATCCTTCGCTTCTCAATTCATTAAGAAGTGCTTTTATGTATATACTGTGCACTAAAATTGTTTAAATAAAATTAAATAAACAACTCCTATACTGCTCTATTCACCTTACTCACGTTGGGAAGCTGCAAGAAATTTCTTTTCTTAGAGATAAACTTCATCTATGTCTACTTCTTCTAATATATTTTCTTGTCTTGTAATTCTTTATATGTACATAAAAATAAAGTTTAAGTAAAAAATAAGTCGTTGATTAGATGGATGACCGAAATTTTTTCTTAAATTCCTTTTGTTTGCTTTTACTTCAGTATCGAGAGTACTTCTATGTTATTTTTAGTAAAATTTGTAAAAATATGATGACTATCGCTTCTTAATAACGGCCTGAAGTTGGCCATATTATATCGTTAACTCAAATTAAATCTAATATCACAGCCTAACTGCTTATAGCTTTACAAATTGTCACAAAAAACCTCTACATCAACTAAGCAAAACCATAATTACGAGTTTACAAAAATGGCTGACGCATTTAACCCTTGCATTGATTATACGTTTAGCCGACGTATTACACCGTATTTTCATTAATGAAAACTGCACTGAAAAAAGGAACAAACCATAATCTTATGATTATAGGACCCGTTAAATTATAAAATCATTATAAATACATCTGCGGGTGCATTTAGGGGGTATAGTTAATGGTTATTCTATTGTTTGCTTCGCATAGATAGAGTTTTAATTTGACGGGGCGTTTACACCCTTTTCGTTTTTCTTTTGTAAAGTACAGTTTTATTGTTACATAAGTACTTATTAAACTTACACGAGGGTTGGTGATCTATTGGCAACAATAGATCTAAAATGATTGTATCTAGGTAGATACATGTGGAGTACATTTTACAAAATCGATTTATTTTGACCGAACTTCGGCAAAGCTAAAAGGGTTATGATTTTTGCAGTCTATGTGCAGTGCCGGCTTTACCTATTACGGCTTTACGGCTGGTGCAGGGTGTGCAACACACACGGGCGCAGGATTGTAGGGGGCGCCGCGCCGAGCCACGCTTGCTTGCTTCCCGACATCACTTAAAAATGCACCATTTTTTGCACCTGAATTTCCTTTCACTGGTGAAAATATAACTGTAAGTCAAACGGTATTCTTAAGTTGTAAGTATTCCATTTTGGCCGGGCATCTATTAGAGGGCGCCAAAATATTGATTGCACAGGGGCGCTACATGGGCTAGAGCCGCCTCTGTCTATGCGTACTTATATGTTTCTATTTACAAGCAAAATTTTAAAAACTGTAACTTGACTAATGTTTAGAAATAGAAATAGAAATAGAAATAGAAATAGAAATATTTTTTATTCAAATAAACTTTTTACAAGCACTTTTGAATCGTCAATGAATCTACCACTGGTTCGGAATGCCTTTCCTGCCGAGAAGAGCCAGCAAGAAACTCGGCGGTTGCTCTTTTCAAAAAAATAAAATTTTTTACAATTGTTATTGAAACTATGCTATGTATTCAGTGCTTCCACGATGAATTTTCCTGAGTACAATACAAGTAAAAATAAATACAATACAAATACAAATAAATACAATTCAATACATGTCAACACAGGCAGGCAAAAGCAGACCCATTCCCGTTGGTGGCACCCGTTCACGAGCATGACGCATGATCCAGCCATTGCTTCGCTCAACCATATTTGAGGGAACGTTTGACTACGTAATATTTATTGTCATATTGATTGTGAAGTCTATGTCATTCGGAGTACAATAACGAATAAATTGACACGTCAATCATCAAAATCGGCTCAGTCGTTTAGGCGCTTCAGTGTAATAATATACGAAAATAGACATGACAGTTTCATACAAAGTAGTTTTTGCCCGCGACTTCGTCCATGCGAAGTTAGGTTTTTAAAAATCCCATGGGATTCGGGAACCTTCTATTGCCCGGGATAAGCGGTAGGTAACTTGTGTCTGTTGTCGCTAATCATTTTTGTTTTTTTATTATTCATTTATAATATGTATACCCATGCAAAGAATCACGTTGATCCGTCGCCCCGATGCTGCGTGATTGAAGAACAAACCAACGAACAAATAAACACACTTTCGTATTTATAATATCAGTGAGGATTCACTTTCAACCTGTACCTATCGCCGGCGACAAACATCGTATAAATTATCGGGCCACAATCAAGAACATCCATAAACCACTCGGGAATGCGCGGACAATCGTTCATTGAGGTACTTATTTATTTTAAATACAATCATCAGGGGGGCCTCCCGCCGCGCCGCTCCTGCCGCGCTGTCGCGGGCCCCCGACCTCGGGCCTCGTTCGGCCCCCTTTAATCAACTGTCACGGGCCCCGTACGATACCATTACATTACCCCGTTCGCGTCCCTACTTACTAAACACTAACTCTTATGTCGTGTACATAAAAACCGTTTTTTGAAATTCGGTTGTGAATTTGTGACTCGGTTATGACTATGAACTAGGGTTGCCAGGTGTTCTGTTTTTGCCAGGATATTTATTTATCTAAACATTTTTTTTGCATAATATTATACATGGAGAGTTAATGTGATACATGAATTAAGTAAAACAAAAGGTGACCGTATCACTAAGAGTGATCTCTGCCAAGCAACCTACCTATATGATTGTTGACATGTCCTTTTAGTGACATGACAAGATAGTCCTTGACTGCGATCTCACTTGATGGTAAGTGACGATGCAGTCTAACATGGTAGCGGGCTAACTTGGAACGGGTATGGCAGTGTAGATTCACCCATACCCCCTAATCGGTTTCTACACACAATCGTGCCGGAACGCTAAATCGCTTGAGGCACGTCTTCGACGGTAGGGTGGTAACTAGCTACTGCCAAAGCCTCCCACCAGACCAGAACAGAGTTAATTCAGAAATTATAAATAACCAATTTGCCTCCGCCCAGAATCGAACCCGAGACCTATAAGACCGCAACGCTCACCACCTCGCCAGAGAGATCGTTGGCAGGGAGTCCTGTTTAATGAAAAAAATATATGGTAAGGCTACTTTAAATTGTCATCATTCGTAAAAGAACGATCCACTGTAGACGCCATGTTTTTTTTTTTCATTTGATTACATTCGATTTGATTTGGATCGAATGACGTTTGAAATTCGGTCACTGACAACAGTTTTCAAATAGAGACAACTAAACTATAGGATTTGATTACAGTTTCAAGTTATTTTGTCCATTTTGTTTGTATTTCATATCATTTTTTATCAAACTCTATTTAGCTTTGATGTTAATTGAGTGTTTTTGTAAGTATTTTCCGCTTCTTTCTCTTCATACTTTCTATCGAAACTTCCAAAATAGGCAATGGTTTAGGTAGTAAGTAAGGATTTTTGAAAGATGAGATGTTATTAGCTAGGTCGTCACTTACTAAAGCTGTATGACGTCATGACGAATCCAACATGGCGACCAAAAGAAAAAGTTTAAAAAATTGTATTTATACATATAATTTATTACGTGCCTGACTACAAAATTGGATGCTACATCTGTCATATTGATTTTATTCGTATAAAATACTAAATGATGCCCGCGACATTGTCCGCGTGGATCCCGCGGGAACTCTTTAATTTTCCGGGATAAAAGTAGCCTATCTGTTATTCCAGATTATGATCTATCTATAGGCCAAATTTCAGCCAAATCGGTTGAGTTTGTTCTTCAATCTCGCCCCAAGAAAGCAACGGATCGATCTGGTTTTTTGCATGGGTATAGTTGAGGACTGGGAGAGTGACATAGCCTTTTATCCCGGAAAAGTAAAAAGTTCCCGCGGGATTTTAAAAACTAAATCCACGCAAGCGAAGCCGCGGTCATCAACTAGTATCATTATAACAATAAGTAGGTACCTTAGCATCATAATATTCATAATCGAAATCCATAACCCAACGTCAAGCTCGCCGCGTTGATCTGACGAATTTGTTATGGTCCGAAATAACGTGGAATACACACGGCTCGTCCCTGCAGCAAACAATCCTACTATGTATGGATGTATGGATGGATGTGTGTATGGATGTATGGATGGATGTAGGAGTAATAAACTCCTTCACGCCGCAACGAATGAACCGATTTGGCCTTATTTGGCTGTTTGGAATACCCAGGATTAACACATAAGCTACAATTTGTCCCGGAAAATTAAAGAGTTTCTGCAGAAAACAAAAAAAAAAGAAGCTTAATTCACGCGAACCAAGTCGCGTAGTATCCAAATACATTTCAAAAACTAGAACATGTGAAACTAGAACGTGTTTTTAAAATACTTTTTAAAAACACTACCAGACTACGGAATATTGGACTTTACATCTGTCAGATTGATTTTGTTCGTATAAAATGTAGTCTATGTCAAATGGACTATAACAACAAACAAATTAACACCTCATTCATCAAAACTGGGTCAGTAATTTAGGCACTACCGTAGACCATAAGTAAATTGTCACATGCATACATACATATAGACTGCCAAAATCATAACCAATACTTTTTATCCCGAGATCAAAAGGGATTTGCAAAAACCCCGGACAAATACGTGGGCATCAGCTAGTACAGATACCTGCGGTGGTTCATTATTTCAGCCTTGTCTCTAATTAATCATTGAACTTTAACCTTATTTCAGCTTACTTATAATTATGTATTGTATCAGGATCTGTTATTTGACTTACCTTGGCCTGACTACTTGACGTAGAGTCTAACTCTATACGTCAATTATAGTTTTAACATAATCACGATGGCTACGATGATACTGACGGCAACATTTAACCTTTAGGTAGAACAGGAAGATTTCTTTTATGTTTTAAAATAATTTAAATATGATTCTCTACAAAATCATCCGATGCATAAAGTAAACGCATTACTGAACTTCAAATACGTACCGTACCGACTCAAAATGAGGCAGTCGCTCGACCCCGGCTTCCTAGAGCTTCGTCTATGTCGTTAATGCCTATGTGTTTCATTCGTGAAGCTGGTTTGAGGCATGTTGAAGTCCTTACAGAGATCTATCGACGGTTAAACGCCAAGACCTCCTAACTCAAAAAAAAAAAAAAAAAATTTTTTGTTTGAATGCAGATATGATTAAAACAAAAATATAAAATTTAAATATTTAACATCTATTTTACGTAGGAGAATTTTTTAGGCTTTTTGTGTGAAATCAGTATGACAGCAGTTTTTTTTTTGGCTAAAATTATCAGATTGGAGCTCTTGGTGCTATGTCAAGCACTGGACTCTGATGTTGACTCACATTTAGGACCGTGTGTGCAACGGGTTGGCCATTTCTTTTTTCATGTCCTAAACGGCCCATAAGTAAGGCATTGTGAGGCGAATGGTAACAATAGGGCCCATAATGGAGGGCCATCGATACCCTTTCTTTGGAGGAATTTAATTGTGTGATGAAGTGTGGTTACGACATTTTTTAAACGAACCGAGAATGTTGCAGGACAAAAAACATATCATGACTTCAATTTTTAGTGTTAAGAATGACTTTGTGCGTACTTATGTGTACCTACCTAAGTATTGATCGCGTATTGATTTAAGGTAAGCGCACATTATGACGGGCCTTGTACCTAATATGAGTTAAACTTGGTAATGTCTTTTATTTATAGTGGTTAGCAAGTTCGACTGCAGATGACGAGGTCGCGGGTTCGACTCCATCAAACCATTAGGGTATCGATGTTCCCAAAAAAAAAAAAAAAAATTTTTTTTGATGTAAATAGTTTATTTGATTTAAGAAAAAAAAATCTGCCTATCATTTACAAGGAAAGATGGCAAAATTACTAGTAGGTTGGTATATTATAGACCACACTTTCAGACTCAAGACTCAGAATTAAAACGAGACAGATTTATGTCAGAACATATTTGTGTCTCGTTTTAACCTCTGTCTTAAGTCTGAGCTGAGCCAGAGCACGCTTTATAGACCTCAGCATTAGTGCCGATTTCACCAACTTTAAGTGACGTTTAACCGAGCAATAAATCAGGCGTTCTGACATTTTTTGTTTTCAAAATCTGCCAAAATATCATTCTACTTCAAATTGGCACTTAGTTCGGGTTGTAACTCGATTTTAAATTTTTATCCGAGCGAGTATCAAAAGACATTTAGTACATCAATTAAAAACAAATTAGTTTTAAGCAGCAAACAGTGATCGCATTAACACATTAAGATAAACGTCTCAATGTAACTAGATACTAAAAACTCCACACTTAGCGCTCGGCAATAAAGTTCATAATCGATCGGTTTTTATAACGAATTGATCGTGTTAAAAGCCTGCTCATTACTCGATTACCACCCGCTAAGTCGATAAGTTGATTTTCATTTAGTCGCAATAAAGTGTTGCAAATTATTTCATTACAACATTAACCGGCTGTTACGTTCGATTTGGATTTTATATCCACAGTTATGCACACTTTATAAGGTTGCATTATGCGTGCATGTCTCGTTATTTGCACTTATATATTTATTTACTAGTTGTTGCCCGCGGCTTCGCTTGCGTGGATTTAGTTTTTTAAATCCCGCAGGAACTCTTTGATTTTCCGGGATAAAAAGTAGTTTATGTCACTCTCCCGATCCTCAACTATACCCATGCAAAAAATCACATCGATCCGTTGCTTTGTTGCAGCGTGATTGAAGGTCAAACCAACAAACAAACACACTTTCGCATTTATAATATTAATAATAATGATAACTTACTAGCTTTTACGCGCGGTTTCGCTCACGCCATCTATTAAAAATAATCCGAAGTGTTGATTCCTACACAAAATTACCAATTTTGTGTTTACCCACTTTTCATTTGTTCTTTTGGGTTGTCCCTATTTTGGTTTTAAACCATCCCTGCATTAAGGCGGACAAAACAAACAAAAAAAAAAGAAATATTCAAATCGGTCAAGCCGTTTTTGAGCTACGCTAACGACAGCAATTGATTTTTATCCAATGCGAAACAATATAGGAACCCACAGCATTGTTATCTCAATAAAATCCCCAAGAGCTTTCGACCCTCAAAAATGAGGAATAGGATAGGTTTAGGCATAGTAAAAATTAAGTAAAATATTGGCAGCAGAATCAACACGCTATGTATGACAGCGGTCCAACCCTTTGTGTCCTACTAACTAAACAAACCCATAAAGATGTACATAAAATATATAAGATAAATCCCCATTGGCTTTGTTTCATACTCACCATGGTAAACTAAGTTCTATCTGTCAGTGTTTTCGATATAATTTTAAGCGTGAAATATGGTTCACGCACCACAGGAATGTCTGTTACACCGAAATGTAACACTCACTAAAATCACTCACCATCTTCCATGGAATCGCGCTCCAACGTCTTATAATAATTGCTTTCCATCAATCTTACACACACAGGTCTCTTGCAAGACTTCCACAATCTTCAATCTAGCTCCTTATATACAGCAGTTCCCTGCAGTTCATCTGATGTCATCAGTCTGCCTAAATGGAGGTCTGTTTTCACTGCGCTTTCCGGTGCAAGGTCGCCACTCCAGCACTTTAGGCCCCTAGCAACCATCATCTCTTCAAGCTATATGCTCCGCTCCCCTTTCGAACCATTCCACTTCAGCTTCATGATTATTTCGGTAACTCAGACAAAATTGAATAAAGAGAAATAATGATTATAATGATGATGATGATATTGCCTATTTTAGCAACAGCGACTGGATCTCTGTTAACTTTGAAGAGTTGAGTAAGTGTGCACTGTTATGGCTCTATTTTTGCACGAAATAGCCACGCACGCCGCACAATAAAGAAATAATACGATTACAATTGACGAATTATTACTGATTTTTAATTTCATAGAATTAAATAATAATATTTATTGATTAATTAATATTAATTAAAATTAGAATTCCTTTATCAATTGTAATGGTATTATTTCTTTATATTCAATGATGTGACGAGGGCCCGAAGGAGATTGCTACGTTTCGGTGTGAGAGTCATCCCACAACGGCACACGCCGAAAGGCATTCACACAACAAATATTAACCGAAGCCATTGTGTCGGCGTCAACTAAAGGTTATCTTATCACGTGTTTGCTCACCAAACACCGCTGTTTGGTGACAGGCGCTCGTGTGTCTATCCGTTTGTCTTGCCCCTTATCTATCATCGAAGTGGATTAGGGCTTGAGTTCCTGAGAAGTTTCCTGTCTGTTGACAGGACATATACTGTAGTTAGCAGTGCCGGCTTTACCTATGGTGCAGGGTAAGCAACGCATACGGGCGCAGGGTTTAGGGGGCGCCGCGCCGAGCCGCGCTCGCTTGCTTTCCGACATCATTTAAAATTGCACCATTTTTTGCACCTGAATTTCATTTCACTGGTGAAAATATAACTGTAAGTCAAACGGTATTCTTGTATTGTAAGTATTCCATTTTGGCCGCGCGTCTACTAGAGGGTGCCAAGATATTGATTGCACACGGGCGCTACATAGGCTAGAGCCGCCTCTGGTAGTTAGTTTATACCATCTCGACCCTTCTCTGAGAGGAAAATTGCGCTCAGTAGTGAGTCGTTGAGGTGTTGCTGATGATAATCATGAGAATGTCTAGACGTAAAATTTGTGAACGATTGAGCTGATTGCTTAAATTAATTGGAGGTACATACGCAATAATGTTTCAACCCACAAACCTTTGTCAAATTAAATACACACATAATGTAAAGGAATAAAGTTAACTTTTCAATTGATAAGTTGTGTGGGTTGACTCTTTTTGCATATGTGCGTTCAGTTCACGCGTTTAATATCGACACAAGGCGCTCATGCATTTCAAGCCGGAGGACACCGAAAATTCTGAACTAGGTAGGTACTGACACCATTATTAAGAACTGAATCAAAACAAAAGCTCAGGCAATTTAAAGCAAAGTATGGTAATTTAAAGCAAGTAGAGCCACTTCCACTGAGTAACAACTCCCATGAAAAAAAGGGGGGATTCTTTGACGCACCGGGATAAAAAGTAGTCAATGTCACTCTTAAGGGCCTCAACTATACTCATGCAAAAAATCAAGTCGGTCAGATGCTCTGTTACGGCGTGATTCAGACAAAACAACAAACTAATAAACAAACACTTTCGCATTTATAATATGGATTATTTAATAAAAAGAACATGTTGCCTTTGGAAAATTAAAATCTGCGACGACTAAATAATGAGGAATAACGATGAGGGCACTAAATAATTCGACAACTCAGTTGTTTGTTTACGTAAGCAAAAACCCGGGCCCTAATTGCGAACCCGGTTATCTCCTTTTTATGTTCGAGGAACAAGAAGCAGTCAAGGTTTATTGGTTTACAGCGCCAATAGCATCCGTGCCTTCCTTAATTAACAGCTTTATTTAGAGAAGACCACCATCCAATAATTACCATACTGCCCGACAAAATAGGGCCAGATAATGAAAATGTCTTAATTTTATTTGATTACCCTCAATCTCGACTTTATAGGGCACTATAAGTGCGCCGTAAATGGGACGGCCAGGTTCGGCTCATGGAAGTTTTAGCAGTCATTTTTTAGTTTACTGTACTTTAAGTCTGATACATTCAGAATCAGAATCTAGGTAAGTTTCACCTTTTTTTGTTAGAACTTGTATAGTAGGAGGTAAGTATAGTCTTCTGTGATCATTATTTAACTATAGCGATGATAGATAGGTACTTTGGACATTGTTGATTAATAAAATAAATCGAAACTGTTTTAATTTTATTTAATTACCATCAATCTCGATTTAACAGCGTTCTATAAAAGTGCACTGTAAATGGGTTCATGCAGTTTCATGGAAATAATTTTTTTAAGACTTATTTTGTAGTCGATAACCTAGCTGGTAAAAGCAATATAGGTACTTACGTTGGTAAGTATCCTTATTAATCCTTACTATGCTTAATAATTCCTTACCAATATTATAAATGCTAAAGTGTGTTTGTTAGTCGGTTTGTTCTTCAATTACGCTGTAATAGAGCTACGGATTGATTTTTTGTATGGATATAATTGAGGACCGGGAGAGTGACATAGGCTACATTTTAACCCGGAAAATTAAAGAGTTCCCGCGGGATCATAAAAGCTAAATCCACGCGGACGAAGTCGCGGGCGTCAGCTAGTATAATAATAAGTAATGGTTGAAGAGTCTTTGGGCTGAGATTTATTTGAGTTCCAAGAAACGATGATACATGGGGTCTTAAAGTGCTGGAGTGGCGATATCTTGGCAGATCCCCCCCATTTGGTGAACCAACTTAGCAGACAAGTCGCAGGAAACTGCTGGTTACAACCCAGGTACAGCGGTGGACGTCTGTTGGTTGATAAAGACAAATAAGACCTGGATACAAACTCAAATATGGTTGAGCGAAGCAATGGCTGGATCATGCGTCATGCTCGTTAACGAGTGCCACCAACGGGAATGGGTCTGCTTTGACTGCCCATCTTGACATGTGTTGGATTGGTGTACCTACGTATGCATTTTTGCATTTTTGAAGCTTTATTGTGGAAGCACTGTATACATAGCATAGCTTTGTAAAAAAAAATTTTTTTTTTTGAAAAGTGCAACTGCTGAGTTTCTTACCGGCTCTTCTCAGCAGAATCTGCATTCCGAACCGGTGGTAGATTTATGACGTGTCATAAGAGCTACAAGGTAGCCTACATGAAATAAATAAATTTTGAATTTGAATTTGAATAAGACCTGGATACCTACCTACCTATACCTAACTATGAAGATAGGTATAGGTAGGTAGGTAGATACTCAAATAAGTAGTAGTATAAAATACCTAGTGTAGGCGTCTTAGTACCTACCTAAGTGTAACGGTTTCCTTGTTCCAAGCTAACCTTGTAATTCTAAACTAGGTTCCGAGAAATAAACACTGAAATAGTACTAGCACCATTAGAGTCTCTTAACATCAATAGGGCATTTGTAGCAATTGTAGGAACAGCGTCGATTTGTCGATTGCGGCTGTGGGAAGATTTATCTTGCTATAACGTTTGTTCCACGGCGTATAGTTAAGGTTTATGTACTAAGATTCAAATTCAAATTCAAAATTTATTTATTTCATGTAGGCTAACCTGTACCTCTTATGACACGTCATAAATCTACCACCAGTTCGGAATGCAGATTCTGCTGAGAAGAGCCGGTAAGAAACTCAGCAGTTGCTCTTTCCAAAAAAAATTTTTTTTTTTGCAAAGCTATGCTATGTATACAGTGTTTCCACAATAAAGCTTCAAAAATGCAAAAATGCATACGTAGGTACACCAATCCAACGCATGTCAAGATGGGCAGTCAAAGCAGACCCATTCCCGTTGGTGGCACCCGATCACGAGCATGACGTATGATCCAGTCATTGCTTCGCTCAACCATATTTGAGGGAACGTAACAACCCGCACCACACGACACCAATTCAGGTGGGTAAGCTATGATATAGTATGTGTAGGTATAGAAAGAAGTGAATATGTTACAAGCGTGCGGTAAATGAAGTGCGTAATGGCAGATATTTGTCGTAATTTGTCATGTCATTTAACAATGAAGTACTCTATTAGATATTAAACCTTCGTTGTTCGGAACAACTTTTTCACTTGTTTTGTGAGTATAGGTATAACTCATCCCTTGGGTAGGTAGATACTTACTCGTATCTAGGAAGCTTCAAATGGTGGCGATTAGAGACCAAACGCGTGAACCGTTTTTGATGATACTTTTATAGTATTAATAGATTTGACTTTTTTATTGGATGACAAGATAGTCCTTGACTGCGATCTCACCTGATGTTAAGTGACGATGCTGTCTAAGATGGTAACGGGCTAACTTGGAAGTGGTATGGCAGTGTACATTCAACCTATACCTACCCCTAATTTGTTACTACACGACATCGTACCAGCATCGGTAGGTATGTTACGGGTGGTTACGAATTGTCGTACCCACTCTTAACACCCGTTGCACTCAATAGAGGACCGAACCTGCGACCTTTCAGTTTTCAGTCCGCACCTTTAACCGTTGAGATATTGAGGCTTAAATTAGGTACTTCTAATTGGATATCCCAAGCAATAAATTCAGATCCAGTTCTAACTCCATTAGATGCTAAACATCAATAAGACATTTGTAGCAATTGCAGAAACAGCGTGGATTTATAGATATCTAGGATTTGTTGCTAAAGTAGCTGTTACGAAATGTACCTACCTACCTAGGTAGGTAGGTACATAATATCATACATTAATCTTGGTTATAGAACTAGTTTCAATGAAAGCTTTATTGTTTAGGGTAGAGTACCTACTAGATACCAAATTGTGGAATCATCTCCCTTCAACAGTGTTCCCACTTAATTAGGTACAATAATATGTGGTTATTCAAGGAGCGGACCAATAAATTCCTGAAAAGCCGGCAACGCATTAATGCCGGTGCCGGTAGGTACTATAAGTGATCATGAGCGGCGGTAATCACTTAACATCAGGTGACCCGTCTGCTCGTTTGCCCGCTACTTATATTAAAAAAACTTAAATATTAGATAACCATTAATTAAGCGGTGTGCGGGACCCCCCACCGCCTAATAAGAAATACCTACCTAAAGTCAAACAGAATCTTCGAATTTTGCTTCTTTTTCTCCTTCTTCTATTAACTGATAGACGTCCACTGCTGGACAAAGGTCCTTTGCATGGACTTCCACAGGCCTCGGTCTTGCATCTAAAAATCGATCACCGTCTAATTCTGAAGTTTTTCATCCACAAGTCAAATAATGACGGGGTCTTAGGTAGAGGGGTTGCGGGCTAAGGAGCTAGGAACGTTTTCGTAAAAGAACACGAAAAGGCGATTTCCCTAGTGCAATGGTGAGCGCTGTGGTCTTCGAGGGTGAGATGAGGGTTCGATTCCCAGCGAGGGCAATTTCGAAATTTACCTATAATGTCTTGATTAGAAGGGTTCTGCGATCGATATATGGTGCAGTTCATGTTAATGGTGTACGGCGCATTCGATACAACCTGGAGCAGTAGGTATGAGATTTTTAATGAGCCAAACGTTGTCTACACGTTAAAATCGCAAGATTGCATTGGGCATGTGCATCGAATGGACGATCAGCGGCCCCCAAAAAAAATAATGTCATCACAGACGGTCGCAGAATATTTTCGTGCATTGGAAAATTTTGACTATGACACACCGTACGCGTTCAACGTCGCGAATATCGCTCGACTCTATGCTCAGTTTCATGCGCTTGCGCATCGATAAACCGGCCAATCAGAGTGAGGCATAGGAGGGAAGGGGCCTGGCCTCGTAAGCCCCTCCCCCCGCCCCTTTCCATGAGTGCCGCAGTGTTGGATTACCGATCCGAAGTTGATCCGAGCGGTACCGGTGCGACGTCTTTTGGCTTGGATGAAAATAATTGATTCATGTTCACCATAACACACAAGAGATAAAAGGCCTTACTTCACATCACATCACACTTTACACTTATCGCTCATTTGCGGCCAACAAAGCGACAGAGCATTGAGTCATAGCAAAAAGTATAAATAATTGACGCTAAAATTGGTGAATTTTGAATAATGTCACCCTTGTCGCAAATGAGCGATAGATATGACGTTATTGCCGCACTGACAACCAACCATTTATTGTACCAACCCTAGTTTAGTGAAAAATGTTCTTTTTGCCGGCGGCAATCGACTTTACCTAACCTAAAGCCAAAGTAAGTTAAGTGTACCTATACGTAGAGTCTGTTTTAGTTTCATATCTAATATGCTAAAATATAGACCTAGTATTTTTATTTATTTATTTATTTATTTATTTATTTATTTATTTATTTATTTATTTATTTATTTATTAGGTACGCCAACAGCGAGTTCACAAAACTATGCTAACGAAAATACATGTACATAAATTCTTATACTGTGTGACACGCTACTTATAGGTATACACAACAATTGCCAAAAGTACATCAATGCAAAAGAAGAGTACTAACATACTTAAATGAATATTTTATACATTAAAAAATATCAAAAAGGAAATTAACAATGTCAAGGCATAAGGAATACATATGAATATTTTATACATTAAAAAAATTTAAAAAGGAATTTTTATTAGGCTTAGGGTCGATTTCACCAACGTAATCTAAGTTTACATATCCGAACGTGATATTTTGTTACTTTTTCTTGTGAAAATCTTCACTCGGACAAGATTTTTGTATCTGTGAAAGCGGCCCTAAGTAGATACCTACACTTTTTTTTATTATCTTAAGTTTTAGGGGTCTTTCGTCCGATACGGGCACGCCAGCACCATCGTAACCTAACTTATAAATTACCTACACTTAGGGTTTAACCCAGCCCTAAGTTTTTTAAGTTTAAAAATAAAACCACCATCACCATTCTACCACCGAACCGCACGGCATCGTACGAATCTGCACCGCTACGTGGTCGAAATTCCACGATCCCGCACTAAGCGCTTCGCTTCCTCGTTCCTAATACGCACCGCAAAAATTTGGAACGCCCTTCCGGCTTCCGTTTTTCCAACTATCTATAATGTGGGTGTCTTTAAGTCAAGAGTGAATAGGCATCTTCTAGGCAAGCGCGCACCATCTTAGGCTGCATCTTCGCTTACCATCAGGTGAGATCGCAGTCAAATGCTAGTCTATACGAGTAGGTACATTAAAAAAAAACGGAATCTTTTTTGGACCAGGACCAGGGAGGTAATTAAAATCTAATCATAGTCTATTCATCAAAGTAAATTTTATTTAAAAAAAAAATGGAATCTATAAAGACAAATGGGACTAAAAGTCAAGGAATGTCGAATCCGCCCACGCGCACGCTTATCGTTTATTTACACCGTAGTTGCATTCAAGTGTAGCAAATGTTTAAATATTCATTTTATACGCGCGCCTTATCTCAATACCACAGCCTTTAGGCATTATCATATCAAAAGTGCGCGAATTAACGGTGACAATTGTGATTGCGGGCCCGCTTACGAATGCTAAGTGTCAAGCGGCCAAAGATTAAGACTGAAATCTGTAGACCGAACTATTACTCTACTCAAATTCAAGACAGAGGTTAAAACTAGACACAAATCGCTCATTTGCGACAAGGGTGACATAATTCAAAATCGACGATGAGAGAATTCTCTCGTTAGAGAGTAATGTTTTGAGGATGCTGCGGTCTCGAAACAACACAGCGGCCAACAAAGCGACAGAGCATTAAGTCACAATCTCTCTCGCTCTTATTTTTTTGTGCTTAGCGTAATGTTGTTTTTATAGCAAAAAGTATACATTTTCGACAGTAAAATTGGTGAATTTTGAATTATGTTAGGGGAGACCGGGGATGGTTGACTAGGTTTTTACTAAATGGTACATATATTTTTTGTTTTAATATTTATAGAAAAGAAAACCATGTTAATAGATAGGAAATATATTAACCTAATAAAAAAACGTAATATCTAGTTCCTAATTTAGTAAAATAGTGATAATTTAATGCATTTTCCAAAACACGAAATCTTAGTCAACCTACCCCTAGTCCGGGGTAGGTAGACCATACACCAGGGGGAGGTTGACTTATGTATAAATAAGAGTTGAATCATGAGAAGGAGCAAATAATTAAACATTTTTTTAATATAATTGAGCCTTTTAGTAAAAAAACCTTAAGTCAGCAGATCATCCATTTCTTAAAATGTCTTTAAAAAAATTACCAAAAAATTATCTTATTTTTAACATTTTTTTAATCTAACTCTTCGTTTAATACCTGTTGTAAATCCTAATCAGACATAATTTGTATAACAAAAAATTACAGGTTTTTGTCAGAACTTAATAACAATGTAGTTCTACTTGTTGTATCAAATATAAACTAACGTAGTTTGTAACGTAATGATGTAGCTCTCAATAGGCTCGTTGCTGAGGTCGGATTGATAGAGAAGGATGACGTTTCAAAAAGGAGTCCAACCAATCTTCACCAACTAACAATTGTCCTCCAAGAATCAGGCATAGCTTTGTTTTTTTTGCGAACTCATATGCTAATTTTCGAGTATCATATGGCGTCAATCCCTAATAAATATCAGCTGCCTTCTTTATATAATTGGCTAAAGCTTCCTCTTATATATTAGTAAACATTTGCCTATTTCATAATATATGCAACTGTGTCCAGGGTTAATTTTGGTGACGTTTTGATTTTTCTTCTGATTTGACCACGTAACGATGTTATATTTTTATTTATCAGAAGTGTTGCACTGTATTAATGTGGCATTAATGCTTTTTTTCGTCAAAAATTACAGTATGACAAGCTCTTTCTAAAACATCTATCGCTCGTTCAGCTATACATATAATTTATCTATGTCGTTCAGTACTTTTTTTATAGGTCAGAACAATGAGTTCTGCAACAACAAAATTGCTATAAATATTTAAAAGTCCTATAAAAGGTTAACTAAAACCACCAAAACAACCATTTTTGATTGGTTGACTGATTAGTCAACCAGCCCCGGAAAAAATTAGTCTACCAGCCCCAACTGCTATTTTTTAGTTTGATCGCATGGCTAGCCTAAACACTAACAGTGACTTGAAAAATAAGATACGAAATATGATAAATATGCACCCATCAAACTTTAGGGCTAACATAAAAATGGTTCACATAAAACTTGTAGGCACCAGATCAAAAAGTGTAATAAATCAAAATATTACTTACGTGGTTAAAAAATTAAAAACCTATCACTGCTCGAAAACGGCGCACGACTGCGTTGCGGCGCTCCAGACACCTGAGCGGGACGCAGAGTGTAAAACTCTGCTATATTCGGATGATTCAATTCGTACATTGTCGACGAGTTTTTGGCAGTTAGTCTACCTACCCCTATAGCCAACCATCCCCGGTCTCCCCTACCCTTGTCGCAAATGAGCGAAATATGCTTTGACATAAATCTGTCTCGTTTTAACTCTAAGGTGATAGCAGACTGAAAGGGTAGGTAGGTATACCTAATAGAGTTTACAAACCATCTCACCAAACCACAGAATAGATACATTGTAGGTATCTACTTACCAGAACGCTATATCGCTCAGCGATACAGTAGGGTGGTAACTAGCCACGGCCAAAGCCGCCCACCAAAAACATTTAGAAATTATAAATTTCCAAATTGCCCCGTTGGGAATCAAACCCAAAACCTCCCAGTTATAAGATCATAGCGCTCACCACTACGCCAGGGAGGTTGTCAACAACCTACTTTGAATGTTAATTAAATAAGGTATAGGTAGATTAAGGTATAATCGAATGGAAAGGCACATCTACACTGTCTCATCTATGCAACATCCGCGCGCTATCGTGTCGCGGACAGTAACTGCGGGTCGTGATAGTGCGCTAGATAGTGGCCGCACACGACGAGAGCAACAATATGTTCACTTGCGTGTACTGTAACTTTGACGGCAGGGTGGTAACTAGCCTCGGCCAAAGCCGCCCACTAGACCAGACCATTCAGAAATTATAAATTCCCAAATTGCCTCGCCGGGAATAGAACCCAAGATCTCCCAGTTCCCAGATCACAGCGCTCACCACTGCGTCACTGTAGGGGTTCGAAGTACCGATTTTTAAATAACATGAAGTTTTATTATAAAAATGTGATGTTTCATTTTCAACATCCGCAAAATATTGAATGGATTTTTATCGGTTTTTGTAATATTATAGTCATTACTACTAATATCTCAATAGCTTTTTTTATAGAAGCAAATTTTTGTCGAATTTCGGAGCCATTTGGATCGGAACAACCTACCTCCGGCAGTTTGAACCCCGGCCTCACCTTTTAACAACTAAAAATCAGATTCGCAATAAGAAGGCAAACTGCGAAAGTGCAAGAAACCGTGCTTAACATACGAAACAGAGCAAACGCACGTTCCCAGCGCATTGTCAAAACACCTTATACAATTTCACAAGAGTCGGGGAAAAAATAAAAAAAAACCGCCAGTACCGTGTGTGGTCGTTGCGAATAAAAGTATAGTCTAAACAGTTAGAAATGTCCCTCTATGGATGCAAGGATGTCAACACATTTTTTTGTTAAATTGAATGACAAGATAGTTCTTGACTGCGATCTTAACTGATGGTAAGTGACGATGCAGTCTATGATGGTAGCGGGCTAACCTTGCTTGGAAGGGATCTTCATCTTCATTTCCTGGGAATCTTTTCCGCAAGTAGGCGTCGATTCGCCCGTTTTGCGTGCTTGGAAGGGATATGGTAGTGTATATTCAACCCATACCCCTAATCTGTTTGTACACGTCATCGTACCGGAACGCTAAATCACTTGGCGGTACGTCTCTGACGGTAGGGTAGTAAGCTATGGCCAAAGCCTACCACCAGACAAAAAACTTTTTTTTTTGTTTTTTGCCAATCTCTTTATACTAGATTGGCATAATTACAAAATTAATTCATAAAAAAGCTCCTATTGTATTTTTACAGTTTTATAATCCAGGTTAATTTTAGTAGCGTATAAAGTTAAAATAAATATTTACCTAGGTTAGGTTTAAAGAATTTATTCCCAAAGAACATTTTGTTTTTAATAGAGCAAATGCTAAGTTTCTTGCCGGTTCTTAGCTGCTTCCCGAACCGGTGGTAGAGTCATAACTAGTCATTAAAGTCACAAAATGGCCAACATTAAATAAATATGTAAGTGATTTTGAATTTGTATTTGTGCATACTTTGTTATAATATTTACTGCAACATTTTATTTTTAAAAGAGCAACTGCTGAGTTTCTTGCCGACTCTTTTTCCTAGCCGGTGGTAGATTTATTAAGAGTCATAACTAAGTCATTAGTGTCACAAGGTTGCCTACAATAAATAAAATATGTAAGTGATTTTTAATTTGGATTTAAACAAAGTACTTACTTCAAAAAAAAGCAAGTAAGTATAGAAATCTAAAAATATTTCTTTTCATAATTGGAAATGTCTAAATGACCGGAGCATACTACTAAAATCGTATAAAGCACACTTCAAACGTTTAAAAGCAAATATTTTTCAAACACCGCTCAAAGCAAAGAATAATCCTTTGTGACAATCGTAATTTCGGTGTCAATGACAATGGCGCGGTGTTTGCGAAAAAAGTTTCGCAAAGGTATACTTTGTTTAACGCGGCGGGATTTCCGATTGCTATATAATTTGTGTATAATTCTCGGCTATAAAGACGGTCCCCTACCATTATTATGTTGTCATAGACGTTTAAATGAAAGGTGTACGATTGTTGAATAACCTCTCTATTCCTTTTGCTGTTCTTAGCCCTTAGCTCTAATCTGAGACAGTTCGTGTTTTCTTTAGTAATAATGTAAGTGTTGTCAATTGTTATTATGATCTCTATTAGGTGTTTGAAGACGTTAAGGTTGGGTATGTTTCTTTATAAATATACTGACTAGATTTTGAAGAAACTAATTTTAAATTGCCCTTTAAAGAATGGTATTTAAGTAGATTAAAAGAGAATAGAACGCGGAGATAATCTATAGGTATATATAAAATTCAAAGTCCTGACTGACTGAGATATCAACGCACAGCCTAAACTACTGAAGTTAGAAACTTGAAATTTTTACAGTTGGTTCCTTTTATGACGTAGGCGCACACTAAGAAAGGATTATTGGAAATTCCACCCCTAAGGGGTTTAAATAGGGGATGGAAGTTTATATGAAACTCCGTCATTTTTCAAGCTGTTTCCATCAAAGTTGGTATTTGAGCTTTCAGTTAAAAATAAAGAAGTACGTGTGTCACAGTTTTTGAAAATTCCACCCCAAAATCTAATTCCACGCGGACGAAGTCGCGGGGGCAAAAGCTAGTTAGGTATATTCCACATATAACACGGATGGAAATCTGACAGAACCTACTTACTTACCAGAGAGAGATCAGGCGTAGGACTGACGGCTTAACGTGCTCTCCGAGACAAGGGGGTGAAGGGTTGAGTTTCTTGGCGGCTCTTCTCAGCAGAATCTGCATTCCGAACCGGCGGTGGTAGAATCATGACTTGTCTTAAGAGCTACAAGTTGGTGTATATGAAATAAATAATTTTGAATTTTGAATTTTTGAAACACCCGCTAGTCTCTAACTCCAGGTTAATACTGAGAATTGACGCGGAGATAATTTATAATGATAATTTCTGGCCAAACCCGGGAGTCGCACTCCGGAGCTGGACATCTGTAGTCGATAGTGTGGTGCGGGTTGTTACGTTCCCTCAAATATGGTTGAGCGAAGCAATGGCTGGATCATGCGTCATGCTCGTGAACGGGTGCCGCCAACGGGAATGGGTCTGCTTTGTGTCTACCCATGTTAACATGTGTTAGGTTGTGGTAGATGTGCATTTTTGAAACTTCTGTGTGGAAACATTGTGTGCATAGCCTAGTTTTTTTAACAATTGTAAAAAAAAAAATTTTTTTCAAAAGAGAGTTTCTTGCCGGCTCTTCTCAGCAGAATCTGCATTCTGAACCGGTGGTAGATTTATGACGTGTCATAAGAGCTACAAGTTGGCCTACATGAAATAAATAAATTTTGATTTTGAATTTTTGATAGTAAGTACCTAACTAATAGATCAAGGAGGCAGTCAAACTACTAAATTGCTGTAATAAACTACTATCACTGTATCAATTATTTTAGTTATCAATAGTGAAGTAGGTACCTAAATAATCAAAATATTCCAAAATATAAAGAACATGTTAGATAATAATTTAGAAAATCACTACATAAAAAACTTTAAAAGCAACATAGCATGCTTGTTACTAAAAGCAGTAATAAAACGCCATATTGGTATTTAATTAAAAAAAAAAAGAACAACGAATAAAAAAGAAGTATCGCAACAAATCCGTGACGAATCATGCGGTTGGATTCAAATTTGGAGTGCGATTCTTTAAATATGGCGGTTACGTTTGAAAAAAGAACGCTGTTACCCGAACAGTTGAGGAATTTTTCACCTTTTTAACACGTCATCAATTTAAAAATCCTCTAGCCTTAAATACAACATATTGTAGGTATGGGCCGTTTTGAGAGTGTTTTGTGTTTGAAGAATCAAGCTTTATGTCATTTTGATACACTCCGAGATCTTTTGTGTGGTTTAAAACCACAAAAGGATCTTTTCATTGTGTTTTGTGAATAAATCCGATGCTCTTACATCGATATGGCGTTGAATTGAATCGATTTTTCAAGCTCGGTAGTCGTCCTTTGTTGCTAATAGCTGGAGCGAGTCTCGATTTTTCTATAAGAGCTGTGTAATTATCAGTTTTACGACTAACCCAGCTATACCTCACTATTATTATTTATGAACGAATAGGAACGATTTAAAATACAATACAATTCTTATTTGTATAATGTGTGTTCAAATTACTAATATTGTAAATGTGAAAGTTTATATGTTTGGATGTTAATTCAGAAAACAGGGATTTTAAAGCATTGAATGTATCATACGATTGTTTTGTATGATCTCAAACTATGAAACTATGATTTAAATACAGTAAAGTTACTTATAAAAAAATCTTCAATCATACCTCTTATTTTAGCTTTAATTATTTTTTCTTATCAAAAATTATTAGGTATAAATCTCACTCAAAATCTAAACCACAGGGATTGTAAGATTTGTACTTAAGAGTAATTGTAGAGATCTAGTAGTATAATAAAACCACCATGTTTATATTGAAACTATTTGCCTACTATTATATTATATACCTACTTATGCCACTTAGTTATTGTACGCTGATAACACACAAAACTTAAAACAATTTAAATTGACCTACTATAGTATTTAAATATAAACAACAGTCAACAGCCATTATAAAGATTTAATGTATGAACACGAGTTCTCTTCAACTTTATTATAAGTGTACCTACATGTACAGGCTCAGACTAAATGGAAAACATAGAGACAAGGGGATGCCACAACATGAAGCCGTAACAGAAAAGTCGATTTTGATGCAATGCTACCTAAGAGCTCTGTAATGGTCAAAAAATAACTTATCACGTCATCTCAATTTTTTTCCTGTTGTGCGCATACTTTTTCGTAGAACTGCTGTTGTGTTGAAAAACCCCAGGTTTTTCTTTTTTTTCTTGCTCCAAGGAACATAATAAAAGCAGCATCAAAAAAAAATTAATACAGTTTGTATTCAAACTCTGTCTGATGTCTCTATCAGGTAGAGTGGTCTTAGTTTTCATGTTACTAAATAAACACATATTGAATTAGTGTAAATTATTGATTTGAAAACATTGAAAAGTGCAAATGTTACAAAGCCATCCAAATACTTATTTCAGTTTATTACACGCATACACAGACACACACACACATACACTGTCATCATCGTTTAGGCTATTGGCTTCACTGCACACGTTTACTTGGCACTGGCTTTACTTTCGTGAAAGTTTCCTAACAAGGACTGCGGGCTCCATCTATCTATTTACATTAGTCTGTGATGTATAGTTATCATTACCGACGGACATTCCAAGTATTTCTGGCATACGATCATTAAAATAACAAAGCTACCATAAATATTTATCAAGTGTACCTTATCATAAATCATAGTTGTCGTATTAATAAAGACATCATCGTACTAAACATGCACATAACTTGGGGTCACCACCCGCCATGTTATTTTCAGGACAAGTCCTGTTTGTCAGCCTGGAGAGATATTGCTCATAAAATAAAAATAATGTCCTCCCGACCGAATCCGGCCACGGCGGCCAATCTCTACAGAGATTAGCCATCTGCGCGAGGGATACTATAGTGCACAAGTGTGTGCGCAAACACAGGTGCATTCTCTATTACCTTCCTCTCATAGTCCGATGGGACGGAAAATCCTATACGATCGGAGAGAGATCAGGCGGAAAACCGACGGCCCCGGGATTGAACCCGGGACCTTGTCATCTGCAGTCCAACTTGCTGACCACTAGACCAAGGACGCAGTCAGATATTATTCATACATGGGTGCAAAGACGCTTAAGGTAGACCGTTTGTTCTGACAATAAAAATAGAGCTCTGACGACCTCCCTGGCGCAGTGATAAGCGCTGTGATCTTATAACTGGGAGGTCTCGGGTTCGATTCCCGGCGGGGGTAATTTAGGAATTTATAATTTCTAAATGTGACCCTACCGTCAAAGATGTGCCGCTAAGCGATTTAGCGTTCCGGCACGATGGCGTGTAGAAACCGATTAGGGGCATGGGTTGAATTTACAGTTAGCCCGCTACAATCTTAGACTGCATCGTCACTTACCATCAGGTGAGATCCCAGACAAGGGCTATCTTGTCATTGAAAAAAAAAATAGAGCCCTAATTTCTGAAATACCTAGGTTGATATATCCTGGCCTGGCTCAGTAGCCTACCTTCTTACGTAGCTTAGCTAGAAAATGATTGTTGTTCTTCATTGTTTTCACTCATTACCAATTTGACTTCGCAGCACGTTTGCGAATAAAGTTTTGTTAATTGAATTTTCAATTGAATCCATGCTAATTAATATAATATTATTTTCTGCTTTAAATTTTTTTACATGGCCACCCTTATCTAACTCATCATAGAAACTAATAGCGACATCTATTAGATAAGTTGGGAACTTTGTAATAAAAATTGTCTTATAATAATTCAGTGTATAATCATTTTATTCCGAAGCATTTTAACAAAACTTTATTTTTTTAATTGGCTAATGCTCTCATAAACATTAAGGACACATTCCTACACACACACTTTTACATCCACACATGCAATGACATTCTCATTCTTACGCAAAATCTCAATTTCTTGTGAAGCTTAAAAAAATTAAAGTTACTAACAAGTTGAAGCCTCAATAACCCAACGGTTAAAGGTGCGGACTGAAAATTGAAAGGTTGCAGGTTCGAACCCCACCCGTTGCACTATTGTCGTACCCACTCCTAGCACAAGCTTTCCGCTTATTTGGGGGAGAGAGGAGAATATAAGTCAAATTCAGCTTGGCTCATATTCTTTAAAAAAAAATTTAGTAGAGCAAATAGGTCTGAAATGTCTTGCATGGATTTGTGGGAATAGGGCACTCATAACGCAGCTGTAGAAATGTCTAAAAATCATTGCTATAGTGTGTGCTGAATATCGTCGGGGATAGTGCAAAACCGCGTATGTACCATTGGTAAAAACCGCGGATCTACACTAGTTATAGTTTTACAGGAGAAGTTTAAAACTTTATAAATTTCTTATTTCTACGGCTATTGGGCTAATTTTTACACAGAGAGTATTATTCATGTGTTCTATATATTGGTAAAAATAGATATCTTTTAAAGTGATTAATTTAGTCGCTACGACACTTACGCGGTTTTGATTTGGCCACAAACGTATGAAAATGGATTTTAAGGTACTAATGGATTTGCAATATCCCCGACAATATTGATTAGTAACCGAATATTCGTTGTAACTCTAGTTTAAAAAGGCATTGATGCATCAAGGACGCCATTTAATTATTCAGCCAATTAGAGTTTTTTATTAAAGTACTATGTCAAGGTGGCCGAGGATTTTGGTGTGTTATTTTAAGATTCTACTACTGCGCTTTCAGAAGTAGCTTTCACTGAGAAAAACCAGAAAAAACGAGTTATGAAAAAATTGTTTTTCGGCAGGTACCTTTTATTTATTTGGATAAAAAAACAACAAAATAAAAAATTCATAATTTTTTATTACAATATTAAAATACTTAATTTAAAAATATTTTGTACAGTGGGCATAATATTCACAAAAATATTCTTCGAAAACAAGGTAA
Organism: Hipparchia sbordonii; assembly: GCA_038048805.1. Lineage (NCBI taxonomy): Eukaryota > Metazoa > Arthropoda > Insecta > Lepidoptera > Nymphalidae > Hipparchia > Hipparchia sbordonii. The sequence continues at coordinate 4,663,789 of CM076110.1, read as the reverse complement.
AGAAGACCTCAACGTAAAGATATCGAGTACACGTGTACCTGACAATCTTAAAGGTGCGTTTTCATTGATTCGTGTGTCGATCGAGCTCGCTCTGGTGTGGTTGTGGCGCGGTTTAACTAAACATTTGTTCTGCGCCCAAAGCTATTTGTGAACGCTGGATTGAATAGTGTCATCTGTAATCGACATTATCGCAGAATTCAGCGTTCACTAGTGACTATCACTGGATTAGCAAAAACGTACCTTAATTTGGTCGACAATGATTTTACAATAACACCTTAGACCTAAGGGGCAAATAACCACAGAACAGAGTCAATATGGCCTTAGATTCTGTTCTTATTAACATCTTCACATACCTACATAAAACTTTTGATTAAATCAGTTTTAAGTAACCACAAAAGGACGGAATAATTATTTATTGTAACTCAGTAACTGACTTACTTAACATAATTTATTATTTACAATACAATAAAATGAGATCACAAATATACAAAATGTTGCCAAAAATAATACTTAAATATGAGGGAATCGAAATTATTGCGAAACTAACTAATCTAAGAACAAAAATTCGCGTAAAGAATGCACCAATTAAATCAAACGTTGAAAATGAAAAGCAAAAAGCTTTTAATAAAATTACAACAGTTACTTTGCGAGGCTGCTATAGTAATTGGGCTGGGTCCGACAAACATACTATGACGAACAAAGTAGGGACACTGCTTTATACATTTCTATTTTTCTCTCCTTTAAAAAAAAATTATACAGGATGTAGGAGACGCCAAAGAAAGATACCTTTAGAAACAAAGTGTATGTAATTATTATAACCAAAATATCATATCAGTTTATTTGCAATAGATAGACACGTAGACAAATGGCAGGTATAGTTCTTTCAATTCACGAGGGCACGTAGCTCATGGTTGTGTGCGTGTCGTATCTGTATAAGTCTGAGCGAGAGCTTGCTCGCGCCTGACCGGTCCCACCTATACTCCTGACAGGCACGCACACTTACGCAATGTGCATATACACGACGTAACCACAAGTAAAGCGCCCGTAACTTCGTGAGATTTACGTACTATTATAGTTAAAGGTACATTATTTACAAGAATCCGTTCCAACACTAAAAACTAAAAGGCACTTGGATTTAATATCAGTCTTTTTAACATATCCACAGAATCTAGCACTCGTATTAATCAATTCTCGTCTTCAGTATCTAAATTGTCTATAGGGAAATTGGGGTTCAGTAAGGGGCTTTTCCCGCCCGCTCCACTGGGTGAGGTATTTACCGACGATATACTAACGAGGTTGTGCGTCAGACTGTGACGTCGTAGATCACAGTTGCGTCTAAAGACCTTGCCACACGAGTTACAGTTGTATGGCTTGATGTCTGTATGGGTAAGGAGGTGAGTCTTCAGGTTCGATCTCTGGTTGAAACTCCTACTGCACACTGGACATTTGTGAGGAGATTCCTCCATGTGGAGGATTTTGTGGACAGCCAGCGTTCGCGATTGGCAGAAGCCTTTCCCACACTCCAGACACTTGAATGGCTTTTCTTTTGAATGTATGTATCTGTAACAAAGGAAAACGTAATATTAATAACCGAACGTAATTTTAATAAACGAAGGTTTCCGTACCAAAAAACGCCGAAAATAACACGTTCCTAGTACGGGAACCTACTTTAATTTTTAATTAATTTATTTTTGTTATTATTTGTTATAGCGGCAACAGAAATATACATTCTCTGAAAATTTCAACTCTCTACCTATTACGGTAGGTATATAAAGTATTACATTTCTTCCTTTCAACTTATAAAAAATCTTCTTTATCAAACTGTAACTTCTATATCTTCGTAACAGTACTTCAAAATAATATCTTCGTAACAATTAGGTACTTAATCAAAATAATTATTCAATTTGCAAGTTTAATAAAAATCATAAAAATCGTTGAAAAATGCGTAATGCTATTAATAATTTCTCATTACACTTGAAAATCTAGGAACTTAGTGATCTAGGCTGTAATTATGTCAAAAATCGCCGCAAGCCAGTTTTCCCATTCCAATGGTCAAGATTTATTGACAGACCATTTAGCAAAAGCTTTGTTGAAATGCAATATCGATAAGTTAACACCATTTCGAACAAATACATTATTATTGAACCCAATATTAATAAATACTTCATGCTTAAAAGCACCGTAGCTTTGTGTGGGGGTGAAATTTTGAGAACGGTCTGTGCCTTAAAAATTTAAACTATTGCTTTATTTTACATTATTTTATTCTTGTTAATTTGGATCTAATGAACCACAGTGACTATCCTATTATTAATACTATAAATGCGAAAGTTTGGATGTATGGATGGATGAATAGATGTTTGTTACTCAATAACGCCGCAACGATTGAACCGATTTGGCTGAAATTTGACACAGAGATAGATTATAGTCTGGAATAATACATAGGCTTTTTATCCCTAAAAATAAGCGAATTACCGCGGGATTTAAAAACCTCAATCCACGTGAACGATTTCGCGGGCATGACTAGTAATATCTAACAAGGAGTGGGTACGACTACAGTGCAATGGGTGGAAATCGAACTTGCAACCTTTCAGTTTTCAGTCCGCACCTGTAACCGTTGGGCTATTGAGGTTTATTGCTATTCTAACAAGTGTAAATTGACAATTTAAGGTACTCCCGACATGTGAAATTAAAAAAAATATATGTAATTCGCCTTTTTGTGATGGCGGCCGGCCATCTTGGATTTGTAATTTATCACACTATTTTATTAGTCAAGGCCTTTCATTTGATATACATATTGTGTAAGAATCAAATAGGAAAGAGCTGATGATCTTCAAACGCCTAAACAGATCTTCATAAATTATAGCTAAGATCTATATTGACCATGTTAGCTTTTAAACAAAAAAAAACACATCAAAATCTGTCCATTTGTTAGGGAGCTACGAGGAAACAGACAGACACCCAGACATAAAGACACACAGATATACGGTCTTTATAACACCTCCTCTGTTTCCGTCGGGGGTTTAAAAAATAAATACGGAACGTTCCCAAAATATCACCCTGCGTAATATATTATTATATCACGAACACTCGCAACACTTGTCGGATCCCGGGAACAAACAAGGGCCCCCGGGATATGTGTAATAAATTGGCGCGCCCTCTCATTTCTGTTTCAATGCCATCAATTTACTTAACATAAGGCTTAACCTGCTTTCCATCTTGTTAAGGTGTTTTAAGTGCACTCCTTTTTAGAGTTCCATACTTAAAGGGTAACCTGCGAGACCCTATTAAGCCTTCGCTGTCCGTCCGTCCGTCTGTCTGTTAGCGGTTAGTTGAAATTTTCACAGAATGTGTATTTCTGTTGCCGCTCTAAGCTTTAAAAACAATTTCTAAGCTATTGCATAGCTTCTATCGCGGGCCAGCGTGGAGACCGAATCCAGAAATTCCGTAACGAAAATAACCTGACACGGGACTCCTCTACGGTGAGCCGATAGATGGCGCATTTTTTATCAACGCCATCTAGCGGCTCACCGCTAGATGGCGTTGATAAAAAATGCTATGCAATAGCTTTACCGCGGCAGTCCCCGAGTGCCACACGTCTTTTTTTTATAAAGAATATTAGCCAAACTGAACTTGACTTATATTCTCCTTGTGAAAAGCTTGTGCTACGAGTGGATACGACAATAGTGCAACGGGGCTCGAACCTGCGACCTTTCAGTTTTCAGTCCGTACCTTTAACCGTTGGTCTATTGAGGCTTTTTATTCTAACCTAACTTCTCTTGTTTTATGGAACCAGTGTTCTCATCAATAAAATTAATACTCAAAAGAGACAATTTAATGGGCATTCAAAATTTTCTTAACATTCGTGATGTAAACTTCTAATGTGATTTTTATTATTCGTTTTAACGAGTCGAGATAACCGGGGGATACGCTTTTTAATTGCTGACTTTGAATCGTATGACATATCACATTTATAGTATCTACTACTAAGCAGCGAAGATATTTAAATGATTTATGAGTGACAGATAGGAGATATAATAAAAATAATATTAAGGCAACAAGAAGGAGCTATTCGTATAATGTTAATTGGCCAGTAGGTACATCATTTGGAAATGTTGTTTGAAAAGGTCACTGTTTGAATGACCTAGAATTAGTATTAGATTAGAAATCAATGGTACATAGTACTAAAACAATTTTGTTGTTTGTGTTATGGTTCTTACAATTCACGAGGGCGCGTGAGCTTTACTTGTGGTTACATCGTGTACATGCACGTTGCGTAAGTGTGCGTGCCTGTCAGGAGCTTAGGTGTGAGCGGTCAGGCGCGAGCAAGCTCTCGCTCACACTTATACAAATACGACACACACAACCATGAGCCACGCGCCCTCGTGAATTGCAAGAACTATACGCTTGTTTAGTTTATTACAATTCAGAATTCAAAATTTTCTGGTTCTATTGAGGAGAACTTCTAGTTATTATGTTGTAACAAGATATCTGTCAAAATATTTGATAGCTGACCGAAATATGCTATGCTGTAGATAAATTAGTATTTTATCTGTTTAAACGTTAGCGTTTAGACAACCTGTCAGAAATACGAGAATAAAACAGTCGCAAAATGTTCTCAGTGCTGCTCTATGTAATTGGCTCTATGGCATTCATATATATAGCACGTGCTCTTTAATATTGCTCAGGAGATATTAAAGTGCGCAATCATGTACAAATATACACTATACGTGCTCTTTAATATCTCTTAAGATATATAAAAGTGAGCAAGTATATACAAACATACACTACACTCTATTCCTTCGATCTTATAGTCAATTGGTATGATTTTTCCTAGCCAAATAAAGTTAAAGATGACAATGTCATATATCTGTTTTTTATATACAAAAAACAGTATTTAAAGCTTTATTAAAAAAGAAGAAATCTAAGTTTATACCAATTATTATCATCGATCATTTTGTAACGGTTACCATACAAGCATTACGAGTACCTAACTACGACATTACAGAACCGAACCGCCTCAAAATTAATTCAAAGCGCGCACACCTATAATTAACACTTGCAAACGTATAATCAATAATTATACAGAACGAGAATCTCACAATCGATCGCCTATTACAAGAGATATCGAATAAACAAATATAGGTAACCAAAGGCCTGCACAAACTCATCGAATTTCGACATAGACATGTTTTTCTTACTAGTGTAATGTGAATAAAAATTCAGAAATTATACATTTCTGAAAATATACATATGTATGTATTGATTTTTATTTCATTTAGGCCGACTTGTGACTTTTAGGACAAGTCAAGTTTGGGTCTACCATCGGGTCTCAAAGCAAATTCTTTTGAAAAGAGCCGGCAAGATCTTTTTTTATTCGATCTTGAATAAAGAAAGTTAGAAACAAATATACACATTAAAACACATTTGTAAAAATCCTTAACTCATTGGTTGTGGCGTGAAAAATACTCGTCTTAGGATGGGTGGCATGTCAATTGCTCAGGGAAAGGTTAAACGCCACCAAAAAATGCTATTGGGTTCAACAAATCTGGGTTCTTAACTTCGAAATTTAACCTTCAACATTAACCATATATTTATGAATACCGACTTATACAACCCACATTGCTTGATTTTTAACCGACTTGAAAAAAAGGAGGTCATCAATTCGACATGTATGACCTATGTAATATCATTGGAACTACCAAATATTCATTTATATGATAAAAATCTTTTAGAGCTTCCAAACAACTATACAAAGTTTTGTAGAAGTTGTATGTTGTATGTTGTTATGTATGTATGTTTATTTGTTTAATTATGATCATTCTTTTTTATTTACTTCCATTTAGGTACATGACAGTAAAGATTTTATCAAAATTGATTCAATAATTTTTATGATATGGACACTGAAGCCGGTCGGATATTGAAGTCGGTTTAACATTTCTGAAATTATAGCTTGTTAGTGAGCAAGTTTAACCTTAACGGTAACTTTACCTCTAACCGCCTGTCATAACCCCGACACTGACGCAGGCCCAAACTCGGTTAGTGTGCGCGGGCCGTAACGTAGAATGAGATTCTCACAGCGCCTTTTACGAAAATTATCCGATAAACAAATATAAGTAACTAACTCGAGAGAAAATTACGACGTGTTCAAAGTAACGTAATACGTGTAATAATCGTCGAGATAGCGATAACAGGCGATTAAGAGGTACAAGATGATGAATGAAAAAATGATTTGGATGTAAAAGATGATGGGGCGATTAGGGAAGGCGCGCGCATTCGACCGTTGCCTGACACCGGCGCAGGCGCAGTTAGGCCTAACGTTAAACCTGCTATCGATATTTGAGAGATTTAAAATCTTCGATGACTTGATTGATGGCTCGATTGATTTCGAAACCGGTTTACGTGATCAAGTCTTTGATTGCGTAATGGTTAAAATTAAAATTAATTAATTTTATTTAATGAAATATAAGCAGAAGCCGCAAAAACTTATAATCAACTTAATTAGACTTCATTTAAAAGAGTATCTCAGCAGGGGTATAAAAAGTCAGAACTGTTGATTACTGAATTAATTGCTAAACATGTCCCCGCGTGCGACATTCTTTTCAACTGAATTATAATATTATAAATGTTGGCTTTTGCACTGTTAGTTATGATGAAGTTTAATTTCAAACTTTTTCTTTCTTAACATTTTTCGGAAACCCTTAATATTTCCAAAACACTGTTTAAAGTATCAAAATTATTTTAAAAATCAAAATTAATTAGGTGAAATTCTAGGGGGAATATAATTTTTATCGAAAATCTATCGGCCCATTTAGTTGAGTCAGACAATTCTCGTTCAGTCATAAACAACAATATGGTCACCGTCCGCCATATTGTTTTAGTTTATGACATCACCCATCCGCAATTATGACAAATTAACTCCCGAAATTAAGACAAAACTTTTTTATTAATTTTTTTTATTTTATTAAAATCTATCAACCTGTTTAGGCTACAGGCCAGATACAAACAATGTTTTGATACATAGGTAGGTACATAGATAGGTATGATACAACCCAACAACAATATCGTCCTTTTGGTTCAGTCGGATAAAAAAAGGTCTCGCATTAAAGGGCAGTTGCACATCAGGTGGTTAAAGTTAAGGTATCATTAAAAAAAAATGAAAACGAAAAAGTGACCTGGATTACACAAACTAGTGTTCGTTAACTTTTGACTAACCCTTCTAAACTATTGATTTTCGAATCAAAATCAAAATCATACAGCAAAAGAATATGCAAAGGATCGACGTGATTTTATGCATATAAGTAGGTATCTATACCTTTTTTCCGGAAAAACAGAGGATTCCCGCGAGATTTTTGCTAACCTAACTCCACGCAGACAAAGTCGCGGTCTAAAGCTAGTGCAACTATAAACCGACAGAATACCTATTCCTACTAATATTATAAACGCGAAAGTTCGTGAGTATGGATGGATGGATGGCTGGATGTTTGTTACTCAATCACGCTGCAAAGACTGAACCGATTTGACTGAAATTTGGCACAGAGATAGATTATAGTCTAGAATAACACAGGCTACTAATAAGAGAGTTCCCGCGGGAATTAAAAACGAACGAAGTCGCGGGCATCAACTAGTATATAATAATACAATAACAGATTCAATTCAATGTGTACAACAAAAAAGAACACGACGACGGTCAAATCTTAATTTTGTATGCGCAAGATATTTACCATGGCTCTAATTTTTTGTGTCCTCCATATTAATCCTCACGTCGGGATCACCACATGCTTTGTTAAAGCCTGTCGAATGCCTCGGTCCATTATAATGTATCGTGTCAACGGACATGCGGTGAACATCGACAGGCCGGCCCGGACTCGCGTTCACCCTCCGGCGTCTCTACCAAATTTATTTTATTACCAAAGAGATACGGTGATTTGGTTCGAAATCGCTGAGAGACAGGTGTTAAAAAATTCAACACCTTTAACTCTTTTGGGTGGGGAACCGAGATAAGTGGAGGAATAGATAAGTATACCTTGAAACTTGTACCACCGTCGATACAAAGCGTGTAATGGCATTATTTATTGAGATCCCCGTCCGGAATTCGGTTTGTTTTCAACGAATTAACATTAAGAACTTCTTTCGAGATAAATATTTCGTGATACGCGCACAGGTTTCTATGGAATTCGAATGAGTTAGCAGGAACAAAATGAGAATTCAAAATTAAAACATTCGGCTGTTCTCAGATTAGCGATGGTTTTGTAAAATAATATACGAGCGTGACGAACGGCTCTTCGATACCATCTGCTTGGGCCGTACTTAACCCTTTTTGTTTGGAATATTTTTCTTCACCGTCATTATTCAAAAGTTCATAGCGTTTCGCGTTGAAACCCGAGGACCAGAATCTTTTATTGATATCGAAAAATGAGAATCGTGATCCTTTCAAATGTTTTTCGACACGGCTATAACGTTGTTTTATCTCACATGTGCGGGTCGAGCCATCCGATACGGTATTTTAGGATAGTATAAAATTGAAAGCTCCCATTGATTTAGCTATTTATTTCGAGAAACCAGATAAGATTTAGTCGTAACTAATAATTTATGTTTTTCTTACAACATACTCGTGTACCTTGTTCAAAATGGACGTGGAAGAAATTACCATTTTTATTTGCGGCCCAAAATTACGTCATCTATAGATTGCGAAAGCAATGCAAGAGTAGTTATGACTTGGTAATATAGTTATTTTTTCCGCCATACCACGTTCACAATATAGGCATGATTTGTTATAGGAATTATATAAATTCTATGTATCTAGTCAAATTTTTTTATCATAATATGCAGGTCAACCTGTGTGTCTCTTATGGCAAATTAAGACTTTACCTGGTAGTTAATTGTCAGGAGAGAGAGAGAGAGAGTCTTACATATCATGCTGTACATATTATACTAAAGAGATAATATAATACGCAATAAGGCTTAATTTTCGGTGCACCATCACATCGTACTTGCATTTTTATGAGTAAATAATCGATCTATCTATGTTGTAACATGCATATAGGTACATGTAGATGTACCTACCTTCTTCAACAGTAATTTCTTCAAAACCCTAAAAAGCTAGGCTAGCAGAGCAATGTAATGGGTATATATACAATATTTATTAGAAGACATTCAAATGTTATATTCTCTATCCAATCTCTATCTATATTTACCTATAAAACAATATCGGGACTGACTGATAGACGCAACCTTTGGTAAGGTCCATATTAAGGTTTGTATTATGACAATTCTTTTATACCCTAAGATGCAAGAGCGAAGAAAGTAGTGTGTATCAGTTAGTTATGAAATAATTACGAAAACATCGAAATTCATGCTTCGTAACAAACATTAAAACAATATTTCCGTCACAATATGAAATGCCTTGACTGAACAAAAATGATTATCAGTGATCTTTACCTGTGATCTCTAAGGTGATCTTGCCGTCGGAACGCTTTTCCACAAATGTCACATGAATAGGGCCGCTCGTCGGTATGTGTCCTCTCGTGTATCAGCAGATTGTACGACTTCGTGAATTGTCGATTACAAAACTTGCATATAAACTGCTTTTTCGTCCGCGCCCCGCTACCCGTTGTTTTCTGCTTATTCGAGATACAACTCCCCGATGATGATGTGGAACTATTTGTACTCTTTGAGCTGGAAGAGTTGGATGGTTGTGGTGAGAGAGGCGGCTGTGAGGGACTGCCGTTCATTTGTTGTTGATACATGGCGTTCATTAAAAGACTTGGGTATCCATTATCTAAGCTCTGGGTCGAACTGTAACCATAACTTTTCGACGTAGACTCTAAATGTTGTTCTAATGTGAATTCATCTTCATTATCTAGCAAAGCTAAGTCTTCTTCCACTTCCTCCGATAAATCTACATCCTCAGCTGCTATAGCATCAGATAAGGGATACTCTTCAGGTGTTTTCGGAGATATCACTCTTGACGTGCTCTCAGAAGCGTCCGTTTCAGTGATCTTCGCGCTTGCCGTCGCTAGCCTCAGAATGTCTTGTTTACTTGTCGTATTGTTTTCATTGGGACTACATTGTGCATTGTTTACAGAGGATACTGACGTCAGACGTTGTAAAGTTAAATAGGATTCTAGGGCTTGTAAATTTAAGGCAGCAGCAGCCGCCGAATTGGACGGCAAAAGTGCGGCTTGTTGTAAGGAATTCATCATCGCATTCTGAAGGGATATCACTACGCCTTGCAAAGATCTCTGAAGCATATTCTCTTGTAACAGCGCCGCGGATGCGATGGATAAGTTAATGTTTGTTGTAGAAGAACTAGTGGTCTTACTTGTGCTTTTCGTGTCCTCTGCGGGTGCTTCGAGGCTCAACATTCCGGTCATGTCTGTGGATTTGGTGTCCTGTATCTGCAGATTGTTCTTCAGCTTGATGATGGCGCTTTCCAGTGAGTTGAGAGTGGTTTTGCTGGCCCGGGAAGTGCTTTGTTCTTGCATGTTGCGGTGTCCGGCGGGTGATCATGGGCACAGGTGGGAGCACGTGTGATCGCGGCGGGGCGGGGGCGTCGCGTGCGCATGCGCTGTCGGAGTCACGGTGCGCGGCGGCGTGCGAGGCGGCTGTGCGGAGCGGCGCGACTGAGCCGGCGGGCAGCCTGCGACCGCCCCGCCCCCTCGACCCCCTCGCCTGTCTTCCCGCCTCACAAAAGCTCTCTATTTTAGGCAACTCTTTGTATCAGTAATGGTCACCTCACGCAGCCCTAACGACAGACACGTCCATGAGAACAACGTTGCGCCAGATTTGTTGTGGCCCTTTCGAGTAATGAGATTTTGAATGGAATCGGTGGGACTATGGGAATATACGATTCAAACGATCGACCCATTTGTTTTGTTTGTAGGTCATGTCGCACGCTCTCTCTATTGTCGTAATTGGGTCTCTCTTTATTGCTTTTATGTTAAATAAGGTGTACTTAAACAATAAGTACATTTAAAGAAAGATATCCTAATATGATTTATATTATCCTGATATAATAATTTCAAATTATGTAGGTAGACTATGTTAGCTTTCTTCTTCTTCTTCTTTATCAACTTATCGATGTCCACTGCTGGACGTAGGTCTCTTGCATGGACCTCCACAAGCCTCGGTCTTGTATGTTAGCTTTTACTTATTCAAAATTTCTGTGTTAACACGTTTAAATCAAAATATTTTCATTTCATGTTTTAAACAAACTTTATACGTGCTTATTTATGGCAAGTTAGAGGCTGCAATGTTAGTTTTCTAGTTAATGCTAACTGTGTGCAAATCGGTTATTTAGTATGAATATGTCAAGTCATAACGTTTTCCGAAAGTTAATTTCCATACTAAGTGACAGATTTACGTACACTTTAAAAGTTACATGAACTCAAAGTTTTACTCACATAAGTATAAAATATACTTGACTATGTAATTTAAAAAATTACATGTTTTATGGGGTTTTGATGAAACAGGCATATTGAAGTATGTATTCGTTTCTAAAACGTGGTTACAAAATATCATTGTTTGGTTAATTTGTTAAATATTAAGAATTAATTTAATTAATTAAGGAATTAAGGAACTTATTTTTTCAAGGTCATTGAAATTATATTAAGTTTATCTATCAGCAATTAATAATGATGTGATTGATTTGATAAAATAATCAATTTAAACTTAAATTCATTTTAACGATGCGACGTAAACTAAGTAGCTGTACCCTCGTTGAAATCTTTGAAACTAAGCAGGTTCGTTTTGTTGAATGATCCTATTTAATGTTATAAATGCGAAAGTTTGGATGTATGGATGGCTGTATGGATAGATGGATGTTTGTCACACAATCACGCTACTAAGACTGAACCGATTTGGCTGAAATTTGGCACAGAGATAGATTATAATCTGAAATAACATGTAGCCTATCATACACATATGTTTTATCTCAAAAAAAAAAAAAAAACAAAGTTGCCGCGGGAATTAAAAATTTCAATCCACGCGAACAAAGTCGCAAACATAGCTAATAAATTATAAGTCCTATTATCCATAAAATGAATCTAAACAAGGACTTTGCAACACTTTTATTGGGATTGGCATCTTTACGTTGTTTGCAATAGTTATAGAATAAGCGATTGTGATAATTAATGTACGGCAATTTAAATACTATGTATAGGAGGGTTTCAAGCGGGTCTTATTTAGGGGGAAAACCAACAAACAATTAAAAATAAAAATAAATGTTTGCGAGCCGTACATTTATATTAGTGAATTCATGTTTATAAATGCCTAAAATCTATTTCTGTTATACCTACGTGTACCACTGGGTTTTTACCTAAAAATAAGCCCCAATTTCCTAGCTATTTTATTTGCCTTTTATTTTTAATTTCACTATCACATCATCCCATCATCACATCATCTATAATGATAGTGAGAATGAAGTAAAGTAGGTAGGCACTTTTGTCCTTATATTCTACTAGAATATACCCGCGACTTCGTTCGAAGGTGAATTAAGGTTTTTTATTCTCGCGGAAACTCTCTTATTTCTCGAGATAAAAAGCCTATGAGCTATTACAGACTATAATCTATCTCTGTGCCAAATTTCAGCTAAATCGGTTCAGTAGTTGTGACGTGATTGAGTATCAAACATCCAAACTTTCGCATTTATAATACTATATATACTGCTAGTATATATATATCGGGTATCATCTAGCAGAATATAAGGACAAAAGTGCCTATCTACTTTACTTCATTCTCACTATCACTATAGATGATGTGATGAAGTGATGATATATACTATATATATACTAGCTGATTAATAGGATAGGATTTTCTGTCTGGCCGTGTCTACACATTTATAAGTCCTGCATGTTGCAAAAGCAAAAGGAAATCCTGTGCACACAGATGTTTATTAGGTTTGTTCAGTTAAAATTATACGCCCTAATATTTATTCACGTTTGTTTTAAACCTTTGCGAGGGCTCAAGACAGTGTGGATTTTGTGAAGTTATTGACTATCACCTTTTATGATCAGCTTATGAACAAAGGGAAGCGAGAATATTTGCGACTTCATATTTGTGTTGTTTTCCATGTTACTGTTAAGTTTGATGTTTTAGCAAATGATATGTAGTTATTATGTTGAGTAACAAATAGTAGTAGTATAAATTTTGTAATTTGTTTAAGAATGTCCTTTAAATGAAATAACTTGTGTCCCAATACCTTACTTTTATCTATGTTTAAGTCAAGTTTACATGTAATTTTGTTGGTTGTCCAAATAATAAATAAATAAATATATATATTTTTTTATTCGATAACAAGCTGATAGCCCTTGACTGCGATCTCACCTGATGGTAAGTGACGATCCAGTTTAAGATGGTAGCGGACTAACTTGGAAGGGGTATAGCAGTGTAAATTCAACCTATACCCCTAACCGGTTAACCGGTCCATCGTGCCGGAACGCTAAATCGCTTGGCGGCACGTCTTTGACGGTAGGGTGGTAACTAGCGACGGCCAAAGCCTCCCACCAGACAGATATTGTGCATAAAAGAATAAAAACTAGATGAAGCCCGCGGTTTCATCCGCGCGGATTAAGGTTTTTAAATTCCCACGGGAACTCTTTAATTTATCGGGACACAATGTAGCTCAGGTGTTATCCTATTACTTCATTTAAATTAGTACAACTAAACAGTACATTACAACGATTTATGCTAGTGTGTTCTTGATCTAAAAGGGTGCTCGCAATTACCTACGATCTTAGCAAATCCTCCGTATTTTCCCGTTTCTCATGTCAATTGTTGGTGCAATTACCACCACGCTCTATTGGAGCATGCCGCTTTTGTTTCTGGCCGCTCACCGTGACAACGCCAATTGTGAAATGCAGAATTACTTCTTTACTTGAAACGAAAATTGCTCAACATTCCTAGATAGACGAAAATATGCATGCGTAGATATAGGAAAACTTTCAGTATAATTTAACTGAAAAAAAAAATCAACACCCAGACATCGTATTCGAATGCTAGAGCCTGCAATGACGATCGCATTTCGTATTATAAATGCAAACGTGTTTTTGTTTGTTTGTTGGTTTGTTTGTTTGTTTTTTAGTTTGTCGTTCAATTACGTAGTAACGGAGAAACGGATTGCCGAAACTGAATGCATAGTTCAGGGCCTGGAGAGTGAGTTATTATATGCTACTTTTAACTAGGAAAATCAAAAATACCGCTGGATTTATTAATAGCTAGGTAGTTGATGCCCGCGGCTTCGTTCGCGTGGAAATATTTCTTAAAATCCCGCGAGAACTCTTTAATTTTCCGGGATATAAAGTAGCCTATGTCACTCTCCCGGTCCTCAACTATACCCATGCAAAAAATCCCTTCGATACATTGCTTTGTTGCACCGTGATTGAAGGACAAACCACCACACTCTCGCATTTATAATATTAATTAGTATATATTAGTATTAGTAACTGATTAGTAAGGATAGTAAGGATTCATCTCTTATCTACTTATAATATTTATGATAATCTTCTGCAAGAAATTGCAGAAGTAAGTTACCATTGGATACCCCACATACTATAGGTAGGTACATGTGTGTTTCTACTAAATGTAACGGGTCGGTTCATCGAACTGTGGTACATAGTCGTTAAATATCTCGATCTGCCTACGCAGCAGCCAGTGGAATATCTAGTGAAGCAAAAAATTAAGCTAAAGTGGGTGTTTTTTTTTGTTGTGCTTAAGTTACTACCTTGTGACTAGCTTGTTTGTCTGCGAATCGACAGGTCCTGGGTTCGAGACTGGAGTCGCGATCCACTAGCTAGTCCATCTTAGAAAAATCAAAGGAAATAAGTTAAGCCACCCGGAGTTGGAAAGTTGGCGGTGTTACACCCACGTGCCTCGAAGAGTCCAACAAGCCGGTTGTGTTGAATTGCCATTTCATCGGACTACGAAAGTGAGAGAATAGAGAGTGCACCTATATTTGCACACTCACTTGGATTTGGATAATTTTATTTTATTTATTTTTTCAACTTTTAATTTTAATTTTTTTTTCAGCTTTTTTAATTACCTAGTTTCAGTCGAGGTTGGCTACCGTGGCTCATATTCAATTAGTTTATCTTTTTTTCCTACAAACTAGAGGGTTCGCACTTGATTTTTAAAAACCAAATCCACGTGGTCGCGGACAAAAGCGACAAAAGCTAGTTTTGAAAGAACTAAGAAGTCTTCGTGATAATAATAATTACCCGTGTTCCAGTTTCGCAAGCTAAAATAATTGTCAGTGCGGTCCATGTCATGACAAGTGACGACACGACGCGGCCGCGCGCGTTCCCACGCCGCGGTCGCCCGGAGGCTGCGCGCGCGCACGACTCGCGGGAGATATAAAATTAATTTATCTACAACTAATACGAGCACGGGAATTGATGGCTGGAGCCGATAGCGCCATCAAAAAGCGAAATTAAACGCAATTTATGGTGTTAGGGTAAGCCGTAAAGTTAACAAAAGCCTCAATAGCTCAACGGTTAAGGGTAAAAACCGATCAAAGGGAATCCAATCCCGCATTCAAACCTCAACCCCGCAGACTCGCGGTAATCTTTCAGTACCGTGGATCCCGCGTGGATAATCCCGCACCACTCCCGCAGTTGCGGGATTGAATTCCCTAATTTCCATCCATTGCCCTATTGTTGTATCTGCTCCTGACGTAAGTTTCACTCTATTTGGAGGGGAATGGAGAACATTATTCAAGTTCAGCGTGGCTGATATGAAATCTTTTTAAAAAATCTGGATAGCGCTGTTCATTAAAACTAAATTCAAACCAGGCTCCAGTGAGCTGTGCATTGATAGATCAGTCAGTCAGTCACCTTTTCCTTTTATATATTTAGATTTTTAAATAAAACACAAACTCAAATAATGCTGAAGTCACAAACTAAGTCAATCAAACCGACGCAATAATTTCATAATAATTTAAATGTGTGCGATTATGTAATAGCATGTAATCCGTGACCGCGAATACTGCGCCCACGTGCTCATGATGGGCATAGACATTATTCATGACATGCATAGGGTTGTCACATATGCATTATCCCATTATGTTGACGGTTAACATACTTATATCACACCATCTATCTAACCCGATTAGCTAAGTTAAAATGGACACTTATGCTGAGATATATAGAGCGTGCTGTGACTCAGCTCAGACTTAAGTCAGAGCTAAAAGGAGACACATATTAGTGTCTCGTTTTAGCTCTGTCTGAGCTGGGTGAGAGTGGGGTCTATAGATTTGAGCCTTAGCGTATTCTTTCTCTTTATTTTATCCATCGTTGGACATAGGCTTCCTCAGGAACCACCATTCCTGTCGGTATTGTGCCATTCAGATTTGCCCACAAGCTTGATTATGTCGTCGGACCAGCGCGATGGTTGCCTTCCCACATTCCCTTGCCGGTACGGTGTTTCCACTCAATCACCAAGCGAGTACAACGGTCGTCTGTTGTCTTAGTAACAAGCCCCGCCCATCGCCACTTTGACCCGGTCACTTTCAAAACAATATCAGTCAGTCGTGTCCTTTCACGTATTGTGGTATGATAAATTATATTACAGGCCAATGAGCGAGCCATGCTCGGTATGACTATAGCTCGCTCGATTGCTTGTAAGCATTTAGTGTTGCTTCTTATAATATCTCGATAAAACCTCTATATTAAGTACGGACTTGCATCATCTTCTTTTACTCATAGAGAGAAAAGAAAGAAAAACATACATTATAACTTAAAATTCTGTATTACTATAACATTTTGATCACAAATACCAAACTAATATAAAGTATAAGGTAATTTAAAGATTCCGATTTTCACTATCTGAGGTAGAGTTACTTTCATAGAGTGGCAACTGGCAACCCTAGGGTTCTCATGTCTGCAAATATATCCTAGTCAATGATACGCTAGACAATATTAACTATGTAAATACATAATTCTATGCCTTAGTATAATATTATGTCTTAGTGTAATTTCATTATAATGATATCGGACTGTAAGGGAGTTAGGGAAAGAACATACACAGTGAAAAAATGATCTTTAAGACCTAACCAAGCGATATAAAAAACTTATATTTGAAAAACTTATATTTTTCATCATTTTTAAAGTTCTTTTTTTATTCGTTGACAAGATAGTCCTTGACTGCGATCTCACCTGATGGTAAGTGACGATGCAGTCTAAGATGATAGTGGGCTAACTTGGAAAACGTCTCGAAAAGTGACTTAACTATTTTCATATTTTCCTGTTCATATTATGCTTATAAACCTATTAAAGGCTCTTCAAAGCCTTTAAGCTAATTCACAACAGACATATGCCAACAATTTGTAACAAAGCTGAGTGTAGACAAGCTAATTTTTTAAATTCAGAGTGCAAATACAGATTACAGGCATAAACATCTTATTTCAAAGCCATATTTCAGTTTTAGTGTTACCTTCCAAAGAGAGATGTTCACTTGACACCGAATAAGTGTATCCAATGTTTCATTTCAATACTCAGAACATTAAGTACAACTCTCCGCATCTAAACTTCAACATCCAAAGAATTGATTCATACCATATTCAATTCAATTTTAAATATGAATAGGGTGCTTTTTCCTATGAATGTTATTTGTACGTGGGAACTTAGTGGAGGACTGTTCATTGTGCATTACTCTGGTCTAAATAGGTGTGTCTAAAACGACAATTTCTCGCTTGTTCTGGTTGTAAACAGATATGGAATAGCAAGTATAATTTTGTAGGGAAGGTTAGGGATAAATGATTGCTGGTTTTAGGTTTCTATGGAGGCATTGTGTTTATTTGTTTGTGAAACTCATTGTCTGTTTTATCAACAACTCTATTGTAAATGTGACAATTTAAGTCTCAATAGCCCAGCGGTTAACCGGAAGACTAGAACGGTGATGACAGTCGTTCTAGTATAGAATAGGAGTGAATGCCTATCCATTCTCTATCATCTTATTCTGAGTTACTAATTTTTTTTTTTTTAAATATTAGAACTCAATCTTTTCCGAGATTAAAAGTAGCGTGTATCACTCTTCAGGTCCTCAATATAATTCATATGAAAAATCACTAAGATCCGTTGCTTGAACGACGAACCAGTAAACAAATAAAAACACTCGCTTTTAAAATATTAAGTAAGGTTGAAACGTACATTAAAAAAAATGATCTAACAGCGTGTAGTGACATTGAATGCAATGTGGATATACAAGGCATTATGTCCATGCATCTTCACTTGGCAGGTAGGTCTTACGATGCGATGTTTTATAGGTTCCAGTGTTTTACGATTGTCACGTTTAATTATTTCATTGCCGGCAATTAAAGTTTGGTAGAAACGATTTTTTTATGTTTTACAACCGCATTTAGGTAAATAAAACTTGGTATCGCTCGGTTTGTTTTTTACCACACACGATTTCGAAATAGTGATGCACCGTGAATTACTGCATACGTGTCGATGAATTTATGACGGAACGTAATCTATACAATATATAATAAAAAGTGAAGAGAACCATTACTATTGATACATTGATTTTATAAAAAGATAACCTTTTATAAAGATTCGATGAAGGAGTCAAAAAAGTTTCATTCAATTCTTAAACTATTTTGGTGAAATAGAAATAAACGTTTGTTTTGAAATTTACACTTAAATTTACATATTAAATGTGACTTCATAAAAAATCAATTACTCAAGGTAAAATTAATATACTATTTTCAAGATTCAATTTTATTCTATGTACAGTACTATTTACCTACTTCTTGTGTTGCAAGTCAAATGATAGCTTTGAACTTTATAAAATATACTTACTCGTAAATCTGATTTCTCCAAACTTAAAAATAGTAGCTTTTACAATTGAATAGCATATAAAGAACATAATATTTATACATTCATATTTTATACACCATAAATAAATAATTCAAAATACGTGAGACCACCGCCGGCCGAAAACCTTTCAATAAGTGGTAATGCATAATCACTTGGGACACGTATCAATTTTAACTACAGATAAAAAACACATAAAAGGCGTAATTTGATACCGAATATGAACATTTTAAGGTCAACGTAACTTTTGATTGACGAATAAAACAGATATCGCACTTAAGCGAAGGTGACCTAATCCAGAAAGATCGAATGTTTACTTTGTAATCGACAAAAAATCTATGTTTATTTTCTTTTTCTATCAGCTTAAGAAAAAAGTAATATGTATTGAAATGTTGCCATTACAAAGTCGATATCTGAATCTTAAAAACAGGTATACCTACAAAATTATACAAACATAATATACCTAATAAGTAACAAACCTTTAATTATATCTATGTAAAATTTTTTTTAGCGCGTGATTCTACTAACTAATCCGTTGCCATTCTGGAAATAAATGTGGTAATGCGATAGAGTACGAGTAATTAGACTAGAACTTATCGTCATTTACAAGATCATTATTGTTTTTAATTTTACTTTAATTTTTTTTATCTAAGCCATATTTAAAATTTCGATATAATCGTTTATGGCCAACCCTTGATATAGCATTGATCATTTTGTAAAATGGATGTCGCAAAACGGATTTATTGGCAAGATATTATAACGATTTACGAGTATGAGCATCATCGAAGATTATTATTATTTGAAGTTGGGGTTTTAATTACGTATTTTATCGCAAACGATGGCAACTTTGACTAATGACTTGGCAATAACAATTACAAAAAGTATTTTAAATTCCATGCTATTTTTAAGGAGAGGTGCAAAAGTACCTAAGCAACATACTCAAAAAATAAGCTTACCTAAGTTAAAAAAGGTTTAATTTTTTTAATAAAGCTTTAATAAGTGTGCTACAAGTTCAGGACTCAGCTAAAAAAATTTGATGAATTCCAAACAAAAAGCAAAATGAGTTGCAAATACCAGTATTTGCATGGTTTATTTTTTACCAAAATTAGTAAGTAGACTTTTACGGTCTAATTTTGGTAAAAAAAAAAAAACTGTTACTTGTACAATCCAAAGTGGTTCTTTTTGATTTATACACGTATTTGTTAATTAGAAATTACGAAATTGAACCCGAATAATCCATAGCTCACCGATAAATCATTCCAATTTATTGCTCGCAAGATTAACATCTCCAGGTTTCTTTATTATTAATGAGATGACTTTTCTCCTAGTAGGTAGGTATTTTACGATCTCGCGTAATCCGCTCTCTTGAGACAAAATTGAAGTTTTAATCTGATTATAGAGTTGGTATAGGTATCTACTGAGATGCTTTACGACTTTAAATAAAATTTATACTCGTAGAGGCACACAAGAGTCGTAGAGTCATTATAAATTAACTAGCATTTGCCCGCAGCTTCGCTCACATTAGGTACGATTTTTTAAACCCTTATTTTATCCCCTTGGGGGTTGAAATTTCAAAAAACCTTTCTTAGCGGATGCCTTCGTCATAATAGCTGTCTGTACACTAAATTTCAACCTGATCCGTCTAGTGGTTTGAGCTGTGCGTTGATAGTCAGTCAGTCAGTCAGTCAGTCATCTTCTAACATATTTACATATACATATCACAAGCTTGGGCCTAAGACTTTGTCAGCATGAAGGTTTTTAACTTCCAGGAATCCTAGTTTTTCTAGGATAAAAGGTTCTATTGTCACTCTCAAAATCTCAGCCATACCCATGAAAAAATCACGTCACTTTCTATGAGGTGTGATAGTGGTCGAGCCTACAATGTAAAAAAAAAGTCGATCCGTTGCTGCTGTTGTTGTTGAAGGAAAAGATTCCCGGGGATTTTTAAAAAACCTAAGTCAAAGCAGATGAAGTCGCAGGCAAAAGCTAGCTAGCAAAGCTACTACTCTTCCTTGACAAGTTTTTATGTACTTTTTAGACAGACTTTAGACAATATGACAGAAGAAATAGTCGCCCTTATGATCAATATTGCAACATAATTTATTATATTGTATGGTACTGAGTCTCTAGAGGAATAAAGATGGCGGCCCAGGAGCGGCTGCTTATAATTGCTGCATTACAAAGTTCAAGTGAGACTAATCACGGATTTATGCTATATTGTTTCGCATAAATTGCAAAGCGATTTAAAGTTTTACTTATACACTTTAAAATAGTATGTACATTCGTAAATATCTAGAGTTGCTTTAACCAATCCGCATCGCTTTTTAGTGGTGATTTTATTACAAGTTTCTTCACTCACTCTATCTCACTCACTCTTATCACTCACTTTATCTTTCTCACTCTCTTCACTTTTAATAATTCAAATAAATCACATAGCACCAATCAATGTGACAGTTTGCAATCGCTCATATAGTTCTTGCAATTCACGACGGTGCGGCGCGTGGCTCATGGTTGTGTGTGTCTCTTATTGTGTATAAGTGTGAGCGAGAGCTTGTTCGCGCCTGACCGCTCCCACCTAGGCTCCTGACAGGCACGCACACCCACGCAATGTGCACGTAGACGACGTAACCACCAGTAAAGCGCCCGCAACTTCGTGTGATAAACGTAGGTACGGAAAGCGCTATGCTCGGGCCTCGGAGTATCCCTGCGTGTTCAAAGAGGAGAAATTCGTAGGACTACCACCGTTACCAACATAGTTCATAGAGTCACGAAGTATAAATAAATAAATAATCGATATATCGAATAAGTGATCGGATATGGGCGGGTCGATCGAACAATCGATAGTCGTTGTGGTCCTAAGTTGTTGGAATTATGACCCTACTGGTGGAAAGCATAGTATGGGAAAACTCCTTTCCCCCACCGATGGCATCAGACGAGACTCATGGAGCCGCTGAATACATGCATCACAAGACTACGACCTGTGGAAATCTCACAAGAGACCTATGTCCAACAATGGAGGTCTAGCAGGCAACGACGACAGGTCGAGTTCTGAAAAACCTAAAATCAACTTAACAGTAGGTATCTGTCACAGTTATTTTCTTTTCCCATAAATTGAATATTATGGTATGGACTCAGGAAGCTGCTGGATGCACAAGACTACGGCCAGTGGAAGTCTCACAAGAGACCTATGTCCAACAATGGAGGTCTGGCAGGCAACGACGACAAGATGACTTAAGGTCGAGTTCTGAAATACCTAAAATCAACAAAACAGTAGGTATCTGTGACACAGTTATTTTCTTTTCCCATAAATTGAATATTATGGTTTAGAAAATTGGGTGTATCATCGACTCTATATTTTCCCAAACGTGTCCATACTGAGAGCGGATAAATAACGTGGTGCGTTAATCTAATTATTTAACGCAATGTCTTATTTGAAAGTTTTTGTTGCGCAATTAAAGGCGGCTGCGCGCTTGTAAACAGGGAACGGCGCAGGCGCAACTATTTGTTACGGGAAAATGTTTATTGGTTGCTATAATGTTTAGTACTGATTTGTTGGTGTTTGCAATTAGTATAATTTGCGATTTCTTCAGTGTAACGTCGATCAGCTTTACAAAGTAGTACCTACGAGTAAGTCTCATTTATTTATATTTAATACTATATTAAATATAATTTGGTAAGCTAAAAACTTGTAACTGCATACTAATTACTGACATACTACAATAAGATAAAACACTATTTAAAAACTATTGTTAAAGTTTTGCATAATGTTCTCAAAAGTGTGAGAAGCACTTAGAAAGCGTGGTTCCTAAATCATAAAACTTATTTGATATGAAAATCGAAAATTTCTATCCATTGATTCAAAAAATATTATTTACTCCTAAAAATCATTAACTCGTAAAGTGAATATTGGTTGCAGAATAATTCTTACCAATACTTCCACTAGTGTGATGGTTTGTTCTTCAATCACATAGCAAAGGCGCAACGGATCGCCGTGATTTTACGTATGGATATTTTTGAGGACAATGGAAAGTGACATTTGACAACCGCGTGATTTTTTAAAACCTAGCTTCACGCGGATAAAGTCGCGAGCAAGAGCTAGTTATAAAATAAAAATCATCGCTTAATTAAGACACATTACCCGTACTTTAACCGTTATCAGTATCTCACAAAAAAATTAGGTAGGTACTTCAAATTCTCAAGGGACAGAACTCGTTTTAATTATTAAACGCGCTTCGCCGATAAAATATTATTTTATCCGATTTTAACTGTTAAAGTCGGCAACGTCTTAATTATACAAAAAAACTACCAAAAATAAATTCCGAAATCGGTAATAAGATCGGTAGACGATAATGCTGATAACGAAATCGTTCATTAACTCGTATTCAACAACGATTATAATTAAAGTCGATATCATTATTTGTAAAAGATTTTATCACGTGTCTCCTTATTCGGAGAACACTGTAAGTGACAAAAATCAAAAATTTCGGCATTATCATCAATACGCTTAAATAAACTTATTAGTTATTGCAAATGTTATATTTTACTAGTAAACATATATTTATAAATTACTTTTCCATGACGCATAGGAATCCAAAGTATTTGGATACATTTCTCCACGATAAAGCTATCTCTGTGCTAACTTTCATCGCAGTCATATTATGATAGTTTAGGGTAAATATTAAAACGAAGAAAGATTTTTTTATCTATCGATTTAAATTCAACTCTACTTACTTAACTCTTACTCTCTTTTATTTCTTCAATATATTTATTTCTATCAAGTCTTTAAGTTCGAGTTTAGTTTGAAAATTCCATCGGGAACCTTTTATTTAAAAAAAACTCAACTCAAACCAAAACCACGTCGATCCATTGCGTGCCATCCAGATGCGTGAATGAAGGTCAAAAACCCACATTCACGGGCCGTGAAAATGTTGCGTACAACATTTCTCTTTTCAAGTGTCGGGAGGTTTAAAATAAGGGCCTTGGTAAAGATGGTCGTACAGTGACCGAGTCACAATTAGTTCGATTTACACGCTTCGATTGATCAAAACACGTCGATGTCACACGCTCAATTGGTTCTTGGCTTTTAGAAAGGTTAGAGTACTACTCTTTAGGAACTGAACGTCAGGTAACTATCATTTGGATTTGTCTAAACAGTCTATTTCTACTGTACAAAAAAACTACTGAAAAATCAGCGCTTTGCTTCCTCGTTACTTATACGCACTGCAAAAATTTGTAATGCCTTTCCGGTTTCCGTTGAATAGGCATCTTCTAGGCAAACACGCACCATCTAAGGTTGCATCTTCACTTACCATCAGGTGAGGTCGCAGTCAAGCGCTAGTCTATATATTAAAATAAAAAGATCCTAAAGCAAATCAAATACTTTACTGTGGGACACAAAAAAGTTTTATGAGTTCCCATGTAACTAAAACTTAACGTTATACCTACTTGGATATTATAATGTTAATACACTTTGCGTCTACACAGTAGGGTCCCAACATTAATGTATCAAAGGACTTTGAATAACACCATTAATAAAGCCGAGGCCAAGTTAATAAAGCGCATTATTTTTAACACTATACAATGAATAGTAGTTATACCCTTTTTATTACAATGTATTTTTTACCCGACTACGAGCAAACTAAAAGAAGGGTTATGATTTTAGTAGCCTATGTATATATGTAACTATTTATGAATGTTCCATCGTAGCGGATAAACTAATTAACTCCATGTTTTCCTGAACAATTTCCCTTCAGCTAGTACCTACAACAGGTAGACTGCACATTCTTAACTTAAATAATAAAATATGTTTAACTCAATAATATCAAAAATTTATGATGATAATTATTGAAATAATACCAGTTAATTTCAATTTAATTTGAATACATACGAAATGATTTATTAAAATACAAAATTAATTAAAATTTTATAAGCAAGTTAGTAATTTTAATAATTAATTGCTACTGGGGAAAATACATGCGCCTCGTGATAAATGTGACGCCACAGACATAATAAACTGATAATAATTTTTATTAAGTGTAACTATCAACGGTTACCTCATACGGTGATGTCATGACATAAGCCAATAAACTTGAAATATCATGAGATCGTGCTAGGCCTGCGTGACATGAAATTTCGAAAATTATAAATATCGGTACATGGAGCGAAAACAACGACTATCATTTATTTATTACTAGCCGATGCCCGCGGCTTCGCTCGCGTGGATTTAGTTTTTAAAAATCACGCGGAATCTCTTTGATTTTCCGGGATAATAAGTAGCCTATGTCACTCTCCCGGTCCTTAACTAAACCCATGCAAAAAATCAAGTCGATTCGTTGCTTTGTTGAGGCGTCATTCAAGGACAAACCAACAAACAATCACACTTTCATATTTATAATATTAGTAAGAACTAGCTAATGCTAGCGACTTCGTGCGTTTGGATTTCGATTTTTTGAAATTCTATGGGAGATTTTTGATTTTCCTGCGTAAAAAGTTTCCTAAGTTCGTCTTGGAAGTTGGGATAGTGTAAAAATGATTGTGATGATCGCAAAAGCCTTTGTTTTGCTGACACTGTTGCAGCAAGAATGCCATAAATGTAGCCAATCACCACAATTTTGTTTCTTGCAAAGAATTCCACAGGGCTCAGTTTTGCGCCGCCTGTATCCACAGGCTCCCTACGACTCTTCTGATGTTGTCAGTACACTTAGTGAAGGGTCTGCCAACACTATGCTTTCCGATGCGGAGTTGCCAATCCAACTCTATAAGACCCTAACGACCATCAGTTTATCGTACCTAGTTACTATGTGCAATGTGTACGTATATTATATCACCTTCTTGTAACTTTTGTTTTTGAACGAACAAGATGACTAGTACATTTGTCTGATCTGATATTTGATAAAAAGTTAACTATCGAAAAGTATGTAGTAGTATAAAATAACATAGGATTATCCTGATGTTCATAATATTATAGTAATGAATAATTTTATATTACATGTCTAATGTGGTAGATGATTATTACAGTCAATCATTACACTATTGATTGATATGATTGAGTGTAATTACTACTTACATTTTACAAATTTTGGTGACAAAAAATGATTCTCCCGAGGAACCGACGGTTACGGATCGAATCAAGGTTGGTCCCTGACTCAATAAAAAATATTACAGTTGACAGTAATCATATTACAACAACAATAAAACGGAGCTTACGGTCAACGCTTTTCGTTATCTGACACGATCGATTCCTTTTCATTTGTCAGGTGACTCAGCGTTGTCGCTGACGTGACGTTCTTAAAATGCAAATTTTCAAAAAATCGAACAATACAAATCTCGATCGGTCCGTCTCGATTTGACGGTATCGACTCATGTCTCTCCAAGCAATTGAATTCAGTCGATCACTAATCGATGTCTTGTCCGTGATAGGCGCGGTTGGGGTCCCGCGGCAGCAGGGTGCCGACTTACCACACAATCCATCGTTAACTTCTTTCTTCCTTTCATTAAGATCACCGTTTTTATTATCAACTTTATACTCACACTCAATAGAGTCCACAATACGTAATATCCTATTAAATATTGTACCTTTTTGTACTTAATTTTCTACCGTACTTTCGTCAGCAACTTTGTGCGCTTTACTCTCATAAAACACTGTAATGCCCTTCATTAGATTCTATATTGCGTTGCTTTCGTTTCTGACATATCACTTTTGTTTTCTCAGTGAAGAATTTAACCTCATTACCTATCTTAATACAGGATTTGCCCTTTCGCGCCGGCTAATCACAAATGAGCATGTAAAGTCGGTAAATTATGTTGCATTGAGTTCGTATTACTTGTGTTATTTTAATCTTATTAGTTTGAGGTTGCTTATTCATAATTAACCCCCCTCGAAGTTTATTACTTCTGTATAAGTAAATGAATGTGTGCAGTTTGATGATTTGAATTGACTTCTACCTGCGATCAAATCTAAATTTCAAATCTTTACTTCGGTATTTTGAATTTTTTACCAATACCATCATTCATCATAAAGTATTGTGTCGATATTACATCGAATTTAATTTTAAATTATTACTATTCAATGGCGTATAATTAGCTACCATTTATTCAGCAGTAAATTGATATTTAAATTTAGAACTCGTTTCCAAAGTTATGGATTTCAAATGCAAAATATTCAGAGAAGCGGTTAAAATATTACTACAATTCTCTGTGGGGAGTTAAAGTTTATTACGATTTCAATCAAGGAGTGTGTGCAATCTGAATTATGAGGCGATTTGTGATTTGTACCGAACATATTGGAAAGATATCGAACATGTTAAAGCCTGGTTAAAGCTACTATAAAATCTGCATCCAGAGATTTCCAAACAGGATAGTATCTGTTGTTAATTCCAGGCGAACAAAGTGTCGATGGTTGGGCTGATGACGAGCATATAGTAAACCGCTCGTGCAACCCCCCACTGGTGCTCTCCAGGGGCCTTACCAGTCCGCCGAACTAAATCAAATAATGACTAATCGAATCCTCCTTATATTGCACAGTAGGTACACGTCAAATGTTATTCCCTTCAATTTTTAATACTTTTGTTTCTTCTGTTTGCATAAAATCAGATTCGTTATAGACGATGTGATTGATATATTTTATTAAAGATTTGGCTTTTGATTGATGTTTATTATTTTCGGTAGTCGGAGTTTTAGAATCATTAAACTAGGGACTGTCTTATGAAGAGTAATGAATGTCTCGCGGTACTCAACTCAATTCATTTGATTTGTTATTTATGATTAGTTGGATGGGTGTACCGACACTCTATTCATATTCGGAGATGTCCATAATTAAAGTTAATTCAATCAATTTTGAGTTCTGGAATTCCGTTTCGATCAACAAAGTTTCGTGTCTATTTTGTTTCTTGTTCAGTATCGATCGTTATGGCTAATGATTCAAAGAGATTCCTAACTGTGCCATAAACAACATGGAGATAAATCTGAACAATTATTTCGTGGGCCATTCTTTTGGAATGGACCTTACTCGATAGCTCTTACGCCTACGCGTGATGATTCGAAACACAATCAGAACAAAAGCTCTCTAAGTTCCCCTTAGTTTATTTCCAATTTGTTTGTGGCTCTCATTATTTGATTCATTTTGAAATAGCTTATGAATGTAGCGGCAATATTTTAGTAGTTATATATGATATATGTGCAGAAAATTTAGCAATATAGAGCAGTCGTGTAGTACTTTTTCATCGTCGAGTGATTATTTTTCATTGTACATACTAGAATTTTGTACCAAGGAGTTAGTTGCTTGTGTTAAATGTCGTTGATATTTTAGTGTAATTAAAATATATTTACAATAGTTGATGCCCACAACTTAAAGTTAAGATTAAGGTTTTTTGATTTTCCACAGGTATTTAACTCTCTTATTTTCCGGGATAAAAAACCTATGTGTGTTCCAGACTATAATCTATCTCTGTGCCAAATTTCAGCCAAATCAGTTCAGTCGTGATTGAGTAACAAATATCCATCCATCCATACATCCAATACATATTTCCATGCAAAAATTCATGTCCATTCGTTGCTCCGTTGCTGAGTGATTGAAGGACAAACCAACAAACAACACACATCTTTGCATTTATAATACATAGTATGTATATTTAAGGATATTGAAAATATGCAACGTTGTACTTGACCATGATCTCTCAATTGATGGACAATCTTACGTAGAAGATTATATACCTAGTCATTCCTGACTTTAAGAATCCCAATAGATCAGTAGGTATCTCACGAAATGTCAAATGTATCGGATTATGGCCTTCAATTTGAAACTTATAAATCGTGACGAACTCATTTGACATTTACTATGGATATTAACACGAGATATTTTATTTCGTTCTTTCAATTCACGAAGGTACGCGGCTCATGGTTGTGTGTGTGTCGTATCCATATAAGTGGGAACGAGAGCTTGTTCGCGCCTGACCGCTCCCACTTAGGCTCCTGACAGGCACACACACGCCATCGACGTCTATTGATAAAGAAGAAGGAGGAGAAAAATCTAAAATGCGAACTACCCTTTTACGCCCAAACAACCGAACCAATTTTGTTAAATGTTATCTATGTTAATCTATAACTTCTTTAAACCTGAACCGATTCGATAATTCTTTCGTAATTGGAAAGTTAGTACCATCACGTAAATTTTATACGATTTCGGTGAAGTTCTAATAAATATTACCGGAGATAGAGGACCGAACTTCTCACGGATGGCAACAAGTCACTCGTAAAAGATTCAACGATATCTACCTACCTAGATACGTGGTAGGTAGGTACTTGAAGTCAGTTTTTTGAAAATAGTTTTGATTTAAAACCTAAATTAACGCGGCCGAAATTGCGGGCAACAGCCAGTTTAAGGAGTTCTATAATTATGATATATACGATTTTCAAATAAAAAAATATATATACGCGACGGAGAACCTCCGTTTTCTTTCTTTTTCGCCGTTTAAGAGTAATTTTCAATTTCTAAAATAAGTAAAAGGTTTTCCAATTTGTATAAGCTAGTGATGTGACACCTTCCATCCATCATTTAATGAAGTGCTTTAAAAGTCACCCACGATGAGTTATCTCTATTAATAAGCAAAAGTATTATGAATACCTACTGTTAACATTCTTCTCTGGTCGAGACTTAAAATAGCTTATGTAGGTATTTAAAAATAGTGAAATCCTTGTAATTTTTAACTGCTTAAGAATTCAAGCAATGCCTGCCAAATTGATCGCAATGTAGTTAGAACAATGTGCCCTGAGTCTCTGGCTACAATACCAATGAATAAATTTTACCTTACATTTACCATAACTATGTATTTCGATACGATTCATTGAATTTGAGCCATTTCCCTTTTATTTTAAAGTTTAATTTGGTATAAAATATATTGTGTTTTAGGGCATTCTGTTCATATAAGGAGCGATGCGAATCAGTATGTTTGCAGCTTGGACCGTACAGGAGTCGAGTTCAGGTGACAAATAGTCACGCCAGACAGGAAAGGTCGGGGGCGAAACGAGACATCGATATTTTTATTCCCTCGACTCGATGACTTAATAATAGTGATGTAAACAACTCATAAACGAGTTCAAAACTTTCAAAAAATAATAGTCCAGATGTATTATGAGGTTAGAGCCTGAATATTGAGGTACATATTTAAGACATCTTATGTTATGTTTTCGTTCTTAACTTGTAAATAATATTGTAGCCTGTAGGTAAAATTAGTTGCTTAAGAAAATGGGCGTCATTATGCAAAACGAATTGATAAAAGCAACTACTAAAAATTCCTCATTTAGCCATATATTAGTTTTAATATTTTGCCATATATTAGTATTAGCAACTCTATTTTTATTGTAAGTGGTTCAACTGTTAGATTTATAAACGTAAGATTTTATAGTCTTTGTCTGTGTTCTATTTTGTTCCTGGTCTATGAAGTTTAATGTCTATGATCGAGTGTTCGTGGTCTCTGGTTATTACTGTCAAGTGTCATACTGTATTATAAAATATTCATTGCACGCTCTGCTACCAAGTATATATATGGGAATAAAAGAAATAATCCAAGTGCATCAGTATTTTTATTCGCATCAAAAAGCACCACACGACAGGTTTTGGGTCCCAGTACTCTTCGGATGTGCGAGAAATACATATTTTTGAGAAAATATGGCGTCGTCGTCGTCGTCGTTGGCAAATGGCGGAATCCCTATTGAAAAGTTAAAGGGGATCGAAGATTATAATAATTGGAAATTTACAATGAAGATGACGTTAATGCACGAAGATCTTTATGATAGCATCCTATCGGAGGATGGGTGCAAGGATGCAAAGAAGAATGCAAAGGCTTTGGCGAAAATATGCTTATCGGTAGGTCCGTCGGCGTTGGCGCATGTGAGGACAGCAGAAACCCCATATCAAGCGTGGACACGATTACAAAAGGCCTATGAGGATAAAGGCTTATGCCGTAAGCTTGGATTATTACGGTCTTTATTTGGCATGAAGTTGGGAGCGGACATGGCAAGCTACTTGAATAAAATTACAGAGCTTGGACAGCAGCTTGCGGATATAGGTTCACCCTTGGATGATGAATTTATGGCAGTTATAATGTTAAGTGGTTTGACAAGTGATTATGACCCCATGATTATGGCTTTAGAAAACTCTAATGTGAAACTTACAAGTGAAATTGTGAAATCGAAACTTTTACAGGAGCAACAAAGGCGAAATGAAAAATCAGAGCCTAGTAGTGTTAATGCTCTAGCGGCTAAGAAGTTTTATAGGTGTTTTCGGTGTAAACAGCCAAACCACATGAAAAAGGACTGTCCGATGAACTCTAATAGTTTTAACAATAACTCACAGAAGAATAAGAAAACTTCATCATCACAAAAGGATAGATCTTTATTGGCTGCTTTGTCAGTGAGCGTGAAAAATGATGTCTGGATAGTGGACTCGGGCGCTACAAACCATATGTCAAATAACAAGGATATTATGTTTGATTTTCAGTATACAAAGTCAATGGAAGTGAATATTGCAAACGGTGAGGTAATAAAAACTGAGGGATTTGGCAGTGTTAAAGTACATTTGAAAAATGGTTTAAAGACAATAAGTAATGTTTACTATATTCCTAAGCTTTCTGCAAGTTTATTATCAGTTAGTGAATTAAATAGGAAGGGTTATAGTGTTACATTTAGTCCAAAAGGGTGTAAGATACTAGATGGTAGGGAATTAATTGCTACTGCTTCTAATCATAATGGAGTGTATGTACTTGACATTATGAATAGGGAATCAAGTTGTGAGGTAAGGTCAAAG
This sequence comes from Hipparchia sbordonii, assembly GCA_038048805.1. Taxonomy (NCBI): domain Eukaryota; kingdom Metazoa; phylum Arthropoda; class Insecta; order Lepidoptera; family Nymphalidae; genus Hipparchia; species Hipparchia sbordonii. Next base: position 4,632,181 of record CM076110.1, on the reverse strand, counting down.
GTTGCCATGAACTTGGTGAGTAGGTTGTCTGAGGAGTGTGAGTCAGAAAATGAGATGTCACATCGATCTGATGACAGCAAGGCTTCACAGGAGGTTTGGCACAAAAGGCTCGGCCATCTCAACTTGAGAAGTATGCACCTAATGAAGGATGGATTGGTAACAGGTATGGATTTTGATAATTCTTGTTTTAATCCTTGTATTGCTTGTATTAAAGGAAAACAAACAAAATTACCATTTCCTAAGAAAAGTTATAATAGAGCGCGTGAGGTTTTAGGATTAATTCATACAGATGTGTGTGGTCCCATGCAATCACCATCTCTGAATGGTGCACTATATTTTCTAATTTTCATAGATGACTTCACTAGAAAAACATTCATTTATTTTCTTAAGGCGAAGTCCGAAGTTTTTGAAAAATTTAAATTATTTAAAGTTCTTGTGGAAAATGAAACTGGTAAGAAAATAAAAGTGATTAGAAGTGATAATGGCGGTGAATACATGAGTACTGAATTTCAGAAGTACCTGAGCAGCTGTGGGATCAAACACCAAACTACGGTTCCACATTGCAGTGAGCAAAATGGAGTGGCAGAGAGGGCCAACAGGACCATTATGGACAAGACTCGCTGTATGCTTGAAGATGCTGGGTTGAGCAAGCAGTATTGGGCTGAGGCGGCTAATACAGCTGTATACTTGAAAAATCGTACACCAACAAAAGCCGTTATGGGGACTACTCCGGAAGAAAAATGGTCTTCGAAAAAGGTAAATGTTAAACATTTACGTATTTTTGGTTGTATAGCTTATGCTATGGTAAATAATAGTAGAAAACTGGAACCGAGAAGCAAACGTTACATTTTTGTAGGATATTGTGATGAAACAAAGGGCTACAGGCTGATAGATCCTACATGTCCGAGCAAATGTATAAGAGCAAGGCATGTTACATTCTTAGAAAATCAATTTATAAAAGGAGATATGTCACATGATGATACTAAGTGCGAAAACACAGTGGTGTTCTTAGATAGTTCATCTTGTTTGACTAATAATAATCAGGATAGTACGGAACCATTGAATTCTTCAATAGAAATCACTGGTGTACAGCCATCTAATCAGTCAGACTATTTTATAGATGATAACTCGCAATCTGATGACAGAAACCTCCACAGACAAACTATATTTTGTCTGGATGACTCGGAGGATTCATTTGAAACAGATACTTGCTTGGATTCTACTTACGTTCCAGATACCTCCGACCTACAGAGTACATCAACGAGCTCGAACATAACCTATGAAGACGCTATAGAGTATGCAGGACTAGCGGAGATCATGCAGGAGAAGGACATCCCAACTTCTATAGAGGAGGCTAGGCAGAGCAGTGAAGCCTCAGAATGGGAGAAGGCCATATTAGATGAGTATAATTCATTTCTATCTAATAAATGCTGGACTTTAGTTGATTTGCCCAAAGGCCAGAAGGCAGTAAAATGTAAATGGGTGTTTTGCAAAAAGAGAGACCCCAGTGGTGCATTAAAGAAATATAAGGCACGCCTTGTAGCTAAAGGCTATAGTCAACGGTATGGTATCGATTACTATGAAACATTTTCACCTGTGGTTCGCTATTCGAGTTTAAGAATTTTACTAGCCATTGCTGCAATGCACGATCTGACGGTCGAGCATCTAGATGTAAAAACAGCATTTTTAAATGGGGATCTAGCAGAAAATGTGTATATGGTGCAACCAGAAGGTTTTATTAAGAAAGGAGAAGAAAGTAAAGTCTATAAGCTTAATAAAGCGATTTATGGATTAAAACAGGCGGCAAAAGCCTGGAATGAAAAGATAAACAATGTATTAATCAATAAATTAGGATTTAGGAGGTTATCTTCTGAACCGTGTGTTTATGTTTATAATCATAATAGTGAATTACTCATTATAGCATTGTATGTCGATGACATAATGTTATTCTCATCTAAATCGTCACAGAACAAAGCTCTAATTAAGAAAAAGTTAATGGATGAGTTTGATGTGACAGATTTGGGGCCAGCTGATTGTGTTTTGGGAATGAAAATTTCAAGGCAAAATGGAGAAATTACATTAAATCAATCTTGTTATATTGAGAAAATTTTGAATAAATTCCAAATGTCAAATTGTAAACCAGCAGCTACTCCCATGGAAGTAGGACTAAATCTTCAGAAGGGAGATAGTAAAAACAGTAATTTAAATTATAGAAGTTTAATAGGTTACTTAATGTACCTGGCAGTATGTACTAGGCCAGACATTTCTCATAGTGTGAGTTATCTCAGTCAATTTAATAATTGTTATTCAGAAGAACATTGGAAGGCTGCAAAACGAATACTAAGATATTTGAAAGGTACTATACACTATTGTTTAACTTTCAAAAAGGGTAACATGTTAATTAAAGGTTTCACAGATGCAGATTGGGGGGCTAATCAGTTGGATCGTCGATCATATACTGGGTATGTATTCAGTCTTGGCAATTCATTAGTGTCTTGGGAAAGTCGCAAGCAGCGAACTGTCGCACTCTCCAGCACTGAAGCTGAGTACATGGCAATCTCTGATTCATGTAGGGAAGCTTTGTTTTTACAAGTCTTTGTTAAAGAATGTTTAGGTATTAATTGTTCAATTCAATTATTTAATGATAATCAGTCTGCACAAAAGATTTGCAGTAAATCTATTTGTCACTCAAGGACAAAACATATTGATATAAGACACCATTATGTGAGAGATTTAATTGATAAGAATATAATTAGCTTAAGTTATGTATGTACTGAAAACATGATAGCAGATGTTTGTACTAAGTCTCTACCTAGAGACAAGCATTATAAATGTATCTCTGAATTATTAAAGTTCTAATTTTTTTTTGTCTTAAGATATTCAAAGACTTGTATTATCTTAGTTTAAGGGGTGGTGTTAGATTTATAAACGTAAGATTTTATAGTCTTTGTCTGTGTTCTATTTTGTTCCTGGTCTATGAAGTTTAATGTCTATGATCGAGTGTTCGTGGTCTCTGGTTATTACTGTCAAGTGTCATACTGTATTGTAAAATATTCATTGCACGCTCTGCTACCAAGTATATATATGGGAATAAAAGAAATAATCCAAGTGCATCAGTATTTTTATTCGCATCAAAAAGCACCACACGACATCAACCTATATCATTCGATCTCCTGCTGAACTGCGAAAAAACATCGATATTATTTTAATAACACGGAAAGTACATCACTGGTTTATAGATTCATATCTTTTAAATGTATGCAGTCAGCAGCACATAATTCAGGATTACAAATTATTTGTTTTAGGTGGAGACACAAAATGTATTGGCGCGATTTCAACTTAAAAGGGTGGCGATAAATATATAAAAAAAAGTGATGAGCCATTGCGTTGTGGAAGGTCATTGGTTTTTTGTCACAGTGACATTTTTCTTGTTTGTGTGACAAAGGACGCGGAATTTAAACATGTTTGTGAATACAGTCGTCGGATCTGTTTATTTAAGTCCTTTGTATAATCGTGTTTGCTTGGCAAATGAATGATTTAAACGCTGATTAACTCCTTATTTATGAGGCTGTTCGTAAGTAGTGTTATGTTATTGTGAGCCTTCATTATGTTCTGAGCTGTAAAATTACTGAATAGGATGAGCTAAAGCTTGTTATGGATGTTGGAGTTGATTTTTGAGATTATTTTTAAGCTATTGCATAGCTTCTATCGCGGGCCAGCGTGGAGACCGAATCCAGAAATTCCGTAACGACAATAACCTGATACGGGTCTCCTCTACGGTGAGCCGCTAGATGGCGTTGATAAAAAATGCTATGCAATAGCTTTACCGCGACAGTCCCCGAGTGCCACACGTCTTTTTTTTTTGTTTTCTAAACTGGTGGTTGAGTCTTTACTTACTTTAAGAGAGTGGAACTTGACGTACATGTTGTAATTAAATTAGACCGAAGCGAGTAGAGAATGGCAAAACCTCAAAAATCAAAATCAACAAGGCAAGACTGGCATGAGTGGAAACTTCTAATGGTCCAAAGCCAAGAAAAAAATTAAATAAAAAAATACTGCTGCAAAAATACTTTCAGATTTGTCAGATCTGAAAAACCAAATGTAGTTTGATATTTTTTTTAATGCACCAATGAAAGTTATTTTCATTTTTAAAATAAACATGACCAAGAAAATTAATTCTGTGGTTGTGGTTTGTCAGATTTTCGGAAAAATGATTTACGTAGTTTCAAAGTTACTCTGAAATCGTATAAACTTTAAAATTATATTACAATAATGTTATTTATAATAATTTTATTAGGTTCTAGAGGGGTTGTCGAAAAGATTGTAATTTTCTTATATAATATTATAACTTAATAGAATAACAATAAAAACAGTCACACAATATCTGAAAATATCTTCATAGTATTAAACCTGTCTACTTTATTACATTTCTACACGAATTTCTACGAATAATACAACGGTTCAAGAATCTTTTAAGATAAAAAAGTTCAGCTTACAAGCCATAAATATCGCTAGAACATTTAAAATTTCATCATAGCACTTTAAGATAAGGCCCAATGAGATAATACACAATATATCAAATGTTTGTAAAATATACAAATGTAACCGGTTGGATCGAAATTTGCAAATAATAATTCTATGAGAACTACTTTATTTTTGAGAAGGTAGTGAAACAATTTTATTTATCTAACTTCCATCTCTATCAGAGATCAGAGATCAAAGAAGTATAGTACGTTTATCTCATGAAGTTACGGGCGCTTTACTTGTGGTTACGTCGTATACATGCACATTGTGTAAGTGTGTGTGACTAACAGGAGCCTAGCTGGGAGCGGTCAGGCGCGAGCAAGCTCTCGCTCACACTTATACAGATACGACACACACATAATCATAAGCTACGCGATAACTTGGAAGGGGTATGCCAGTGAACATTGAACCTATACCCCTAATCGGTTTCTACACGCCATCGTGCCGGAACGCTAATTCGCTTGGCAGCACGTCTTTGACGACAGGGTGGTAACTAGCCACGGCCAAAGCTTCCCACCAGACCAGGCCAGAAAAGAAATTACAAATTTCCAAATTACCCCGCCGGGAATTGAACCAGAGACCTCCCAGTTATGAGACCACAGCACTCACCACTGCGCCAGGGAGGTTGTCAAAGTGCGTTGCTATTTATATGCGCACCTTCTAAAGAGTATCTATATTAAGGCTTGGTAACATGAATATGCAAAAGTTAATAAAGTAATAATTCTTGCAGGCAACACGATGTGACACAGCCTGTGACTCAGTGCCGGCACCGGTACGCCAGCTCGCGGGGTCACGCGGGGTCACGAGGGGTCAACCGCTCAACTTTGACCGGACGCCGAAATCATGAGCTTTTCACCTTGAAGTTCGCCGTGATGTTCAATCGTTTTAAATACATACCAACTGTTGCGTACACATGCTTCGATGTTGAGGTACATAACAGGTATCGGACACAACAGACATCCGCAGACACAACATATAACTACTTACCAACTAAATTGTGAAAGTATGCAATTTAGTTGCGCTTGTGCGATAGTCGGCTAACTTGAAATTCTGTGTCTGCGATCGCTCTTAGGCGGAAACCTCCCGCACTCTCAATCTGCTCAGACTTAAGACAGAGTTAAAACGAGACAGATTTATGTCAGAGCATATTTTTGTGTTTTGTTTTAACTCTAACTTAAGTCCGAGCTGAGTCAGAGCACACTCTACAGATCTCAGAATTAGAGTGCCCGCAGACTTACAATTTCAAGTTGTACAACTAAATTGCAGAGAATAATCTTCTAAATATATAAAAGGCAAAGGTGACTGACTGACTGACTGACTGACTGACTGACTGATCTATCAACGCACAGCTCTAACCACTGGACCGATCGAGCTGAAATTTGGCATACAGGTAGCTGTTAGGACGTAGACATCCGCTAAGAAAGGATTTTGGAAATTTCAACCCCAAGAGGGTTAAACAGGGGGTTAAAAAATCGAACCTAACGTGAGCGAAGCCGCGGGTTAAAGCTAGTGTAGACATAAATCACTATGCTCTATACCGGTTGAAATTTTAATGGTTGTACTCCCTGAAAGAGGTGAATGTGCTCATGAAACTGAACAACTTTCCCCAGGGAACATAGGTCAAAATATGAAAAAAAATTGGACAATGAAATTACAACCAATGAAATTTCACCGTGTATAAGTCTGCGGGTACTCGATCTTATACTGAAATCTATAGAGCGTGCTTGGACTCAGCTCAGACTCAAGATAGAGGTTAAAACGAGACACAAATATATGCTCTGACATAAATCTGTATCATTTTAGTTCTGTCTTGAGTCAGATTTAAGTGAGCGTGAGGTCTATAGATAAGCCTGAGGCAGCATTAACAAATTTTAGAAAGGTTGAGGTCAAAAGAAAAGCTGCTATCTTTCAAAATTTGATTCCATAATTTTTAAGTATAAGCTTATTTATATTACGTACATAATTTATTATTTGTTTACTCTGTATTTTAAAACTATGATTGGATTTTATTATAATGACAGATTGAACTGGCAGCCTCAAACCATAACGCAGCCATAACGGTCGAAGGAGAATAAATAAATAATTGGTATAGAAATATCGGTTTCTAATAAAATCCGAAAAATCTAATCAACATCAATCGATAGGTTATAAAGCGTATAGATTTAGTAACAAAAATCATGATTTTCGTAAACATACGTTCTATAAAAAGGACAAACAAGTGGGTTATTCAAATCAGCCGGTAATGAGTGGCGGCATCATCCTTGCTAGTACATTGACCATGATTTTTTAAGGTAATTCTGGATACTCGATTAGAAATTTTGTAGTTTAGAGTATAGTTTGTAAAATACTTAGATAGATAAATAAACACTTTATTGCACACAAGAAAGAAACCAAAATTTAATACGTCTTACAACTACGCATACAAAGGCGGCTTTATTGCTTACAGAGGAATCTCTACCAGGCAACCAACTTACTTAGTATTGTAAATAGTAGTAGTGCTTGCTTGTTAGTTTGTTCTTCAATCATGTAGCAACTGATCGATATGATTTTTACGACGAGGCCAGGAGACAAGCTACAGCTGAATAACTCACGTATTGGTAGCGTTGCACCAGTAGATACAAAGTAACAATACATTGTGTAACTAGCATAGTTGTGTTTTCAAATTTTAATTTTTTTTTGTACATTTTGTGTTCATTACTGCCAATAAAGATATATCTATTCTATTTTTAAATGTACATAATATCTATTTTGAAACTAGAATACCCGCATACACTCTACAACTTTACAAGTAGGTATATGGAAGTGCGAGGTAAGTGATAACTGTTGACGAACCTGAAGTTGTTGAACACAAGCTGAGTGACTAATCTTTTGGAAGCGTTACACTGCTATACAAAGCAACGATATCTAATACCTATCATAGCTGTGTTTTTTAAATTTTGATTTTTTCTGTACTTCTGTGTGTTTATAGCTGCCAATAAAGATTTTTCTGATTCTGATTCTAAAGTTAAACCTATGAGGGTTTTAAATATTATGAAGAGCCCAGAAGAGTCAATAAACTCAAATTCGTATGTAGGGACATAGAATACTTTTTCTGAATCCACACGATCATGACGTAGGGAAAAACTAGTTTTCAGTTATTTACAGTCTCATAATTTCTGAAATGAATGGTAACCATACATGTAACTTATACACGTTATTTAGGTGCGCGACGGCAGCCGCAGGCGAGGACGCTAAATTAAAAACACGTCAAATGTTAAATTAGACCGAGACATCTATTAAGGCGACTAAGGTTGGTGCCATAATGTGCCCAGTTTTGTTATAGTCCAAAACCTAATCTAGCTTCACAATTGGCCTAAACAAACCTGCACAAATATCGAAAACCTTAGCCTGGCGTGTTTTCGGGTCATTCGAGAGTCTTAATTTTTAATCCAAAAGGGCAATGCTGCCAGCATCTTGGATAGTACGCCACACTTCGGTGACCTCGATAGGGTTTAAGATTTTATATAGTTTTATTTATTAAGAATTGACATAAATAATATATTTTTTTATAACAGCATGGGGCATCATGGGGCAGCGCGGGGAAGTGTGGGACAGCGTGAGGCAGCGTGGGGAAGCGTGGGGCAGCGCGTGGCAGCCTGGGGCAGCCACCCAGCTAGTTTGACATTTTTTTTTAAATTACAAATATTGACAAAAATTGACTGACATATTTTTTTTAATTTATTTTATTACAAATAAATTAAAAAATATATGTATGTCAACCAAACAATACTCCTGTATATCCTAACCTGTGTTTTAATTTTTCCTCCAACCATGAGTTACCTGGAAGAGATGACTTCTTAGCGCCGCCTATAGTACCTACACTGTTTTTATTTATTTTTTAAGTTCTGATATCTTATTTGGTGTCCAATAAAGAATATTCCCATTTCATTTTCAATACTCGATACCAGTATAGCCGCGGCCTAACCCCAACTAGGTATTAAGAAACAAGAGCTGGAAGGCTTTTACTTAATTCAGAAGCACAGCGGGTGTTCCCAAAACCATCGGGCACCGTGAAATATGGTGCGGCGCGGTCCCCTCAGGGCTTGTCCTGCGTTGCTGGAATTCCTCTTATACGAGGATGGGGCGAAATTAGCTCGAGAATTTCGAAACTTTATGCTTATTGCGTATTTTCTTTACTGGTAGATCGATACCTCCTACGTAAGTTGTGGTATCCCACAAAATTTTAGGTTTTGTGCACTATATCTTTTGTTTTTATCAATTTACTAGCTGATACCCGCGACTTCGTCCGCGTACATTTAGTTTTTTATCATCCCGCGGGAACTCTTTGATTTTCCGGGATAAAAAATAGCCTATGTCACTCTCCAGGTTCTCAACTACACACATGTAAAAAATTACGTCGATCCGAAGCTCTGTTGCAGCGGGATTGAAGGACAAACCAACAAACCAACAAACACACTTTCGCATTTATAATATTAGTAGGGATGTTTTCTTTTTAAAAAAATTAAACACAGCATTTTTTAACATACTTTCAAGACGTATAAAGTTCATCACCATCAGTATCATTATTAAAACAACGGTCGAAACCATTTTATTGACCTTCACAACAATTAACGCGTCACGTAAGCGTTTTGGGGATATAACAACACGTAGAAGGTATTGAGGTATATAGCACCTTTGATAGAACAAGGCACAATTTTATTGTACCTCTCCCTAAACGAATAAATTATTATTTAAAAAACCTTTTTTAATTCTTGTTAACGATATGCCAAAAATAACTATTCAGTAGGTATAGTTTATTTCATGCAACGGAGAATTAGTTTAGACCAATATCAGCAGAGCCAGACCAAGAGTATGGATGTATGTTTGTTATCTTCCCCTTTATGCCACAACGATTGAACCGATTTGGCTAAAAGGAATGGAGATAGCTCATACCCATGATTAGAACATATTATGTTACTTTTCTATATATGGCTATATCTATAATTTCTATATATGGCTTGAATACGTTATTTTACAAATAGTTGACATAGTATATTTTTGCTTAGTGATGAAATAAAAAATCTATACTCGTAGTCTTTATTCATGAAGAGTTTTAAGACACGAGTTCCATAACGTAAACCAACATAAAATTGTTATTTGAACAATTAATAGTTCAAATGATTTTTCAATGCCACAGTCACTAATCGACTAATTCCGAAGCATCGGCAGATCTTTGTCGGCTCATGTCATCCCGTACCCTTCGCCAAAATCCACATTTATCATTCCCAAAAGTGACGTTCAGAAGTATCCAAACAAATTGAGAGTCCTTCTAAGGCTCATTTAAAATTTATAACGCAACAGAAAAAAAAGTTAATTAAGTTTTAATAGAATTTCGAAACGGGAGTGCGCTTGGTAGCCAAAAATAGGCGGGGTTGTTATAAAATTTAATTATTTTATCCTTGTTAATGATTTGGTTTTTTGTATTGCGCTTCTGTGAGCAAACAATTGTTTAGAACGTTAAATGGATATGGTATTGTGTTGTTTGAAAGTTCTGACTTCTGTTTGTTTTATATTTTTAACCGACTTCCAAAAAGGAGGAGGTTATCAATTCGGCCGGTATCTTTTTTTTTTTTTTTTTTTTTTCTATGTATGTCCACCGATTACTCCGGGGTTTCTTGACCGATTCACAAGATTTTTTTTTGAATCGACAGAAGAAGCTTGCGAAATGGTCCCATAAAAATTTTTACCTTCAACTCCTCAAGCCTGATGCTGCAGGGGTATTTTCCTCCTAAATTATGGGACTTTAGGAACCGTCGCTTACGAAATGGTATGCTTGGCCTAAGCATATACTAGATCATAGAGTTCCAGGTCCTACTCTTCAATCCTGATGCTGCAGGGTACTGCCCCCCTAAATTATAGGGATTTAGGAAATGCTAATCATGAATTGTTATTGTATGTAATAAGCATATACTACACCATAGAGGTCTAGGTTCTAGCTCCTCAATCCTGATGCTGCAGGGTACTGCCCACCTAAATTGTAGGGATTTAGGAACTGCTAATCATGAATTGTTACTGTATGTAATAAGCATATACTACACCATTGAGGTCAAGGTTCTAGCTCCTCAATCCTGATGCTGCAGGTACTGCCCACTTAAACTGTGAGGATTTAGGAACTTTCGCTTGCGAATTGATATTGTTAGTATCAAGCATATTCTACATCGTGTAATTCAAGGTCCTCGCTCTTCAATACTGATGCTGCAGGGGTACTGCCTACCTAAACTGTGAGGATTTAGGAACTGTCGTTTACGAACTGATATTGTTGGTACCAAGCATACACTACATCATAATGCTCAAGGTTCTAGCTCCTCAATCCTGATGCTGCAGAGTTGGAGGAATTACGAACTGATGCTTTCGAATTGATATTGTTGGTACCAACCATGGACTACATCATGGAGCTCCTAGTCCTAGCTCTTGTGTATTGTTAATAAGTACTGTAGGTACCAATATAGATATAGAACTACATTAGTACCGTAGCGTTGGAGAGAGGAGAGAAAAAGAGCAGGAAAAAAAGCTAAAAAGCTTAAAATAAAAATTCTTTTCAAAAAACCGACTTCAACGCCACTACAAAGTATAAAAATAATTTTATTTTGTACACGTTTGTTGAAGTCGGGCGGGCTTAACTAGTAACGATGAAATCTTTATGGTGACATACCTATAAGAGACACGTTTATTGAAATCGGGCCAGCATCGCGTCTTGGTTTCATCGTTTCTATTTAAGCCGCCCGACTTCAACAAACGTGTACAAAATAAAATTATTTTTATACTTTGTAGTGGCGTTGAAGTCGGTTTTTTGAAAAGAATTTTTATGTGCTCACCGTTCGCATTTTTTTTGGGTAGATTTGATTAACGTAGACTGGTAGAGGTAAAATAACTTACAAGCTAATAATGTTCAAATTATTTAAAAATTAATTGATTGCGATCTCAACTGATAGTAAGAGATGATGCAGTGATTGTAGCGGGCTAACGTGGAAGGAATATGACATTATAATTAATTACTTAAAGATAGATTTATGTCAGAGCACATTTGTGTCTCATTTTTACTCTATCTTAAGTTTGAGCTGAGTGAGAGCACACTCTATAGATCTCACTATTAGTAAATTAGGTATGTACTTCTGAAAAATCACTAATTTAATTTTCTATGATAAACAGTAAAACTTCATGACGTCATATCATACCCAAAGTACCTATCTACCTACTTACCATAACTTTTTGTATCATAAATAAGTAGACTACTAATATAGGTAAGGTAAGGCAGCAATGCCTATCAGAATGACCTTTTCAGGTATAATATACAGATCTACTTGTACCATATATACTAAATATGTATATCCTAGAACGACATCCGAAACTTGGTCGAAAGTGTATTGTGGACTCATCTAGCCAGGGATAGAACCACATGGATAAATTTAGAGGAGGCCTATGTCAAGGGGCACGCAGCAAGCCAAAATTTTTAATATTTAATTTATATTTAAATTAAATGTAATTGCTGCAGTAAAGGCTATTTTTATTTTATTTATATCATAGAAAGGAAAGTTTGTAAAAAACCTGCATCGAATTGGGACCTTCGTCCTTTTTCGAGGTCAAAAAAGAGGAAATGTCACGTCGCTGAGCTTTTTACGTTGAAATGTAAATTTTATTTTCATTTCGCGCGCTCATTGGATAGTTGCATAAGTGCAACGAGTTAAACATCCTGTCCTAAAGTCCGAAAGTTAAATGCATTTATTTACACAGAAGTTTAAGGAAACCAATATGACAATACTTCGTAAATCGTCGCCAGGGCTTGACGGAGCATCGACTAGGGCTGACCAAAGGTTGCATGCTGAACTAACTTTTCCCCGCGACTTCATTCGAACATATAGAAACTGTTTTTTTTTAGAAAATGGTATTTTTATAACCTACAATTTTGACCTTCTAAATAATAATCCAAACGTTTATCAAGGTCATAATAATTTGATAATAGAAAAACTGCAACACGAATATTTCTATTCCGAGGATCTGTGTAATTTCTTCAAAAAGTGATAATGAAAATTGCAAATATTATGAGTTCATTTTCATAGCTCGTTTCGCGTGTAAATCACAATTATGAATTCACCGAGCATGAACGGCGCCCGCACTATTGATTAGGCACTGCGTTCCAACCACTTAATAGTTTTATAAATACATATCAAAAATTCCGAGGCCGGCGGGATTCGAACCCACATCTCTCTGGGAATCGCGCCCGAGTGTGTTAATCGTTACACCACGGCCGGATCACACGTCAACCACGAAATTAGTGATATATATCTACTTTATTCAATCAGTTTTATAGCAACTGTTAGTGACATCTTGTAGCGACACATTACAGTTGTCGATCTACTTTTTTCCAAGACCCCATATTACAATGGAGCTCTTAAGAAATTATAGATGCCACATTGCTTGTTACAATTTTTTCTTTTTTATTTATTCCAACCGCTTATTTAGGAAAGTAGTGCATCGCATGTCTTTTTTTTTTAAATTATGTCCTCGATTTATTTAGTTAAAGTGTTATCATTATTTTAAAAACTAGGTACTAGGTAAGTAATTTACAGTAATATTAAAAAAATAAATAACTTTTAATTGTCTTTTTATTATATTTTTGGGACAAAATATTACACGGTATGACAGATTAGGTTGCTAATTATTCTGAACAAACTATTTTTAGTTTTCTCATTAACCAACAAAAAAAAGTTTAACAACTGTAATTGCACTACTATAAACGTATTTACGTTAATACAAACAAACATCCTCACTTCCTTATCCTTAGTAATACTTACTAATATTATAAATGTGAAAGTGTGTTTGTTTGTTTGTTATTGGTTTGTCCTTTAATCACGCCGCAACAAAGCTACGGATTGACATGATTTTTTTTTCATGGGTATAGTTGAGGACCAGAAAAATTACATAGGCTATTTTTTATTGCAGAATAGAGTTTAAGCGGGATTTTTAAAAACTAAGACCACACGAGCAACTTGCATCAACTAGTACACACCTGTATACACATATATTGCTAAAATCGTAACCATTCCTTTTGGCTTTGCTGTACATGTTTACACAATAACGTTTTACAGCTATTGATTTAACAGAGAGTGACAGCCCTAAGCAATCCTCGAGCGAGTTTATGACTCCATTCATACCCGACAAAACGTTTTCACTAAACATATTATAGCCCTTAACACTTAGCGAGGGCGAAAACCTCAAAACCAATGATTTAGTGGACACACCATCGTAATTCTAACGTATGATCGCTGGGAACAAAATTGTCAAAAATACTTTACGATGGCCGGCGCGATGCGAGGCGAATCGATTTTATTCTCATTTCGCATTTTAAATTGGTTCATTATAAGCTTTATTGTAATTTGCTGTGTAAATTAGTTATGAGCAAATAAATTGTGCAGTTTAACTTAACAGCTATCCAAACTACGTACCTACTCTTATATGAACACCTCAGCGTCTGAATGTCACAGACCCTCGTGAGACACCTGGGGCCCAAGTCTGCTATTGTAATTGTAGTTCAATTGTCTATCAATGACATCCCAATTGCTACTTTTAGCAATTTTGGTAGTCTACTAATTTAATGGCGTCACAATTGTTTTCCGATGGTTTACCACTGACACATCTAGCTTTGAAACTAGCTTAAATAAACGTTTTTAATATGTAGTTTTTTTTGAAACTCATTTCGGCAAACGCATTTTAAGCTAATGGCAATACCGAGGTATCATTGAATTACAATCCAATTATAAGAAATCGAACGACCATTGTGAATTTAGTAGACTGCGAAATTTTGGACCAATGATAAATGAATTGTAATTGTATTGCGGTTCAATGACAATGACATGTAAAATAGCAGACTTGGGGCCCAGTTCGTGAGACACCAGTTGTCATCAATAAAAAAGCGCGTAATTTTATCGTCGAACGCTCGCAAGTAACTCTAAATAGCACTTTTAATTGTTCGATATAAATCATTATTCCTCGTTACGACTTACGACTGGCTTGATTTACTTACTGTCTTGATGCGTATTAGGACATAAGCACAAGCACTACTTTTAGTATCGTCAATCGGCGATTTGATTCGCAGTTGGAAGCTAAAAGCGAAAATTGAACCCTTTAGTGCACAATAATTGATCGCAGGCAAATTTTTTTCCTTCACTTTTATTGGAAGCTGTGCAGTGATTATATTTCCACTTCTTACACATTTATCCATTAATCACGAGTTTCTACATTATAATGCTCAATAGATGCAGTAGTTTCTGAAACGCTATGCAAAATCGAAGCAATCGCTTAAACGCAGGATTTCAAGTACAGTACGTTTATCTCACGAACTTACGGGCGTTTTACTTGTGGTTACGTCGTGTACATTGCGTAAGTGTGCATGCCTGTCAGGAGCCTAGATGGGAGAGGTCAGGCGCGAGCAAGCTCTCGTTCACACTTATACAGATACGACACGCACACATCATGAGCCACGCGCCCTCGTGAGTTGAAAGAACTATAGCAATCAATCTAAAGCAATGCAGCATCTAGGCTCAAAGCTAGCAAATTGAACAAACATTTTATCGGAATACTGGTGATTGTTGGAGTCATAACTAGTGGTTCGCCCCGAACTGAGACCTCGCGATATCCCATAATTCCCAAAAGTTTTAATTATATATTGTAATAATTAACTTTTAACATTAGACGCAATAAAAAAAATAATAGTTGACATAAAACTGTTTTACTGACACAGCGCCATCAGCGCTATTAGCTTCACAATAATGCTAATAGATGGCGCATTAAAATTAAATAATTTCGTTTCTTTATAACATTTATCTAATTTTAGTATTTGTTGTTCAAGTACAGGATATAACTGAATTTTCAACCAAGTTGCACGTTCTAATATTCACTAATTCAGAAGTTATAGGGCTCTGACAGACATTTAGACGGACACACTTCTCTGTCTAGTAGGCAAGCGCCCTAGTTGACTCAGAGAACTCGCTTCGCTCGTTCAATAATCTTATGGTACTCGAGTTGACACCCATTCTCAGCAAAAGAAGTGTTGTGCTGCCCACAGCTAGATGGATCAATGATGTCCGGAAAGTGGCAGACATCGATTGGATGCGAAAGGCCGAGGACAGGCAACTTTGGTGCTACCTAAAAGAAGCTTACATTCTACAGTGGAAACATTGGCTGTCAATGAATGAATACATTGATCGCAGAATCGCTAATCGCCGATGGCGCATGTGCTTTCGGCCTTATGCATATAATTTAAATTGCTAACTTCGCGTTAAAATTCCCTTTGTCATTTCATGGAAGTTTATGCGATTTTTAATGAGTTCTTATATGAGATCGAAAAATATGATTTCATCTTGTTTCGTGGAGACGCTTAAAATTAATGTTACGCTTTGATGTTACCTATTATACCTATCTTTTAAGGTTTATATAGTAGCTATTAGGTAGGTATACTCATAAAATAACTAACTTTTCTTTTCTTTCGTTTTAAAAAAAGAATATTAGCAAAGTTGAACTTGACTTATATTCTTCTCTCCCCTCCAAACAAGCGGAAAGCTTATGTTAGGAGTGGATACGACAATAGTGCAACGGGTGGGGATCGAACCTGCGACCTTTCAGTTTTAAGTCCGCCCCTTATACCAATAGACTAATTAACAAGAACATGGTAGTCAACTATACCCATGCAGACCCTTAACGCCAACCTGTTGCTCCGTTGTGATTGAAAGACAAACCAACAGATAAAATATACATGGTGAAAGGAGGTAGGTTGATAAGGCCCAAAATCCGCCCCTCATACACTCGAAAAAAAAAGTTCCAGATTTCGACAAATTGTAAATGTATTTATATACTTGAAGATATAAACTTTATTTTAATATAAAGTTTAGGTGATAAAAAAAATAGTAAGTTACAGAAAATATTACCCAAAAAGAGAGTGTTTCTTTTACTTTTCTTACATTTTCATACATTTTAGTCGTTTTTTAAGCTTTGATTTAATATTTTAGAATGAAGCGCTCCATGAACCAAAATAAATTAATACTCATATAAAAGCTTATAAAAAGGAGCATCATTATCAGTTACGTTTACCATGGTTCATGGAGCGCTTCATTCTAAAATATTAAATCAAAGCTTAAAAAACGACTAAAATGTATGAAAATGTAAGAAAAGTAAAAGAAACACTCTCTTTTTGGGTAATATTTTCTGTAACTTACTATTTTTTTATCACCTAAACTTTATATTACAATAAAGTTTATATCTTCAAGTATATAAATACATTTAGAATTTGTCGAAATCTGGAACTTTTTTTTTCGAGTGTATGAGGGGCGGATTTTGTTGCCTTATCAACCCACCTCCTTTTATTCCCCGTAAACCCTGAAGGAGGTGAATGTGCTCATGAAACTGAACAACTTTCCCCAAGGAACGTAGGTCGAAATATGAAAAAAAAAATTGGACCCTCCATACAAAATTGACGATTAGCTGATTGATTTACTATGGGAGGTCTAAATTTTTTTTTCATATTTCGACCTATGTTTCTTGGGGAAAGTTGTTTAGTTTCAAGAGCACATTCACCTCCTTCAGGGTTTACGGGGAATAAAATTTCACCGTGTATACCTACCTTATGAAATTACTATAAAAGCCATTTCGGAAGAATACAATATATTAATGAAGAGCAATCGCAGAAGTCAAGAAAATAGACGAATATGGCCTAGAGCTAAGTTTGATGGATTCAATGCATTGCCTTCAACTTTTCACAGAATAATGCAAACATAGAGCCTAAGAAAATCCATACTAATATTATAAATGGGAATGTATGCTTTTTTGTGGGTTTGTAAATTAGTCTCGTGGGAGGTAAAAGCTAATTTTTAATAAATACCTACCTACTTAGGGTTTACTAATAGCTTTTGCCAGCGACTTAGGCTGAAATCTAAAGACCGCACTCTCACTCACCTCAGACTCAAGACAGAGTTAAAACGAGACAGATTTATATCAGAGCAAAATTATTTGTGTCTCGTCTATCTTTAGTCTGAGCTGAGCCAGAGCACGCTCTATAGATCTCAGCATTAGTCCGCGACCAGAAAAAAAATCATCATCTGTATCCGCGACAAAGTACCTACTTACCTACCTAGGTTTTGAAACTTTGACTTTCCGGGCTACTCTCCAGGTATTTAGATCGATGCAAAAAACCACGTGATTAAGGGATAAACAAACAAATTACATTATTACTAATACATATAAGTGAAAGTATTTTTTCTTTGTTGGCACCTTCAATCACGCAGCAACAGAGCCACGGATCGACGTGATTTTTTGCGTGGGAATTGTTGAAGAAATGAAGAGTGCATAGGCTTTTTATCCCGGAAAAAAGGGGTTTCAAGAGATTTTAAAAACTTGATTCTACGTGAATTAAGTCACTGGCAAAAGTCAGTTTTTAAATTTCCGTACCCAAAGGGTGTCAACGGGACTCTATTACTAAGCTTCCATTGTCCGTCCATCTGTCCGTCCGTCCGTCCATCTGTCTCTCACCGGGCTGTACCTCACGAACCGTAATAGGTAGATAATGAAATTTTCCCAGAATGCTGCTATAGTAACAAATAATAAAATTAAAAATAAATAAAGAGGGGTAAACCATACAAGAAACGCAATTTTTTCGGCGTTTTTGCTCGGCCTTAATAATCGCTATTACGATAGTACGGAACCCTTCGTGCATAAGTCCAACTCGCACTTAGCTGGTTTATTAATAAAATTAGTCAGGATATCCAACATAAATAAATTAATGTAAACATTAATGTTTTCTATCTTTTAATCTATTTTGTTTCTGATTCCTTTTATAGCATTTTTTTTTTGTGTGGACGTTTCGCTATGGCGACTTTTCGTCTGCGATACGAGTACCTCACGGATTTTTTTTTAAAGTTTTTAAAGAACATTTTTTTAAGAATAGGTATGCATTTTTTTATTGAACGACAAGATAGTCCTTGACTGCGATCTTACCTGAGGGTAAGTGACGATGCAGTCTAAGATGATGATTTTGTGCAAAATAAAAAATTCAATTTATTTCAACAGACAATTCTCCATGTGTAAGCACAGAATAGATACTAGTATCTACTCCAAAGATGCTCTATGCTTAGCCTATTCATTAGCCAAGTACCATTAGTAACATCAATTAATTCTTTGTTTCAATGTGTCAGTGTTAAATTGAGAAGCAAACACACGTTATTGCGAGACAAACAACGCATGAGAAACGAGCTGTCCTCAACTATTCTTAATGACCTCTCAAATGTTATGCTTTTAACTAATGAGTACCTACCTACTATAGAAACTAACTAGGATCAGGGGGGCGATTCAGACCTATTCGATAACATACCGTGTCAATACGGTTAGATATCGATCTCGTATAAAAATTTTTTGTCGTGTGATTCAGAGCGTTTAGTTTGAGGATACGATTCGGTATCAGACAAGATACATTCGATTACAAGAGCATTTACGAATTGAAAATATATGTTATCGTACGGTAACAAACCGAATCGATCGATAAATAAGTTATCGGAAGGGTCTGAATCGGGGGGCTGTTCTGCTTCTGGCGCACTCCGTAGTAAACTGCGGAGTTACAAGTACCTACATGGCGTACCTCTTCGAAGGGTCTAAATTCAGTGAGTGTGAAAGGATAAGAGTTACGTGATAGAAAGAGCGAAAAGCCTAGCTGAATAAGAC
Organism: Hipparchia sbordonii; assembly: GCA_038048805.1. Taxonomy (NCBI): domain Eukaryota; kingdom Metazoa; phylum Arthropoda; class Insecta; order Lepidoptera; family Nymphalidae; genus Hipparchia; species Hipparchia sbordonii. Next base: position 4,612,915 of record CM076110.1, on the reverse strand, counting down.
GGTACGTAAGTAGCGCTGTGTCAACCTGGATTGCACTTTCCTGAAAGAGCCGCCATTTATTTAAATCATTTTGCACTATTAGGTATTCTGTGCTAGGAGCTAGGTTTTAAAAATTCCGCGGGAACCAATATTTCATATTGATGAATATGAACTCTACACTAATCTTTTTATTGGTTTGTTGGTTTGTGCTTTAATCACGCTGCAACAGAGCAACGGATTGACCTGTTTTGGCATGGGTATAGCTGAGGACCTGGAGGGTGACATAAGCTTTTTTTATTTATTCCGGAAAATCAAAGAGCTCCCGCGAGATTTTAAGCACTACGACAAACTTTTTCAAATGGGGCCAGTTTTGAGGTAGATTCTATCCATTAAAAAAATTATTAAAATCGGACGACTCTGCGAAAAGTGATGCGTGGTCATACATAAAATAAATAAAAAAATATACGCGACGAATTGAAAATTGGCATCGTTCTTGCTTGGTTAGTTTTTGAAAATCTTATTTTGGTTTTCAATAGAGCTTGACAAAACCACACTAGCAAGCAATTTATCGTTCATATAAAATTCCTATATACGATGCCGTGTTGAAGCCAAACAAACTTTTCCTTTTTAAACTACCTACACGATATTTATTAAAAACAGTGTGAAGTAAGAAAATATATGTGCCACATTTGTTACAAGTAGTGTAACTCTATAAGAACCAAGTGTTTGTAATTTTATACTTGTCGCGTTATTTTACACGTACTTCACATTCTTTAAAGTAAAGAATTTATTCTTTAGAGAAACTAGTGGTAACATAACACACCTTATTTTGAAAGTATACCTACTTAAATGTATGTTATGTGATACGATTGTGTAAAACCAGAGCACCGGTGGTGATATTACTTGAATAAGAAAAGTCTAGACAAGATGCTGCGGTAGGTATTGTCTAAAGTCATCATGATGCAATAGCGCTCTCTTTTTCTAACAGGAAACTTAAAGGCTCTATATTTTCGAGACTAGTTATTAAAAAAAGAAAAATGATATCGTGTTATAAAACTAAAAGCCTTTATTTTAAGTAGGTACCATACCGTTGACATTAAAATAATAAATATATTTTCTACTGTAACCGCGACTGTGACGGTAGATTTCTTTTTTTTCAATGCTTTTCATGACATTGATGTCTTTAACTCGTCGTAGAAAAGATACGCGAATAATAATAACCAATCAAAAATAAATACCTAATTAAAACTTAACAAAAATATTTGAAACGTAACATAAATCGCTCATTTGCAACAAGAGTGACATAATTCAAAATCGACGATGAGAGAATTCTCTAGTTAGAGAGTAACGTTTTGTGGATGCTGCGGTCTCGAAACAACACAGCGGCCAAAAAAGTGACAGAGCATTAAGTCACAATCTCTCTCGCTCTTATTTAAGTTTAACAGTATAAATGTTCGACACTAAAATTGGTGAATTTTGAGTTATGTCACCCTTGTCGGAAATTAGAGAAATGTTTGAAAAAGTTACAATCACAAACGGTACGTTAGTATATTCTGAACTAAGCGGGTCTGAGTTGAGATGCGGTGCGGGAAGCACAACGCGAGGTAGCAGCCGACTTGCAGTGAACGGGTAGTCTGTTTATATGTTGTATACGAAAATTCGTATGCATTACAAGCTAAGCAAATATTGTCGACTAGTGACATCTAGCGGTAAAACACATGACATAACGATTTCCTAACCGATACACGACGACGTAACAAAGCGACCGATATATTCCTCCGAGCCTCGTATAATTTTTCAATGTCAACACCGCGTAGGTAGTCAAACTATGAAATAGTGCAGAATGACTTGGGGGCATTTGTCTAATAGTTTCCTAACCTGCCCCCTATTCTGCTGAGGCTTTGATTTCTATGTCAATAGGAATAAGGGTCATATCTTAATGAGGTGTAAAGTGAAACGGGTCAAGTCGTGCCACGGCTATTTAGTCCTCCGGTAGAAAACAGCGGGGAGTTCCTCCTTAATTGGAAGGGCAATATGTTACATCTGCGGCAGAGGTGTACCGGAGTTTGGCTTAATTGGTCCGGAGTGCGGTGAATTTTAATCTTTTTTATGGAATTTTATCAATGCTTGATAATTAGATATGAACATAAGGTGTATGGAATACTTCTTTTACCTAACAAAGTCAAAGGTCGGAATGAAAACTCAATTACCTGTCAAATGCGAGTCGAACTCGCATATGAAGGGTTCGGTACCAAAAAACGCCGAAAAAAACAGGTTTCTAGTAGGGGAGCCCCCTTCAATTTTTTATGTTTTTTATTTGTTGTTATAGATAGCGGCAAGAGAAATACACGTTCTCTGAAAATTTCAACTCTCTACCTATTACGGATCATGAGATACATACAGCTCGCTGACAGATAGACGGACGGAAAGCGGAGGCTTAGTAATGGGGTCCCATTGGTTACCCTTTAGGTGTGGAACCCTAAAATGCATAATCCCCATCCGTTGCATTATGGTGATACCTACTCTAAACTGCTCTCAAGTCAAGACTCTACCACCTGATTGAAAGCAAATTCTGCTGAGAAGAGCTGACAAGTTAATCAGCAATTGCGCTTTTCAAACAAGTTTTTCAATTATACGCTTAGGTACTTAGACTTCGTAGCTCTTTGTTTATCCGAAAAAAAAAAATTGCGAATGTCTCTCTCTGTCCAGGACCTCTACCATGCTAATGCAAAAAATCACGGTGATTCGTTGCTTCGTGGTTGCGTGATTAAACCCAAACAAAATATTAACTAGAGTTGATTTGATAACTTAGTGATAGGATACACCCAGTGTGTCAATTCTCTAAAAATGATTGCAATGATCTCTGATTGGCTGGAAGCCTCCCACTATTGGTTAAAATGCATTGTTGCAGCAAGAACGATATAAATTCAGCCAATCAGAGGCCATTGTGTTCGTTACACTGATGCAGTCATTTTTAGAGAATCGACACGCAGGAATAGGATACACCAGGATATTCCCGATTCTCATTGTCTACCCGAGGGCCACAGCTTTGGCGATACGACAAGCGGTGCGAAACTCGAAGTAACGTAACACAAAAGTCACGGCCCAGAGGTTATCCGTATTGTTGTCTAATCAAAAATTATAGCCCAAACATTATGTACTGTGTACAACTGTACACCCACATCTGTCGGCAGCGGTCATAGGTCACATCTGGCTGAATGTGCCGCGACACTAATATTATGTATCTCTATTCAATCACAGTCGAACCCGCTTGTTCAAATCAATCATCAATTTGAATACATTGATAACATATCGGTGTGGAGCTAGCTTAATAACAAAAAAAACATCGTATAGGTAGATAGGCAAGTGTGATGGGTATTTTATCGTATCTAAAATCTATAGACAATTTTATTTTACGAGAGCTTGAATCTCGTACTATTGAATTTCTCCTTCTAGAGCGTGACCCGATCTACACTCAACATTTAAGCCACAATAGCCAAACGGTTAAAGGCGCAGACTGAAAACTTAAAGGTCGCAGGTTCGAATCCCACCCGTTGCACTCCTGTAACTACGCTCCAATCCACCTTTATAGTATGCTACAATATATTTTTTTTAGTGTAAAGAAAGAAAGAGAAAAAAAAAAAACATTTTTCTAGTTGGGCTATTACTGTAGGTGCGTACAGAAAATCGTATTCTAGCGAAAACTTGACAAAGATAAAAAAGGCATATAAATTGCTTCTCATGTATTAATTGTGGCAATAAACTATTTATTTTCTATCAAAGTCCCAACATTATATAGCATTTAATTTTATTTATACACCAGCCTCCCGTTCAGAAAGAGCTCCTAACGCTCACATTTTTCCACATTTTTTGTGATTATCACAAAGCAATCGCCGCCAAAAGGTGGTAATTAGTGACAGGTGTTCGGATTTCATATAAATCCTACATTTTATTTTAATTTTTTCGCTCCCACTTCTATTTTGGAGCAAAAAACCGCTTTTGTCCGCGCGGAGTTTATAGTAACACCCTTTGTCAATGTCGAAATCGCTACTATTTCGTGAGTCAAACACAATACACGGTGACACGTGAGAAAGCGTACAGTCATGATGACCTTAACGAATTTTTGGGATATATTTTTCGAAAATACATTTTGTTTCTGATTCCTTTTATAGCATTTTTTTGCGAGGACGTTTCGCTATGGCGACTTTTCGTCTGCGATACGAGTACCTCACGGATTTTTTAAAAGTTTTTAAAGAACATTTTTTTAAGAATATGCATTTTTTTATTGAACGATAAGATAGTCTTTGACTGCGATCTCACTTGATGGTAAATAACGATGCAGGCTAAGATGATGATTTTGTGCAAAATTAAAAATTCAATTTATTTCAACAGACGATTTTCCATATGTAAGTCTAGAATACCTAATAGTACTAAGGTCTAAGTGTAACGTTGACATTGATAGTGTAATTTATTTCAAAATAGCTTTTGCCCGCGACTTCATCCGCGTGGAAACCATTGTTTTTAAAAATCCCCCTTTGTTTTCTTTTACCTACAACAGCTATATATGCAACATGCAAAAAATACAAATCACGTCTATTCGTTGCTTTATGATTGAAGGAAAAATCAACAAACAAACACACTTCCGCATTTATAGTAATATTAGTATGATGGACATTAATGTTATACGATAAAAAATTTATTATGTATTTTACTAAATTTTATTATTCTTACGCTTGCTCTACAACTAATACTTAACGAAAATCTTAATTTTCTTACAATATGATCCTAAATCTTCATACAGGCATCTCTACGACTTAGGGTAATAGAAACCAAGTACGTGAAACAATCTTTACGAAATCGTGAGTAAATACTCACTTTATACATCTCTTCACAACATACTCGTAGTATAAAACTTTACGAATTTTTTAATTTTTTATTGAAGTGTTAACCTACACTTAAAGGAAATAACCTAATAGATTTATAAATACATATCAAAAATTCCGAGGCCGGCGGGATTCGAACCCACATCTCTCTGGGAATCGCGCCCGAGTGTGTTATCCGTTACACCACGGCGAACCACACGTCAGCCACGAAATTAGTGATATGTATCTACTTTTTCAATCAGTTTTATAGCAACTGTTAGCGACATCTAGTAGCGACTAGTAGATAGTAGATTGAAAAAGTAGATACATATCACTAATTTCGTGGCTGACGTGTGGTTCGCCGTGGTGTAACGGATAACACACTCGGGCGCGATTCCCAGAGAGATGTGGGTTCGAATCCCGCCAGCCTCGGAATTTTTGATATGTATTTATAAATCTATTAGGTTATTTCCTTTAAGTGTAGGTTAACACTTCAATAAAAAATTAAAAAATTGTAACAAGCAATGTGGCATCTATAATTTCTTAAGAGCTCCATTGTAATATGGTGTCTTGGGAAAAAAGTAGATCGACAACTGTAATGTGTCGCTACTAGATGTCGCTAACAGTTGCTATAAAACTGATTGAAAAAGTAGATACATATCACTAATTTCGTGGCTGACGTGTGGTTCGCCGTGGTGTAACGGATAACACACTCGGGCGCGATTCCCAGAGAGATGTGGGTTCGAATCCCGCCGGCCTCGGAATTTTTGATATGTATTTATAAATCTATTAAACTTTACGAAATCTACTTAAGAAAGATTTCAACGCGGATAAAGTCACCTACAGAGGCCGGTGTTATTTTAATATCATGTATTGAAAAAGAAACAAGTAATAGATTTCTTTCAATAACGTTTGAGATAAGAAAGCTCACGTAGGCGATTATAATAAGCGTGTTTTGATATCATAATAGACCCATAATAATATTTTATTTCGATCACTTTCAACCCACGTACCCGTTGTCTAACAATTGTATTAAATAGCCATATAGATAGAGTGTCGACTCAGATGTGATCTTATATTAGATAGTACCTAATACTCTTTTACGAGACATTTCACCGAAGTTAAGTTACCTGACTAAGATTCCCCTCCCCCCTCCAGCCTTGGTAGCATGGGCGGGAGAAATTTTATCCCCGGGAAAAGGATAAAACGTTTATCCCCTCGCTTAGCTTTATCCACCCGTCGAGCATGGGCACGGCGGTGGAAATAACACTCAGTGGATATACTTATAGAAATATACATCGCCTTCTCCTCTGTCGCCATGCTTTAGCATAGGGAAAAGTTATCCCCTGTCAGTGGATAAAATCGGGGGATAAAACTTTTATCTCCTGCCCATGCTACCAGTGCAGGAAGTTGTTTATCGAAATTTTGTAAAACGAATGTACCACATTAGCAATATCGTCTGGTGGACGGCTTTGGCCGTGGCTAGTTACCACCCTACCGTCAAAGATGTGCCGCCAAGCGATTTAGCGTTCCGGCTCGATGGTGTGTAGAAACCGATTAGGGGTATGGGTTGTAACTTGTACACTGCCATACCCTTTCCAAGTTAGTCCGCTACCATCTTAGACTGCATCGTCACTTGTGCACAGGTGAAATTGCAATCAAGGACTAACTGGTTATTGAATAAAATAAATATTTTAACCATTTTAACCACTGGACTATTAAGGCTTTAAACCGAACTTATGAAAATTTGAATTACGAACAACATTAAACTTTTTCAATCTCAGCACCATTAAATCATTTTAATTTGCATATTTAAAACAACATAAGATTTTATCAAAGGACTCCTTAGTCCTTGGTCACACTATTCATAAGTAATTTCCAATAAAAATGCCATAAGGATTTGGGGCATGACGCTTTGTATAGTCTATGTTAATGTTCTCAGTCTTGTTTTGTTGATTTCTATAAAATATTATAAATGAGACGGCTACCACTAAGAGAATGACCAAATATTGTGTTTACTGTGGAGCTCTGCGAAAGTTTTACTCGTTTAACAAATTTTTGAAAAATCTTGTATTACGAGTATACTTAGAAAGGTAGCGGATTACACAGAGATTTTTTAGTTTATTTAGTTAATAGAAAAATAATTCGTGGAAGTTCTGTCTCGTATTAGCTTTGAACTACGCGTGGTTAACTTAATGTTTTGTTTAAACACAAAATTCTTTAAATCGATAAAATTAATCTTCGTGGTATATATCTCTGTCACTGTCAAGAAAATAATTTACTTATTTAATTTTTTTTTTGTGTAAATCTGTCATTATATTAAAAAACTAGACGATGCCCGCGACTTCGTCCGCGTGGATCAAGGTTTTTCAATTCCCATGGGAACTCTGTAATTTTCCGGGATAAAATGTAGCCTATGTTTTAATCCTGGGTATGAGCTATCTCCATTCCAAATTTCAGCCAAATCGGTTAATTTGTTGTGGCGTGAAGGAGTAACAAACATACACACATACACACACACACACACATACAAACTTTCGCTTTTATAATATTGGTGTGATGTTCTTCTTGTATAGTAGGATGAGATGTCTACCACCGTTTACGTTAACACTTAATCTCTAGTAACGCCAAAATATGTATAACAGAAATGTGTGAAATCTAGGATTAATCATTTCATTCATCTCAATGTATTGCAGGCCCACTCTAACTGTAGGTTTGAGGCTTTAGGCGGATAGGCAAACTTCACACCTTTTGAGAATATTATGGAGAACTCATGTATCTTATTTCCTCACGATGTCTTCTTTCACCGTTAAAGCAAATGTATTGCAGCAAGTGTAAGCAACAAAAGAAAAGCTGAAGCCTCGCTATCACCGCGATATAACGTGCACATAACATAAGCAGTGGTATTTTTTTAAATGATTTTAGCAGTGTAACAATCACTGTTGGGTGAATTTATAGTGTTCTGGCTGTATCAGTGCATTCTAACCAATAAATTCAACCAATAGCGGTGGAGTACCAGCCAATCAGAGGTCATCACGATTGATAACAATATAAACCAAGTTGGTATAAACCAACGCAATCAATTTTAGAGAATACCACTACTAATTGTATATTAGTTAGTACGTCCGCGCCACGAAATAAGTCCCATAGAGGCGGCGCTAGTAGTCGTATGTCTAGGCAATTATTGTATGTAAAATCTATTAGTTCCACCTGATGGCCGCGGGACTAATAATCAATTAACGTCGAAATATCTAAAGATTTTAAGGACAAAACTTTGGCTCAAAAATACTTTACCTATACCAGGCGGAAGCCAAAACTTTCGGGGTAGCGCGTCGCGTTACGCAATATGAAATCCAGAAAAATGGAATATTCTTTATAGTTTATTCACGGCTGGGGCTCAACAGGTAAGCATGAATAAATTCCGTGTCTGATGACAAAGCGGTGCACAGTTGGAGCGCGTTTTTCATAAAGTGTCGGTCCTGTTAAACATTTTTTATTTGACCATTTGCTACCAACTGCGTTATATGAAAAATGGATCGTAACATCGTACCCTTTTCTCGTGTGTGTGTGTGTGTATGTTTTTTTTACTTTAAATAAATCATGTCATTAAATTTTAATAGTCACTGTATGGCGTGGGTTAGTTAGGTCTTTTGTTGCGTCGGATTTCGTCGATCCTTTGAGTTGATTGTGACTATTTAAACCCATTGTGGTCTTTTGATGGTAACCCGAGTAAATGCCGACTTAATTTCATTAATCGACTCCTTTGTACGAATTAAGATTTAATTGAGTCAAGCTGGCTTTTTAGGTATTGTTGTTCAAATGCCTTTCAGATAATAATGCATGGAATTCGAATTATTCACAAAGGTGTCTTAATGATGAACACATGTTTTTTGATCGCGTGCTCCATGTCTTGCCTTTTTTATGTTTTTTTATTTGTAGGAATGGAATATTTCAAAGTCATGATTGTGATACTGTAATTTTATTACCATTTGTGATATCGACACTACGTGGTCGTAAGGTCGAGAGTTCGTTTAGGTTAGAACATTACAAGCCACGACCGCCGACTAATCGTAAGCGACATTTTTACCTACATTGAGTTTTTTATTGCAAACTTCATTTTTGATAAAATCTCGCTTACGATAAGTCGACGGTCATGACTCGATAAGATAGATTTTAATTTTTATTTTATATTCGAATTACATAGTCAGAGATAGGTTGGCTTTAAGTTTAGAAGACGTCTAGGTTTAAGTCTAGACTAGGCCAGACCACAGACAATTCAGAAATTATAAATTTCCAAATGGCCCTCGCCGGGAATCGAATCCGAGACCTCCCAGCTGTGAGACAACACGCTCACCACTGCGTCATGGCGGTCGTCACGGCAGGGAGGTCGTTAAATTTGCCGTAAATGTGTGCCATAGATTCAGCATACAGGGCTGTGACACATAGACCATCACTCGTACGAAAATCGAAATATTCACATCACTAATACGTATAAAAGGCGTCTTCGATCAGTGAATGTAGTCGATTTCGGTCCGGTATCGATTTTTTCGTTAAACCAAAAAGGCGCGGGGCGGAGACGCCTCGAGCGAGGCATGTGTGGATGCGCGGGCGAAGGGCAGAGGTCACGCGAGCCTTAGTGATGTAGGTTGTTGTTTATCGACATGCCGTAAAACAATTGTATCACACTAGCGATATCGTCTGGTGGAAGGTTTTGGCCATGTCTAGTTACCACCCTACCGTCAAAGACGTCCCGCATAGCGTTCCGGCATGATGGCGAGTAGAAACCGATTAAGGGTATAGGTTGAATGTAAATTGCCATATCCCTTCCAAGTTAGCCCGCTACCATTTTAGACTGTATCGTCACTTACCAACAGGTGAGATCGCAATCGCGGACTATCTTGTCATCGGATAAAAAAAAATACCCATTACAAATAAAATCTATACTTTTAAAACGCTCCCCTTGAAAATTAATCTTTTTTTGTAAGTTTGCCGTAGGTGGCACGAAGAGATTCCTGATTAAAAGAGTAAAAATTATTTGTTTGTTTTTTATTTTTTATTGAAGTGTTAACCTACACTTAAAGGAAATAACTTAATAGATTTATAAATACATATCAAAAATTCCGAGGCCGGCGGGATTCGAACCCACATCTCTCTGGGAATCGCGCCCGAGTGTGTTAACCGTTACACCACGGCCGAATCACACGTCAGTCACGAAATTAGTGATATGTATCTACTTTATTCAATCAGTTTTATAGCAACTGTTAGCGACATCTAGTAGCGACACATTACAGTTGTCGATCTACTTTTTTCCAAGACCCCATATTACAATGGAGCTCTTAAGAAATTATAGATGCCACATTGCTTGTTACAATTTTTTATTTGTTTGTTTACTTATTATAAATTTTTATTTAACTTTCGTATATTTCGAGTTTAGATAACTGGTTAATAGTACCATAGATAAGGGTTTGCCTTTTACGTAGTGTTTGTTATTTTGATCAATTTGCGACAACTAGGTAATGAAACATTTAAAAGGCAACGTACACAAGTAATAATAATCATATTTGATACTGAAATTATAATATATTTCTATAACTTACTTTCTGTGTCATTTTTTTAAATGAAAAATAAAAAGTCTTTCATAAAGGTAACCATAACAATGTAACTCATGCCATCAATACCATGAATATCTTAATTTCCGATCATTAAAGGTCATCAAAGATCCATTGAATTCAGGAATTACTTTTTATTTACGTTAATTTTATATAAATAATAATTTAATTTGCTGATATTGCTAAATATAGTTTAAGTTATCGATAGAAGTTTTCACAACACTATAGACCACACCTTGCATCAGCTATCACGTCATGGCGAAAATGTAATTTAAATCTACTAGTCATCTACTTACATACCTATAATATTATTATGAAATAGTAGTTATTCTGAGTACCTACAATTGTTTCGATATGAAAATTCAAATCATACTTTCATAAATAGGTATTTAAGAATGAATATTTAGGTTTTTATTCTGTACTAAGGTATTTTGAAATTCATAAAATAAATAAAACTGATATTCAGCATAAAAAATTCGTAAGGAAACGTATTTTTCGAGGTTTTTTGAATCTAATAAAATTAGCCTATGATACTCTCATCAACTATCTGTACCCATGACAAAACTGCTATTTTGGGCCGTGTGTTGTCTGTCTGTCAGTTATTGTACTATTTTTGTACCTATCTATCTATTTGTATCTAAATATATTAAAAAAGATAAAGGACCTACATCGATGCACCTCATTTATTCACGCCTCGAAATTTCAATACATCACTATGGTACAGAAAAAAAAAGTCGATGCAATCTCGATACGGAATCGATCAGGCCCGGTGCAAGATGAAACTGTATGCAAATGGCGCGGATGGAAACAATGGGATTTCCTGTGTTGATAATCTTTTTGGTACTTTGTATCCTAATAACGTCTTTGTTGTGTGTCTTTGAAGCCTCAATAGCCCAACGGTTAAAGCTGCACTGAACCCTAAAAGGTCGCAGTTTTGAGTCCTACCCGTTGCACTATTGTCGTACCCACTTCTAGCACAAGCTTTCCGCTTATTTGGAGGGGATATTCTTAAAAAAAAAATGTTAATGAAAATAAATAAGTTTTTAACTCAATTTTCTTTCTATACTTACTCCAAGTTTTATAGATAACTAGCGGTCGCACGCGACTTCGTCCGCGCAGAATTTTTATATATTTTTATATATTATAATACTTAATTCAAATTCAAAATCATTTATTTCATGTCGACCAATTTGTAGCACTTATGACAGGTCAAGACTCTACCACCGGTTCGGAAAGTCACATCACACTAATATTATAAAGCCGAATGTTTGTATGTGTATGTTTGTTACTCCTTCACGCCACAACGAATGAACCGATTTGGCTGAAATTTGGAATGGAGATAGCTCATATCCAGGATTAAAACATAGGCTACATTTTATCCCGGAAAATTACAGAGTTCCCATGGGAATTGAAAACCCCTTGATCCACGCGGACGAAGTCGCGGGCATCGTCTAGTAATAAGATAATTTTTCCCGCTGCAAAGAAACGTATAGACAAAAGTCCTAACACTTATAAAAACCGCAACTTGGAGATTCCAATTTACTCACATCTTTTATTTTTGAAAATTTAAGCGTCTATTTTTACCACCCTAGAGGGGCATTTTTCTGTTAGCGTCGCACATCGGTGTCATCGCTGCTATTTAGGCCCACCCGACTTCAACATACGTGTACAAACCAAAATTACTTTATACTTTGTAGTGGCGTTTGAAGTCGCTTTTTTAAAACGGATTTATATTTATTTTTTACATTTTACTTTTAAATACATAACACAAGCACTGCACTATTTAACTAGGAACGATCTTAGGTATCACTACTTAGGCTTAGGAATATAAGTAGGTACTTAAGGACAAATTTATAGTCTATAGAACCACGATGCCAAATTGCTTTGTGTTTCACGATAACTGTATTAAAATATGGGCTTGTAAATAAGTACAGAGACTCTTGCAGTGACAATTATTATGTTCAGAACAGACGTACATCATATTATCGCTCTAGTTAGGTTATAATAGTCACTTGTGACTTATGTTTAAGGGGAAGTGAGACTATTATTATCTTTTTTTTACGACAAAAAGTGAAAACTTGTTATTAGCTACAATTTTTTTTATGTTTTTATCGATTTAATTTTTATAATTAGCTGTAAGTTTTCGTTCTAAATAAAATAGTTTTTAGTTTGTTTGTATCGCAGATAACTAGAACGCCTCTTCATAATGATTAATAACTTAAGTTTAAATAGGTACTAAATAGGTAAAAAACTAATTAAAAACAAAAAAAAATGCATGCATATACGCACGCAAGTACAGGTATGTAATTATTTTTTATTCTTATTGTGATTTTTATATTTGCTATTTTTAACAGAAATTGATTCATTTGAAGTTTAAACAACTACAATTAACAATAAGTTTGACAGTTTTTAAAAACTAATGATCTGCATGATTAAAAGGCTGAAAAGAAATATTTATCTTAACTACCACGTATAATATTACTCAAATGAAAAGAAAAGTGTTCTGCTTTAAGAAAAAATACGCTCGGAATTCCTGAGTACAGAGTTCAAGCGGGGTCCATTGTGAAACGTTAAAGCCGCGCCGCTCGGGTTGGCGAGCGATAAATTCCAATCAGCCTGTGCGCAAGGGCACTGGGTCTACAGTCTGGAATGTTAAGGGGAAGTAAGTTTAAGGCCTCTGCTTCGAATCTTGCGGGCAGCGGGACGGCGGCGGCGGCGGTCACCGCTTGACTGGAGTGCACCGCTCGTCAGTGTTGTTCCTGACAAATTTAGAGTTGCCGTATTCTAACTCTAAAATTGCCGTATTTTCAGGGAAAATTAAGAAAATTGCCGTATTGTACAAAATATAATTATTCAGAAAGTTAAAATTAAAAAAAAAAAACATGAAATACATGTAGTTTACAAATATTGCACTAATTTTCAATTAAAACTTAAAAAATATTCTTAAATTAGCTTTCACTGATAGATCGTACCAGAGACCACGAACACTAGGTACTGGATCGTACATAAAGCAAAACAAATCATTAATGATTAAATGACAGAACCACAAAAGTTTACCTATTATAATATTATATTATATAGTGCACAGTAACAAATATTCCGGGGATTCCCCATATATCCTAGAACATACCCGAGTAAAGTTGAAGAACCTACTAGAATGAAGAACTAAAGATTTTAGACATTAATTTCTCAGGGATAAGGTTGAATCTATTTGAATACTGTTAAAGTTTGACGTTTCTGATCGTGGCGCTTCTACTTTATCTGTGGCGAAAGTACTCGTCGATCTATGATTCACAAGTTGGTGCGTTCCATTATACGAAATATTTTTTTTGTTTACTTTAGTCAATTGCCGTATATTTCAATACGTTAATCAAGTAGCTGCCGTATACCGTATTTTTGTTGCCCAAGAGACCTGATTGCCGTATATTACGGCAATTGCCGTATCAAGGACAACACTGCCGCTCGTCGCCGTCGTCGTTTCGCATTTATAATAAATCCTACTTAATAATTATTATATTTAATTATCATTGTATATTGCTGGCCACGACTTCATTCGCGAGGATTTAGTTTTTAAAATTTTCGTGGGAACTCTTTGATTTTGCGGGGTTAAGTAGCCTGTCACTCTCTATATTATGTCCTCAACTATAGCCATCCTAAAAATAATGTCTATACATAGCTCTATTGCCGCGAGATTGAAGGACAAACCATCAATAACGTGCCACAAAGGGATTTAGCAAAGCAAAGCGAAACCGATTAGGGGTATGGGTTTAATCAGAAATTGCCATACATCCTTCTAAGTTAGCCCGCTACCATCTTGTATTGCATCTTCAGTTTAAATCCAATCATAGGCTTGTCATGAAATAAAAAAAAATGTTATGGAAAATAATATTGAAAAGAACTTCCCCTTAAGTATTTAAAAGCAAAGTTTATACTCGTACCATTGAACGTGAATTCATGCTACACGTGTTTTACGTACGAGCGTGTTTGTACGTTGTGATTCCTGTTATAGTTCTTACAATTTACAAGGGCGTGTGGCTCATGGTTGTGTGTGTGTCGTATCTGTATAAGTGTGAGCGAGAGCTTGCTCGCGCCTGACCGCTCCCACTTAAGCTCCTGACAGGCACGCACACTTACGCAATTTGCATGTACACGACGTAACCACAAGTAAAGCTCACGCGCCCTCGTGAATTGCAAGAACTATACATAATCTATAATAATTATATAAAAAGGCTTGTCCTGACTGACTGACTGACGATCAACGCACAGCCTAAACCACTGAAGTTAGAAACTTGAAATTTTGACAGTAGGTTCCTTTTATGACGTAGGCGAGCACTAAGAAAGGATTTTTCGAAATTCGCCCCCCAAGGGGGTAAAAAGGGGGGTTAAAGTTTGTATGAAACTCCGTCATTTTTCGAGTTATACTCATGAAATTCGGTATTTAGGCTTTAAATTGAAAACAAAAAAGTACGTGTTTCACAGTTTTTAAAAATTCTACCCCCTTAGGGGTTAAATAGGGGTTGAATGTTTGTATAATAGTCCTTCGTTCTTCAAGTTATTTTTCAAGTTACGTTTATGAAACTTGATATTTTGGCTCTTGATTAAAAATAAAGAATTACGTATTTTACATTTTTTTTTAAATTCTCCCCCCAAGGGGGTAAAAAGGGGGGTTAAAGTTTGTATGAAACTCCGTCATTTTTCAAGCTATACCCATAAAATTCGGTATTTAGGCTTTAAATTGAAAACAAAAAAGTAAGTGTTTCACACTTTTAAAAAATTCTACCCCCTAAGGGGTTAAATAGGGGTTGAATGTTTGTATGATAGTCCTTCGTTCTTCAAGTTATTGTTCAAGTTATGTTTATGAAACTTGATATTTTGGCTCTTGATCAAAAATAAAGAATTACGTATTTTACTTATTTCGAAAATTCTCCCCCCAAGGGGGTAAAAAGGGGGGTTAAAGTTTGTATGAAACTCCGTTATTTTTCAAGCTATACCCATAAAATTCGGTACTTAGGCTTTAAATTGAAAACAAAAAAGTAGGTGTTTCACAGTTTTTAAAAATTCTACCCCCTAAGGGATTAAATAGGGGTTGAATGTTTGTATGATAGTCCTTCGTTCTTCAAGTTATTTTTCAAGTTATGTTTATGAAACTTGATATTTTGGCTCTTGATCAAAAATAAAGAATTACGTATTTTACATTTTTTGAAAATTCTCTCCCCAAGGGGGTAAAAAGGGGAGTTTCAATATTCATAGTTAAGACAGGACAACGTCTGTCGGGTCCGCTAGTATAATATATAATATAATATTGTAAGGGTACATTATCGTACATAGATCAATACAAACTCTTCCTTCTAGGTAGGTATACCGTATAATAAAATAAGTGACGTCTTTAAACTATGTATTAATAAAATGATTTCTTCCCGACCGAATCGGCGTTCCGGCACGTTGGCGTGTAGAAACAAATTAGGGGTGTGGGTTGGATTTACACCGCTGTACCCCTTCCAAATTAGCCCGCTACCATCTTAGACTGCATCGTCACTTACCATCACACAGATCGCAGTCAAGGGCTTGTTAAAAACACAGATATTAGCCATCTGCGTGGGAGATATTATAGCGCAGAAGTGTGGTCGTGAACACGGGTGCACTCTCTATTCCCTCACTCTCTGACGGAACTTCGACACGGCCGGAGAGAGATAAAGCGCAGGACTAGTACTACTACTATGATCATGAGTTTATGACGTACCTAAGCGCGTTAAATCGCAAGTTGGGTCAGAATAATAACGCAACGATGGGAGTTTACCATTCTAATCGCGAAGAAACGTGAAAAAATACACCCACAAGCGCGTGCGCCTCGATGCCGATCAAAAAAGAACCTGGCAACTATCAGGATCAATATAGAGTGGATATAACCACCATTGAATGCTTGTAATAAGTTTGTATTTTTTGTAATATAGGTTTGCAATTATTTTTTATAATCTGTATGAAAGATGAAAAGAAATATTTATCTTCGTAGACTTCAATAAAATTAGCAAAGTCTAATTTTGTAAATGCGAAAGTGTGTTTGTATGTTGGTTGTTAATATACTTTCTTCAATACGCCCCAATGTAGCTACGGTTTGACGTGATTTTGACTTGACGTTATTGCATGGTTATAGTAAAGGACTTGGAGAGTGACATAATTTTTTTCCAGAAAAACAAACATCTCCCCGGATTTTTGAAAAACTTTTCTCGCACAAATTCGAGGGCAAAAGCTTAATTATAATCAGTTTAAATGCTTAATTCATAATATGTCAGAAGTGATTTATATTTTGTTAAATCTTGTATGTTACTACAATATCGTTATCGTATTAGTTAGGCACTAATACGATACCATATTACTTACTACTACTTACTACCATATTATGATGTCCATTTGAGTATCCATTGAAAATTGTTGGACCATTTAAAAGGTTTTTGATAAAGTTTGAGAACAACCCACAAATCAGGTTCTAGATAAATTAAATGATAATTTAAATTTATATATTACTAGTATGATGCCCACGACTTCGTACGCATGGATTGAGAATTTTTGATTGCCGTTGGAACTTTCTTGTTTTCCGGGATAAAAAGGTGCCTATGTGCTATTCCAGACTATAATCTCTCTCTGTGCCAAAAAGCCAAATCGTTTCAGTCCTTGTAACGTCATTGAGTAACAAAAATCCATCCATCCATCCATTTATCCATACATTCAAATTTTCGCATTTATAAAACTAGTTGATGCCTGCGACTTCGTATGCATGGATTGGGGATTTTTAATACCCGCGGGAACTCAGCTTATTTTCTGGGATAAAAAGTAGCCTATATGCAATTCCAGACTATAATCTATCTCTGTATCAAATTGGTTCAGTCGTTGCGGTGTAATTGAATAACAAACATCCATCCATCCATCCGTCCATCCATACATTCAAACTTTCGCATATAAATGCGAAAATAATATAATATTAGTAGGATCATCAGCCCTATATAAGTACCTGCGGTAATGATGCACCGAACATAATCGACATAGTACAACAGGAATGTGCCTCAGAGAACTTATTTGACTTTTTGAAATTTGACTGCGAATTTTTTTCCCACGACAATCAAGGTCTCCCATTCATTACCTTGAAGACGTAAATAGTCTAAGTATAATTATGTGAAAGGAAAATTGGGATTTTTGGAACACGAATATTGTTTTGACATTTAAATATCCTACTTAGGGCCAATTTCATCGGCTACGGTTGTGTTCTTAAGAGATCTTGGAGTCTTTCAATATGTGCTGAGGGTGGGAGGGAGGAAGGTTGCCATGGAAGGGATTTTAGTGGGTAAAAACCTACTACCCCAGGATTTCGGGTATCTTTTAACGAGATTTCCCCCTCGTTAAAAAAAGGCCAATTTCATCATCGCCGTTTTTTAGGGTTTCGAAAAAAAAACGGAAAACCCTTTTAAGCTTGCTCTGTTGTACGTCTGTCTGTCCGTGTCTCGATGCCCTTTTTCTCAGAAAAGTTGAAAATACTGAATATTATTATAATATAGTGAAATTTCAAGTTTCTAGTTTATCTCAGTGAAAAGTTACAGCTTTCATTTTTTTTTAACTAATACAATCCTCAAGAGGTTCGGAACCCTAATGCTGAGATCTATAGAGCGTGCTCTAGCTTAGCTCAGACTTAAGATAGAGGTTAAAACGAGACACAAATATGCTATTGATATATCTGTCTCGTTTTAGCTCTGTCTTGAGTCAGAGTTAAGCGAGAGTGTGGTTTATAGATTTATATGTAAGGACTAGTCTGATGAAGTAAGGTAGTCCTTATGTGGTTGGTGCACCTACCAATCCCAATATAGGGTCTCAGTATAGGGATAATAGGGTCTGCCAATACTGCGCATTCCGGTGCGGGGTCGCCACTCCAGTACCTTGGGACCCCAACGGCCGACAGTTCTTCAAACTATGTGCTACTTCCATTTCCACTTAACTTTTTAAAAAACACACGCGTCAGCAAATAACCGGCCAAATGCGAGTCGGACTCGCATGTAAAGGGTTCCGTAACAGACAACGTCCGAAAAAACACGTTCCTAGTAGGGCAGCCCCCTTTAATTTTTAATTTATTTTTATTATTTGTTGTTATAGCGACAGAAATAGACATTCTCTGAAAATTTCAACTCTACCTATTACGGATCATGAGATACAGCCTGCTGACAGACAGACAGACAGACGGACAGTAGAGGCTTAGTAATAGGGTCCCGTTATTTACCCATCGGATACGGAACCCTAAAAAGTACCATATAACTACTACTATGCAAAAAGGACAATCCAACCAAAGCGAAAGCAACAATAAATCCCATTCATTTTCTATTAATGACAGTGTAGGTACAGTGGGAAAGAAATATTGATTGTCAGTAATCGCTGGGCATTAAAATAGTTTAGCTTATTGGAGTTCTCATGGTACTGTGAGAAGGTAGCATGGATTAATGTGAACGGGCTGATAACGTCAGGGAATATGTATGGGAAGGTATGTAAATGTACCGACCACGGCCTTTGTCACATTAGGATTGCATTCAAATGTGTTTTAATCTAAGTCTTATATATAACCATTGAGTTAGAAGAGGTTTCCAATACTAATGTTTATTTAAATAAGTACAGTTTTGAATTTGATTATTTTATTATTCGGGAATTGTAATATGAAATAAAATAAATGGTCAAACGTGTGTCAGGCCACACGCAGTGTAGGGTTCCGTAGTTTCATTTCACAATCCTAATATTATAAATGCGAAAGTGTGTTTGTTTGTTGGCTTGTCCTTCAATCACGCCGCAACAAAGCAATTGATTTTTGTGACTGTTCAATGAGTTCCCACAGGGTTTTTAAAACCTAAATCCACGCGAGCGAAGCCGCGGGCATCAACTAGTTTCACAATGTTATGCGTACTTACAACTTAAAACTAAATAACTAAATATACATATTATTAATGGGTATAAGACCTCTAGCTTCCATATTATTTTCTTAGTCATCTCTTGAACTCTGAATCCCTGCAATTTACATCATTACTACCAACATTGCGATAATCGCAATTGATTTACTTGCGTTAATTTTTTTTTAAAGAACATTAGCCAAGCTGAAGTTGACTAATATCCTCCTATCCCCTCCAAATAAGCGGAAAGCTTGTGCTAGGAGTAGGTACGACAATAGTGCGAACCTGCGACCTTTCAGTTTTTCAGTCTGCACTTTTAACCATTGGGCTATTAAGGCTTAAATTCAATTCAGTTCATTAATGTATTTCAGTGAATAACGAGTATTAATCAGCGAATTACCATCGTGAAATTGTAGCTATCAAATGTGTGCTAAGTACCTATGTTGTGTTATTCCAAATTACCTCAGAAATATGGTGAAATAATGTTTGGATTTCGTATGAAATATTAATTTATAAAATAACTCTCTTATAATTCTTTTTACCGCTAAATGAACTCAATTTCTACATAATAACATAATGGGTATGTACACATTGCGCCACAATAAAAACTGTAAAAAAAAAGTCTACATGAAATACCAACAATCAATTCAATATGCCACAGCTAATGTGTTCTGAACGTGTTCTTAAACCGCCTAAGGTGAAAATTTACTTTTTAGGAATAATAAAAAAGTGGTTAAGTGCGAATCAGAACACTCATAAGATAGGGTTCTGCAGTCAAGCCATAAACGTTGCATACGTATCATGCTAGTAACAAAACTTTTATACACGAACTAAATGTTATTATGTTTGTTTCAAGCTAGAGTCACATCACATTATAAGAGTTACTTGATTAATTACCTATCTTAACTATAATAATTATGTTATTCGTCTCTATTCGATAATTTTGTTTATAGTAATTGTACTCTATGTGCACTTCAGGACCTATACCACGAACGCTTAAAGCAATGTCAACCTTAATGTAACCAATTTAAAGTTATCATTATATGGCATCTCAAAAAGTATTGAAATAATACTTCTTTATAACAGAATTTCTGGTAAGGGTTTAAGGTGGTAACTCCTGGGAATTATATCAAACTGATGGAAAAGTGCTACTCGTACTTTGGCATTCATTACTTTTGAGTTTTGACAGATATTTTTCCTGAAAATATTTTGAGAAACGTCTGGCTATTGTAATTAAAATACGCTTTCACTTAAAATATGATTAACTTAACATTAAAACAAAAGGATTTAAAAGTTTATTTAAATCCTGTAGGTATTTATACACTTTATACAAGACTTAAAAACATTACAAAAATTGCTCATAACTTAAAATCAGGTTGTTTCACTCTATGGCTTCTTAACAATCGGTCGACACCACACGGATTAGACAAAATTATAAGGAACCCTAAAAAAACATTGCGTGCAAACACAAGTAGGTAGCTTCTTAACACGCAATATCTAAGTGAAGAATGATTTAAATGCCTCATTCAATGACTAATGACGATTATTATGGCAATCAATTTATTGAATGCGATTGAGACGTCCTTTATGTAAAAGGTAGCTGTTATAAAGTGAATGAGAGCACGCGATCTCATCTCTTTATTGCTGTTTAAATTAAATTTTTGCATCCTTATTTATGTGTGAAATTTGTTAACGTTATTCCTACCGTTTTATTAATTAATTATTATTAAGTTTTGTATTAGAGTTAGGTTAACAAAGTTTGGTTTTCGGATAGATACTTGATATAATCTATATAATAAGATTTAAATTATATCACACACATATTTCAGCAGATTCTGCATTCCGAACCGGTGGTAGAGTCATGACGTGTCATAAGAGCTACAAGTTGGCCTACATGAAATAAATAATTTTGAATGTGAATTTGACTATTTTGAATTTATGTTAGTTTAGTTAATAAAACAATGTTCAATAAAAATTGTAAATTTTTTTATTTTTTTTTTGAAAAGAGCAACCGCCGAGTTTCTTACTGGCTCTTCTCGGCAGGAAAGGCATTCCGAACCAGTGGTAGATTCATTGACGATTCAAAAGTGCTTGTAAAAGTTTATTTGAATAAAAAATATTTCTATTTCTATTTCTATTAAGTCGGGACGCTTTGAGATGTCTTCTCGTTTCTCTCTCTCAAGAATAAAATCTTTGAACAGTGCGCGTTACCAGTGATAAATAATGGATGGGCATTAACTCCTATTTTGCATTAGGACGAGTGTCATAACCCTTCTAGTATTTTTAGGGTTCCGTAGTAAAACAACAAAAATACCGTTATAGTTTCGCCATGTCCGTCCGTCTGTGCGTCTGTCCGTCTGTCCACAGCATAGCGCAGAGACTATTGGTGCTAAAAAGCTGTGATTTGGCAAGGTTATGCATATTAATTACGGCGACAAAGCTATATAATATAATCTTAAAAAAATCTATTATTTTGGGTACCTCCCCTATTCAGATAGGGGGGGGTTGTCCACCTCGCTAGCCAAGTGTGAACTGGCAGACTTCACACACCTTTGAGCTCCTCATACAAGTAGGTATTACCATAAAGCCTTCACTGTATTTTTAATCTACGCAACTAGTTCGCGTGAGCTCGCAACTAGCAATTTGAATTTAGAATGTGAGTCCGCCTCTCCCGTCCCGCCCACCGGCTGCAATCAGATCGTGATTATGTAAGGCTTTAGATATGCATTTTCTGTACTGACTGTACTTTGATGACGTTCGGTTGATATGCAAACTAGGTAAGTCTCGAAGTATAAGTAGGTAACTACTTCTACAGGGTACAAGGTAGGTACACCAAATCGAAAACTTTGTGAATAGGTTACACTTAGGCTGAAATATACAGACCGCATTCTCACTCCGCTCAGACTCAAGATAGAGTTTTTTTTTATTACAGGGTGTTCCCTTTCATAGAAAGGGATTTTGTTTAGCCAATTTTTTAATTTTTGTCCCTTTAGTTATTTTTCATTTATTTTCATAATTAATTAAGCATATGGTGTGGTCATCTTCAAAGTTAAAATGAGACAGAATTATGTCAGAGCATATTTCTGTCTCGTTTTAACTCTATCTTAAGTTTGAGCTAAGTCAGAGCATGCTCTATAGATCTGAGCATTAATGCCTATAACGAAATAACAAATGCCACTCACCTTGTAAATGATTACCTACCAATATTGTAATTTTGGAGCACGCAATGTATCGCGAACAACAATCGTTGATACCTACACCCGCTTTAGTTACAGCGCGTCGCAACTTTGCTGTTTTGTGTCAAATACTGCCATTTATTGATTTTTGTCAATTAAAATCTAGTTGCACAGGCTACTTTTTATCCCGGAAAACCAAAAAGTTCTCGTGGGATTTCGAAAACACGCGGACAAAGTTGCGAAGTAGTAACTTATAATTACGTAGTAAACTGTTAGGATTTAAACCATTTCTAGCTATCCATCTACTATAAAGTAATATAAAATTATAGATATGTCTTAATTTGTCTTTTGTTTCTAATTTCACTACCCTATCACATAGTGAAATTAGCATAGTACCTACATATTCAAATTACCATTGTCTATAGTACCATGGCTTAGCAATCAAACAGACGGTTAATAACAAAATTACACATAGAAACATCGGTTGGTACAGGTCTTAGCTTGAGAATGGTAAAGGACCACGCTGGCCCTGTGCAGATTGGCAGACTTCATACAATTTTGAGAACATTATGAAGAACTCTCAGACATGCAGGTTTCTACTTTCTCACGATGTTTTCCTTTATCGTTAAAGCAAATGTTACATAATTTAAAACGCACATAAATCCGGAAAGTTAGAGGTACCAAGATAGAGTAGTATAGTCTGGGATTTGAACCCTGCAACTACTGGAAAAGGAGGACGAATTCTTAACCAGTTATGCAGTAGGCTATCACTGCTTTTTGTAATAGTGTTGCAGTGTCATTTGTTTTATAGTAGCGTTAAATTTGCATTTTTAATGCCCCTGTTTTGACTACTAAGGCACGGTTGCTTCAGCAATTTTACAGTACAAAATGTCAAATAAAACATTTTAACAAATGGTTTGAAACAACTTTGCGTATTCTATCGGCTATATAACGGGGAGTGTTCTGTAGAGCTATTTGACCTTATTCCACCGTCTTTCTTCTACAACCGCACCGCTCGTCGCCGAACACAATTTCACCCTCACCACCTGGGTGCCTGGAGCACATCGACCATCCGATGTGCCAGATCTTTTTTTCCACGTACTTTGAAACTGTGGAACCAACTTCCTGCGACGGTGTTCCCACTGAATTACAACATGGCGTTATTCAAGGGGCGGACCAACAAATTCCTAAAAACCGACAACGCATTGGTGATGCCTCAGGTGCTACAAATGTTCATGGGCGGCGGTAATCACTTAACATCAGGTGACCCGCCTGCTCGTTTGTTCACTAAAAGTACATTTAAAAAAACTGAGCCTTAATAGCCTTTGCCTAACTGTATATTTGTTAAACTGTGTTTTACATACGAGAGCAGTGTACATCTCATTATTATCAGTTATTATTGTCGAATCGGACACGTAGGGTCGCCGGCTTGTAATTTGTGTTGTGACCCCGCGACCCCGGCGTTCCCATGGACACCTCATGGTTCCCTTGGTATTGAACTATAATTATTGTCATTGGTTTTGTGACAAACACGTATCAATTGTGATTTGTATTACAGACATGTATTTGTATTGAACATATGAGTTTGTTTCACTTCAGTTTTTGAGCCGGAAATATTGATGCTATGCTATTTTATAAGTAAAAGAGTGTAATACAATGCCTTTATAGGAGCTTTATTAGTATTGATAGACTTATAGTCTTTTTTGTAGGACTAATTTGCTAGATGGGTATATATCACACTAATATTATAAAGGCGAAAGTGTGCATGTGTCTGAGTGTGTGAACTCTGGATGGATTTGACTGAAATTTGGAATGGAGATAGATCACCATGGGTTAACACATCAACTTGGCTACTTTTAATCCCGATTCCCGGAAAATTAAAGAGTTCCCGCGGGAATCAATAAACCTTTATCCACGCGGACGGGCTAGCTCCATGAGCTAGTTAACTAACTATACATCTACATAGATCAGTAATGCCTTTGTACATATATAGTATATGTTATACATAGAATAGGCACAGAACCGTATCTAACAAGTGCCGGCTAGGTAGGCGTGTCCCCCACTGAAATGTAGCCATTTCCCCCGTTACCGTGCTCACAGTTTATGCATGGTGAATTTTAAATAGGCACCACTACCTACGTACTGCTTATTGCTAACGACTTTCCCGACATGTGAATTATTTTCTCGATATTTATCAATACGTTTAGGTACTTTTACAGCGTAATTCGAATAACCTTTGAGAGCTCACGATGCTTTCCTTAATCCTTTGATAAAAGTAATTTTTAATTACTTGTAATATAAACGTGAAAATTCATTTTACAAAACCGACTACAAAGCATATCAATTGTGCCTATAAAATTTGAAGAATTCCCTCGATTTCTCCAGGATCCCATCATCAGATCGTGATCTGTTGGCAAAAAGTAAAAAAATGAATTTTCGGTACAGGAGTCTTCGAGTAATCGGGGAACATATGTTACACCTACATCTAGAGTACACATATTACTTAAAAAATTTAAAAACAAAAAAGATACCGACGAATTGAGAACCTCTTTTTTGGAAATCCGTTTAAAACGCACGTAACAATGCTCGTCTACGTAATGCGTATTTCGGCTAGCTAGGTACTCTGCTATCATATCATATCCTTTTTTTTTTTGTTCATTCTGAGCACCAAAGTGGTGCTCAGTACAATTACAATCTAGCCTAACTTAATTGACTAATTTGTAATTTTAATTTAATCTAAACTTCTAAATTACTATCTTATATACTTACTTACTAAGAGATTGATATCATATCCTACGTGAATTATGTCTCAGCGAAAAGGTCATTCTGCTAGGCGTACGTTCTCCATACCATAATCTAATTAAAAAATGCAATGGAAAATATTTAACAAATTAAAACTGCTGGCAAAATGGGCGTGCTCTCCACTGTGGCGGTTCCCTCGTTACCGTAACTAGTTAGCGTGACGGAAGCCCGCGATAACCGCTTTGAATTTACATTTTTATGCAAAGGTTCCACGTAGTTTGCTAGGTAAGGCAATTCGAACTGTTTTTCAGTAGTAAATTACAATATATTCAATTATTGCAGAAATCTCAATATACTTTTTACCTATAATATGGATCATTACTATATTTGAGAATACCGTAATTTTATTCGGTTTTGACAAAGAAAAAGGGCGACAAAATTTACTAGTTACTTTCGCCATTTTTTTAAATATAAGCCAGGCATAAAACATTAGAAATATGTATAAAACATCCGTAATTTTAATGTCAATATTGTAATGTAGCACTTTGTTCTTTTTTTTTTTATTCGATGACAAGGTAGCCCTTGACTGCGATCTCATCTGATGGTAAGTGACGATGCAGTCTAAGATGGTAGCGGGCTAATTTGGAAGGGATATAGCAGTGTAAACTCAACCCATACCCCTAAAAAAAATTGTTCAAAAATATACTGAGACTTTTACACTAATTGAAAATATTAGAATGTGCGAGAGAGAGGGATGCAAAAGGCAAACTGGCTCTTAAAATAAATACACTACCCAGTTGGGACAAATTTCAAAACGAAAAATCACCTTTTCCCTTTTCTAGAACAGGTCCACTCGCCGTCACTCACCCATCCACTGCGGGCAGGTAATTTAAAATTACTCACAGATTATTGACAACTCATTTAAAATAGCTAAATAGCCCAGCCTCGGGCGCTCTCGGCATTGCTCGGCTGGGATCGTGTGATCCTCATCCATCAAACCGGTAACGACCTTTATGCAAAACACTGAAGTGGCTTTCGTCTCACAATTTATATTACTGTTAGCTACAACTTAACCGCGGGCTCTATGTCAAACGTTGTGCGATGGTTAAGAGAGGCGATAGATATTTTTTACTCCACTGCTACAAACATTTTTAACAGTCTATGTAAGTATATACATGTCTATTTGCGTATGTTTCTCCATACGCCTAAACTACGGGGTGAGGTGTTAATCGATTCATTATTATAGTTCCAGTGAACATTTCATACGAACAAAATCAATATGATGAATACTATACAAAATTTTCCGTAGTCGAGTTTTTAAACTTTATTCTCGTTTAAATTATCTATTTATTATTAGGTAATGTCGATTTGACGATAGGTAGTGTATCATAAATGTCTGATGGGGCAGAGAATTATATTTGTCCAGCTATGGAACTGTCTAAAAACCATTTCTAAAGTTTGATGATCGTTATCAGGTCTGATTAGCCAATACTCACTCTTTACTGGTTTAAATGCATCATTAAAATAATAATAATAAAGAATGCATCATTGCCACAAGTACGTCACAAATTCGATGAATTGACACAATTTTTGAGACTATATAGATTGCTACTCCTTCAATAAATATTCTACTCGAAATAATAACAGATTGATGCCGCTTTTACACGACTGACTAGCAAATATTTATCGTGCAAACGTGAAAGCATTGCATTAAATCTATTATTTTTATTCGCATAAGCTACCACAATTTTTAACATGTGAACGGTAATTGATCTCTTTGTAGTACTGATTTCATTATAAAGCATCGTACAAGTTTCGCTTGCCAGTAAGACAAAGCCCTATAACGTTATGTTAAAATAATGCGTGCCAAGAAAACGTACTGTTAACGCTAAGACATAAATACCCAGTGTCGGAAAGGACATCGCACCATTAACCTTATTTGACCGCATTTTACTGTCAATGTATGAGGTAGGCTTCGTAATAGATAAGTTTAGCGTAGTCTTACATAAAGAGGAAAATGTCTGATAAACTGCTAAGGTAAGTTCTAATCATTTTGAATGGTGATGCGAATAGCATATTGACCCCCCATTGGGTGTACAAACGAGATCGAGAAAGTCACAAGATGACGCTGGATACAAGCGCCGCAAGGTCACGAAATTCGGAAATCCCTAGGTGGGGCATATTAACCAGTCAATGAACATACATTGTGTGATTACCGCTGCCCATGAATATTTGTAGCACCTGAGGCACCACCAATGCGTTGCCAGCTTTTCAGGAATTTGTTGGTCCGCCCCTTGAATAACCCTATGTTGTAATTTAGTGGGAACACCGTCGCAGGAATTTGATTCCACAGTTTCAAAGTACGTGGAAAAAAGATCTGGCTTTTTCGTAAATGTAGCCTAGATCACCCAGACCGTGATTATCAATAGATTGACACCTCATTCATCAAAATCAGCTCAGTTGTCTAGACTCTAAACTGTTAAAAATACGTAAATAGACGCATACATACCTGCCTACATACTGCTAAAATCATAATCGGGTGAAAATGAAGTAGGTAGAGCAGCTAAGATGTCAATCACAGATTATCTACCTGTAGTAGGTACAACACACATATTAGCATTTTATACACAAAATCATTTTTCATTTTTTTGTGTTTCACATGAGTCACAAGTCACAACAATATGATCACTATCATTGTAAATCCGTGTTTTATGTAGTAGGGGAGACCGGGGATGGTTGACTAGGTTTTTACTAAATGGTAGATATATTTTTTGTTTTAATATTTATAGAAAAGAAAACCATGTTAATTGATAGGAAATCTATTAACCTAATAAAAATACGTAATATCTAGTTCCTAATTTAGTAAAATAGTGATAATTTAATGCATTTTCCAAAACAAGAAATCTTAGTCAACCTACCCCTGGTCCGGGGTAGGTAGACCATACACCAGGGGTAGGTTGACTTATGTATCAATAAGAGTCGAATCATGGGAAGGAGCAAATAATTAAATATTTTTTTAATATAATTGAGCCTTTTATTAAAAAAAAAACTTAAGTCGGCTGATCATCCATTTCTTAAAATGTCTTTAAAATAATTACCAAAAAATAATCTTATTTTTTAATTTAACTCTTCGTTTAATACCTATTGTAAATCCTAGTCAGACATAATTTCTATAACAAAAAATTACAAGTTTTTGTCGGAACTTAATAACAATGTAGTTCTACTTGTTGTTTCAAATATAAACTAACGTAGTTTGTAACGTAATGATGTAGCTCTCAACAGGCTCGTTGCTTAGGTCGAATTGATAGAGAAGGATGACGTTTCAAAAAGAAGTCGAACCAATCTTCACCAACTAACAATTGTCCTCCAAGAATCAGGCATAGCTTTGTTTTTTTTTTTTTGCAAACTCATATGCTAATTTTCGAGTATCATATGGCGTCAATCCCTAATAAATATCAGCTGCCTTCTTTATATAATTGGCTAAAGCTTCCTCTTCTATATTAGTAAAAATTTGCCTATTTCATAATATATGCAACTGTGTCCAGGGTTAATTTTGGTGATGTTTTGATTTTTCTTTTGATTTGACCACGTAACGATGTTATATTTTTATTTATCAGGAGTGTTGCACTGTTTTAATGTGGCATTAATGCTTTTTTCGTCAAAAATTCCAGTATGACAAGCTCTTTCTAAAACATCTATCGCTCGTTCAGTTATACATATAATTTATCTATGTCGTTCAGTAGTTTTTTTTATAGGTCTTCATTGTTCTGCAACAACAAAATTGCTATAAATGTTTAAAAGTCCAATAAAAGGTTAACTAAAACCACCAAAACAACCATTTTTGATTGGTTGACTGATTAGTCAACCAGCCCCGGAAAAAATTAGTCTACCAGCCCCAACTGCTATTTTTTAGTTTGATCGCATGGCTAGCCTAAACACTAACAGTGACTTGAAAAATAAGATACGAAATATGATAAATATGCACCCATCAAACGTTGGGACTAACATAAAAATGGTTCACATAAAACTTGTAGGCACCAGATCAAAAAGTGTAATAAATCAAAATATTACTTACGTGGTTAAAAAATTAAAAACCTATCACTGCTCGAAAACGGCGCACGACTGCGTTGCGGCGCTCCAGACACCTGAGCGGGACGCAGAGTGTAATACTCGGCTGTATTCGGATGATTCAATTCGTACACTGTCGACGAGTTTTTGGCAGTTAGTCTACCTACCCCTATAGTCAACCATCCCCGGTCTCCCCTACTAGATGATGCTCGCGACTTCGTCCGCGTGGATTAAGGTTTCTTAATTCCCGTAAGGACTCTTTAATTTTCCGGGATAAAATGTAGCCTATATTTTAATCCTGGATGTGAGCTGCCTCCATTTCCAGCCAAATTGGTCAATTCGTTGTGGCGTGAAACAGTAACAAACACACACACACACACACACATACACATACAAACTTTCGGCTTTAGTGTGATTAGTGTGATGTGATAGTGTGATAGTGTGATGGTTTCAAGTTTCCACACTTATGGCTCATTTACACAAGGAGAGTTTCTCGAATGCGTGTGAAATTTTCGGCACTCATATTCGAGCATGCATTGCTTCACTGATACGAGTTTTTGTCATAATGTAATGTATAATCGCAGGCGAAAATTATATGGAATATTTTTGCATAGGATAATCGTAAACTATTTCTTGACGCTCGCATTCGAAAAACTTTTCTTGTTTAACTTACACTCTCGTACACCTTTACCTGTAAACCAAACTGGAAGATCAAAAACTTTGCTACACAATTAACTTTCCTTACAACCGCCCCTTCAAACTATCCGATTCGTTCAGCCTACTGCCAATTAGGGTTAATTTTCGGCTAGTACAAAGATCCCCGCTGTCCTGAGGACCAATCGGTAATTAAAACAAATAGGGTCAAAAAGGCACCGCTCGAGGCGCCAGGGGGCGGCAGTGCGCGCCGCGCCGTCGCCGCGAGCGACCTACCCCCTCATTATAAAGTTAATCTAATTATTGAATTCGTACAATGTTGTGTTTACATTTTTTTTCTCATTTGCCCCACTATACTTAGGAATGGATGTGTAAGCGCTAAATGGCACGTTTAGAGCAATATATCATAAGAGCGGAGTCACTGTTCCGCCGACGGTCATTTTCTCACGCTAAAGGACTGTTTGAGCAATAAGGCGGACTCAGATATTATTACAGGGTACACTGATCTGGCCTCTAGATGATTAGTGATCAAACTCTACTGGTGGCACATGATGGAAGTTTTTTGTAGGAAATTCTTGGTAGATAAGTAGGTTACTACCTAATTCAGTATCGATCAGCTGGTTTTTCGATTAGGCAAGGAGGCATTTTGTTTTAATGAAATCTGAAGTTACAACTTTACAAGGATATTACATAAATGATAATGAAAATGAAATGAATACACTTTATTGCACACCACATTACATAGAAACAAAAGAAAATTAACTTAAAACTTAACTACGCTACGGTAGAGTAGACATGAACGTCAAAAGAAATCATGATATGGCTACAGTTTAGCTTAAGACAAAATTATAATTGTAACGCACCTAAATACATGAAAATGTTATTCAAAATCCAAAAGCTTACGTTAAGTTTGGCAAAGCTGTTTCTTTGAACATAAACCCTGAATTCAATATGTAATAAATCCTGGTAAAGCATTAATTTAGTTATTTTGCAATCAACCTTAAGCCTACCATTAATTTGAATAAAAGATAAAAAAGACAAAAACAGATCGAACATTTTTGTCTACCAGAGTAATGCATATAGGTACCTAGGTACTTTCCATCATGACTCATCGATATTTAAATTAACCAATTACTCCTTGGAATTCACATTACGAAGACTAGCATTAACATACCTGACATAAACAGTATATTTAAACGTGAAGAATTTTTTTAAAGCAAATGTCGATGTAGAATAAATATAAGCTGATGTTCTGAAGGAATTCGTTCATATTTTTCAAGTATATAATTATTATTCTCCTCGAACTTGAAGTACCTACTTTTAAAGAATCTTTTTATAAGCGATGCCTTTTTCCATTTTCGAGGTTAGTTTTTGGGAAAATCTTTATACATTAAATATAACAGCCAAATCACTTAGATAGACAACAGTTTATATTTTAAACATGAATATTACAAGCCAGTTTATATTGCAAACATTGCGTAATTAATATTTATAGGAACGTTCCTCGAGACACTTAACATTTCTTTCGATTTATGGGTAAAAACCTGCACAAAATTCCATCTAACATTTTATGAAATTAATACTTTCCAACCATGGAGGAATCAAATTTTTATATTTCCAACAGACAAATACGGTAATTTAACTTTATGCGATGTAGGTACCATAGTAGTTCCATAGGTACAGACAATCACTCAGTCAAGTTTTGATATAAAGCAGTAAAATGCCTTATATTACAGTGAGCGATCGATTACCGAATAATCCGGTAAACGCTTGTAATCACGTGTGGCTTTGCATCGTAATTGCCAGCTATTACGACCCCATTTTACTGCCCTTGAGACGGGAATTCTTGAGAAATATTTCCCTACGACCAATTGAAAGTCTCTACTCGATGGAAAATAAAATAAAAGTGTATTGCAGGAGTGTAATTCGTCTGAAGAATCTGTCTGACAACTGCTCACGGTTTTAAAAAAAATACGGTCCTCGGATTATTTATTATTGAATAGAATTAAAGCATAATTTTTTAAATGTAGTAAATTAAAACAGAAATTTTATTCTTACCTAGATAGAGCGTGAAGTAAAGTTTTACCCTTAATTTTTCCTGTATAAAAAGCATTTGCCACTGCCTAGATTCTTAACTAGGTACATCCATGCAGCAAATAACGTCGATCCGTTGCTCCGTTTTTACGTGATTGAAGGACAAACCAACAAACAAAAACACTTTCGCATTTATTTATAAGTAGGATAATTACGTCAGTATTTTACTGGACCATACTTTGAAAGCCGTTATAATAACTAGTTTTATTAGGAGTGCAATCAAAATACGTTTTGTAAAAAAACAACAGTTGCGATGTATCTCGAAACTAAGCCCGAGTAATAATATAGGTACTAAGTTTCACTTATCACAAAAAATCACCTGACCAAAATCCCACGGTTAAAAAAGTCGAAGGTGAGAACCGAGGTCTCTAGCCTGAAGCAAACGGTAGATCCTCTGAAGCAGCCACAGCGACCGTACATGATCATACAGACTGCCCACAACTATACATCATCCGTGCCACAGATAAAGAAAATGAGGTGAACAAAAGTTGCGATACTGTGGATGCGAGAGATGTTGATAATGAAGAAAAATTTGTTTGGGTCGGAGTGGTTAATGAAGTGGTATCAGTGTGTGCGGGTTGGTTGGTATAGCAGGTCGCACGCAATCCAAGCATTCGGGGCACGTGGGAAAGACGTTGCTGAGGCGGGTAGCCCGCGGCTATCCGCCACAGTTGACGATCACCACGATAAATATATTCGACATTAGTGGGCACAGAGCAACCATCGACTCTGAATTTATGTGGGACTATCGCGGTATAAGCTCGAGGTGTAAAATTACGTCTGAACATTTTCACTTTGCATAGTTAAGTGATTTCCGTGGACAAGGAAACGTTTAAATAAATTAGTTGCAATGAAATACGATGTTATGGATTCTGATGTTACTATTTTAGAGCTTGTCAAAGATATTAATTTTGGAAAGTGGAAGTAACGTAATACCGGAGTAGCATATGCTGAGAATAAATAAAACAATAAGTTAATTCTTTTATCATATTGGTTTGCCCTTCAATCAAGCAGTACGGGAGCAACAGATCAACCTGATTTTTTGCATGACTATAGTTGAGGGCCTGCTGTTTATCCCGGGAAAACAATATGTTTCCGCGGAAATTTAAAAACCTTACGTGGATGAAGTCGTGCACAAAAGCTAATATTTGGAATACCAGCTACTAAAATTCCCATCACTCTAACTTAAGCACAGCATCGATCAATAAGTAATGTCTGGATTCGATACCTATGTTTTATTTGACATCCCTGAGGAAAGACATTGTAATCTCTTGTTTTGATATTAAGTTCCTAAAACATAAACTACTACTCTGTGGACTTTCCAAAACTACGGATGAAGACAGCCAGAGGGCGAATTCCCTAAAAAACTCGGGGGTCAAATGTCGAACAATTTATTGGCTCCACAGTAAGGTTCAACCGTTTGGCTTTCGGCGTTCTTTGGGAAGATCCGCAAACCTCTAATTAGGAGGATTATGAAAATATTCACACAGGTGCGTGGCACATCCCTAATAAGCATCTTGGCTTGGGGCAAGTCGTGAGCCTTCGCTTAATGTTTTGGGTGTAACTATTGCAGGTTTGGTTAGATTTTTTTTGGTTCTCTAAAGTAATCTAGGATCGCTTCTCGTTCATTCTTTTTGTTTTGAACCTGAGAAACTGTTTTAGTTGATATTTAAAAAATAATTTATTTTAATCTAGACGATGGTCACAATTTCATTCCTTGAATACTCTTTTCCGGAATAAAAAGTAGTCCAATGTATCGCTTCTCTAAAAATGATTGCATCACCGTAACGATCGTTATAACCTCTGATTGGTTGGTACTCTCCTGTTATTGGTTAAAATGCATTGATGCAGCAAGAACGCCATAATTCATCCAATCAGAGGTCATTGCGATCGTTACATTGATGCAATCATTTTTAGAGAATCGACACTGGTTTCAAGCTGTCTCTGAGCTAATTTTCAGCTCAATTACAGACAGATAAATTCGCTCGAGGGACTTTCTACAAAAAAGTACCTATTGGTTATTGTAAATTAATGTTAGTAGACAGACGTAACTACTGACGTTTTCTGGAGGAAATGAAAAGCTTAAGAAAAGCCCACCCGCGCGAAGCGAAGACGGGTCAGCCAGTCAAAGATAAAAAGCTTCGGATAAGATATCGTCTTATCCGAAGCTTGAGGCACGTGTTTTGGGCATTAAAATTTGATCTCACTAAAAATTACCCTAAACGGTAGTTAAGAGCACCTATGACTGAAATCTTTGCTATTTATCTGTTATAGTAAATTCATGTGGTGGATGTGTTGCTGTAAACGTTACAACTTGCTTGTTATTATGAAATCGTGAGGTGGGTAAGCTTTTATCTTTTTAAATTATTTAATATATTTATTGCCTCTATTTTCTTCGTACTTGATCATCATGGTAGACCTTCAAAGCTGATGTACCGTAGAAGTATTATATATCGTAGTAGGTACGCAGCATCACTCCAGTCGTGAAGCTGATGCGGAAATGGGTGGGGCACTTTCTACAAATAATCATAATATGACGTTCGAGTCCTAAGGTTATGGAGCGACCACGAGGTACCTGACAGCGCAGTGTTCATAGACCCCTCTACTATGTGGACTAGCAGTAGCACAAGAACTTACGTTGTTGAAACCCTTGCAAAGACCTTTTCAGAATCGATTGGTTGAAATGACGATGAAAAACATGGATACTAAGTATGCTATATAAGTTGGTAGGTTTTTAGCTTGTTTACTTTACATACATTCAAACTTCAAGAAATGTGCAGGAGGAATATCACAGTATGACATTTTAGAAATATCTACTAGGTCTTACTTCAAAATATCATCGTACTCAGTAAGAACTAATAAGAAGCCAAAAATATAAAAAAAATAGACTAGCTGTGGCTAAATATCTGGGAAAATACGAAGTCAAAAAGGAAGACCAATGAATGTTAAAATTAGTGATTCAACTCTCGACGCCCGTATCATTTCATCAGTAACTTTTTGCCGCATAAAATACAATGAAATCAAAGTTTTGCAACCGTAACCATTAAGGCTCATTCATAAAATAGTGCAAAAACTAAAAAGGTTGCTCTTGTTATAATGATAGGTGGTCGAAATGAAACCGGCAAATAAAGGTTGCCATAATTTTTGACATGTCGACCGTAAACACCTTGCATTTTATCAATGATGTTGAAACACAGAAGTGCCGTAACTTTTTAGTTTTATGCCTACACGTGCTGATAGTACCTACTCAGAGCTTTCTGTTTAATCAGACACGAACTAAGAAGATCCGTAGAAGAACGATGTTCACCGTCATAATTCAGAAAATGTAAACGAGATCGCATACGCATAGAGCTGCTGAAGCTCTATGTCCAGCTAGGGTTGCCAGGTCGCCAAACCTAATAGCCGGACAGACCAGCCAGTTTGGCCGGACATTTGGGTAAAAAAGCCGGACACCCTATATTATTGAGGATTTTGTCTCAGTATTAATAGGTACGACAAAAAAATTGTATGTAAAATCAAGTTTCAATCAAGTCGCCTGCGCAGGCTGCGCTAGGCCACGCTCGGCGCTCGCTTGTTTGCGAAATGTGAAAAGCCTAACAAAAGCCGGACAAGACGGACACCGTTCATTTTGGCCGGACACGCAATCAAAAAGCCTACCTATGTCCGGCTTTATCCGGACGCCTGGCAACGCTATGTCCAGCAATGGACGTCTATTCCTTATTGACGACGACAAAAAATACAAAGAATATTTCATATACTTATCAATATATACCTATAATTCGAAAATTATGTAGGTACGTATCTAAACTTTGAACTAAATATATTTAAGTTAAATTTTCTATACCTGTCCTTTTCTTGTTCACTTTGAACTAAACTTACCAAAAAGTGACAGCATTACAAAACTAAACATGATCATGCAGATTAGTGCAAGCAGGTGCAAATCTAGAATCTATCGCTAGATCTTCGCTAAGTATCAACTAAAAACGATTTTAAGATTTTAATCCTATTATTTTATTCTATGACAGCAACTTTTACTCATTTTCCTCTCCACTCTATCTCACGTCCATTTTGGGATGACGACATAATGACCGGGTGTTTGATTAGTTTGCGGTTGACCATCGTGGGTGCGGGTTCAAATCGGTGGCGCCAATAAACTACCTATTCCTTTAACATTAATTTTGTATTATTCTTTACTGGGTTTAACATTAGGTATGAGACCATTTTTTTGGTTTTGTACTTGTCCGATAAATAGGTTTTTACTCGGCTGCCGAAGGAATGTAATATCTTTCATATAATATAGGTCTATGTCAATTTCACTGGTTGAATGTCTAGAATTTATTCAATGGTTCTAGTTAGACGGATTTTAACATCTTGTGGAAGTGGCATAGGGTTGACAATATATACGATCAAAAATAACAGTGGCATTGACTCCAATTTTCAGTTGATATTGTTATTCATTTATTTCATTTATTTTTTACCAAACAAGATTTACATAAACAGGAAAATAAATGGTGGGTAATTAAAGCAGTTGGAGTTTTATTAACAATTTGCTTATTTTTACGCAATATTTCTTCATCGTTTTACGTTTTCCGCAGGATCTATCTATCTATCACAATCGGAAAATGGATGACATCGATTAAATATGAAACGCTGATCATTGGGAGCTTTCCAATACTGAAATGACCTATATAAATCACGTGGTTAGACCATAGTAACTTTGTAACAAAAAATTGAACCAACTATAGACGCAACTTAAAGGGGGAAATAAAATAAACCTTTTTAGTCTTAATAACTATGCTCCTAAACTAATGTAAGTAACTAATTTTGAGTCGGCGACAAACATTTTTGACTCCTCCTTTTTTTTGAGTCGGTTGAATAGGCAAATCGAAGAATAAACACGTCATTTATATCTCTACTTATATAGAGGCATACCTAACCATCTAATACATGTTAGATGACCAAAAATTTCATTAAGATAATTTATGTCCTATAAGGCATCCGTCCTTTAAGTGAAGTTCTATCTAATGATTCCCAAAATTAAGCCATAAATCTTACCATTAAACTGTCACACAACATCCATTTCTATTATTAAAACTTCCATTAAAATTAACTTCTATCGGAACGGAAGACACGTTCCCCGCAAAAATCGGTCTCGAAACTGCAAATTTCGGTTCTAAAGTCACAACAAAATTACAATCATCTATTCCCGTATCATTTTAACCGAATTCAGGGACGATTATAACCGCATTTGGCCCAAATTTAATAACTGACAGAAACCGCAGAGTCCAAGCTTTTGATCCTTTGTAATTATACGCTTATTTCGGGAACGATTTTTGATTTTACCTGACTTTACTCAGAAGGCCGTTCGATTGAGAGATAGGTGTATACGTGTAACCCCTTCCTAGCGATGAGATATCTATTTAATTGTTGGTTCTAAAAATTTCTTGGCAATTACAAATTAAAAACACGTGTTCACTATAATTATACGCACGCAATGTTATTCGGTTTATTTGTGTTCGGAGCAAAAAACGTTTCAAGATTCAACGTTTGAAGTTTAAATTGGCCGTGTCTAGTGCAGAAAGATAGGTTTAATTCTCGATTTTTCATAGCTGCATAAAGGTAGCTGCCCCCTAAATTTTTTACCATATTTAATTTATGTAGGTACCTATCTAATTTACGTATCTTTAGTTAATACGTATACAAATATCAGCTTCTAAATATTATATTATTTCTTTGCATAATACAAGAATTTTAAGATGAAGGTACTTTACCTACTTACGAATCTATAGGCTAATTCTTAGCTACCAATAGTTACTTATCTAGTTAATGTAAAATAATAATAATTTGTAATAATGTGCCATTTTAATATAGGTACATACTTAATTTAAAACAGTGTAACCTGCTTACCTATGTACCTACCATTCGTTTGTATTTTTCTTTAAAGAAATTCAAACTCAAAAACTTATTATTATTCACAACTTGGTTATTACGACTGATCTGCCCTGGTAGCATGGGCGGGAGAAATTATATCCCCGGGAAAAGGATAAAACGTTTATCCCCTCGCTTAGCTTTATCCACCCGTTGAGCATGGGCACAGCGGTGGAAATAACACTCAGTGGATATACTTACTTATAGAAATATACATCGCCTTCTCCTCTGTCGCCATGCTTTAGCATAGGGAAAAGATAATTTTATCCCCTGTCAGTGGATAAAATCGGGGGATAAAACTTTTATCCCCTGCCCATGCTACCAATGCAGATCGCAGTTAAGAGGAAACCTGTGGCTTAGGAAAAAAATTCAACGCGTTTGTTTTTATTTTCTCTATAAATATATTTGACCTTGCCCTTTTTCAATCTCTGTTTGACGTGTCCATGTCAGCTGCACGGGGCTTCGAAGACGTTACTCATTCTTTTCCTTATAACTATTTCAAACTTTTATCAACTCTATGTCATCGATATAAAGTTTATATTTGTGTGGTTCTGAAGTTCATTGAGAGCAACTTTAACTGCCTGCTTGTCAATCTGGAGTAAAGTCAGAAAATACCAACACTTTGGTGTTGCGTATGAATGTTGCTGGATTCTAATTCATGTAAAGCAACTACTTACCTTTTGTTAAATACTTATTTATCGTATTTCACAAAATGTTTCGGCTCAGCTGTCGTTTCTGTCAGGAAAATTAGATTGTACACCAATACGCTAAGAAGTGACTTCTTAAAAGTCTTGGAGAAATTCGCTTAATCAAGTGAGCTCATTAAGAGTTCTACAACTTTGATTGTGATGATATTATAACAGTTTTTTATTCGATGACCAGATACTAGATCAGGTCAGGTCTTTGAATGCGATCTCACCTGATGGTATGTGACGATGCAGTCTTAGATGGAAGCGGGCTAATTTGGCAGAGGTATAGCAGTGTAGTTCAATCCATACCCCTAATCGGTTTCTACACGTCATCGTGCCGCAACGCTGAATCGCTTGGCGGTACGTCTTTGCCGGTACGGTGGTAATTAGCCACGGCCAAAGCCTCCCACCAGACCAGACCAGAGACAATTTAGAAATTGTTAATTCCCAAATTTCCCCGGTCGGAAATCGAATCCGAGACCACCCAGTTATAAGAACACAGCGCTCAACACTGGCCAGGAAGGTTGTTAAAAAGCTAATTTAGACGATAATAGCGATTTAGATGATGATTTTTGTCTAAGAAGTGACTTCTTAAAAGTGCTTGGATAAATTCGCTCGATCAAGCGAGATCATTAAGAGTTCTACAACTTTGATTATGATGAATTGAGACAAGATGACTATAACGGCTTTCCACCGCTAAGCGATTTAGGCGATGATTATTTTTAGCCTTTTGTCTTAGAAGTGACTCCTTAAAATAGCTTGGAGAAATTTGATCGATCAAGCGAGTTTATTAAGAGTTCTACAAAATTGATTACAATGACGCGATGACTGTAGCGGCTTTCCGCCACCAAATGATGCTGTTATAGTTTTTCTAATTCACGAGGGCGCGTGAGCTTTACTTGTGGTTACTTCGTGTGCATGCATTGCGTAAGTGTGCGTGCCTGTCAGGAGCCTAGGTGGGACTGGGAGCGGTCAAGCGTAAGCAAGCTCTCGCTCACACTTATACAGATACGACACGCTCACCACCATGAGCCACGCGCCCTCATCAATTGCAAGAACTATGCGACCACACGTATAGATATACGATACTGAGTAGAAAACGATTTCAGGTTTGGGTTTCATAATTCATTAAAACGAATTAGTGCGACTAACTTACTACCTTAGATCACATCGCAACTTACATGGAAAAAAAAATAAAAAAAGTTGCTTAGGCAACACAACCACAGACCAAGTCACAGCAAATATAAACTAATAGAAAGCCAAATCATTCCAGACCCTCATAATATCAATATTGGGTGTTGTAACGTGTCATCGCTTGCGGTGGGTGCGCCTGTACCTAATTGGCCGAAATGAAACCCATTACACCGTATCGTGATGATTGACAGCTGCCAATCAATGGGTGTTGCGTGTGTAAGCCGCCAGGTGGAGTGTGCGGTAGGATTGAGATGGGTGAGAATTTTGTAAGTACTATTGTATAAAGATTCCGCCTTTTTGTAGTGAATCGAAATTTTTGTCCATCTTGTATTAGCTTGAAACTTTGAAGCATATTTCACAGGTTATGTAAAGCTGAGAAACTATCGTTCTGCCTTGGAATTTGTGCAAACAAATTCAGCAACTCCTAGATTCATTTATACCTATGTACGAACGCATCTTACTAATATTATAAATGCGAAAGTTTGGATGTATGGATGGATGGATGGATGTTTGTTACTCAATCACGCCGCAACACCCGAATCGATTAGGCTAAAAGGCATAGAGATAGCTTATAGTCTGGAATATCACATAGGCTACGAAAATAAGGGATAGAATCGAAAAAATACAGATTTTTAAACTGAAATATAACCAAGGTCTAAGGTTCTACAGCTTCGGTGTCTACAATAATTTATACATTCTCTGACCGTGAGCGATTTGCTCGTATTCATTGAGGAGTTCCGTCCTCTATTTCAGAGGATATTCATCAGATTTTAACCTTTAAATGGGACCAACCTGCCAAAAAAATACGCGTCGAATTGAGAACCTCCTCCTTTTTTTGAAGTCGGTTAAAATCACAAATCTAACCTACTGCTTGATACGAATTACATAACACCAGGCCTTTTTTAAAAACACACATTTACCATAATTTTTCCTATATTTTTTTGGTTAACCATCGCTCGGAGCCAACATAAATCGTTCCCAAACATGAGTATCAAGCACAATTATAGCTAAAGGGTAATAAATCTCAAAATAATGCCCCAAAGATTTACTTGTGCTACTTCAGGTGATCGTTACGTCCAATCCGCTGGGGGGCATGCAATCTTCATTAAGTAATTTTATTGTGCTCATCTATTGTTCTTATACTTACCTACACATAACCACATACATAGGCTGAAATCTATAGACCGCATTCTCACTCAGCTCAGACTCAAAACAGAGTTAAAACGAGACGGATTTATTTCAGAACATGTTTGTGTCTCATTTTTACTCTATCTTAAGTCTGAAGTTAATATGTCATTGTATACCTATGAGAGCAACATAGACACTCCAGTGACTCAGCTCTTTATAAATTAAAAAAAAAAGTCTGAACTGAGTCAGAGCAAGCTCTATAGATCTTAGCATTATTGCCAATTTTATTAACATCGAGTGACGCCTAACTGAAGAATAAATTGGGAGTACCTACTCACAGTTTCTGTATTGAAAATATGCCAAAACTTTATTATACGTTGTTGAAATCAGCCCTTAGTCATAGAGTTCATAAAGAAAATGTTAGCAAGATTACTTGTATGAACTCTATGCTCTAAAGGTCTAAAAATAAGTTGAAGGGTTTCAGTGTAATTTCCTTCCGACCAAATCCGGTGACAGCGGCAAATCTCCACAGAGATTAGACATCTGCGAGGGAGATAGTATAGTGCACAAGTGTGTGCGCAAACACAGGTGCACTATTTATTCCCTGACTCTCATAGTCCGATTGGCAGACCCTGGATGCAAGCTGCATAAGACTGCGGAGTATGGAAGCCAAGGTAAAAGGAGTTCTACATGTGGTTCTTATCTATGCAGTACAAATTAAACTTATAAAAAATACGCTGCCTAATAAATTGACAAATAAATATCGATATCAATTTAATTGAATAGAACTGCCTGAATTAGCGTCGATAAATCAATGAGTTGCATTCATAAATCAACGGGAACGTCAGTCAGTCTGCGCCGGCGCATGCAGACGAAATCACTTGAAATATAGCGGCTAAGGGCTCTACACACTAGATCCTATAGAATAGAATAGAATAGAAATATTTTTATTCAAATAAACTTTTACAAGTGCTTTTGAATCGTCGATGAATCTACCACTGGTTCGGAATGCCCTTCCTGCCAAGAAGAGCCAGTAATAAACTCGGCGGTTGCTCTTATCAAAAAAATTTTTTACAATAGGTAACAAAACTATGCTTTGTGTACAGTGTTTCCACAATGAAGTTTCAAAAATGCATACCTATATACAATCCAATACATGTTAAGACGGGCAGACAGAAAGTAGACCCATTCCCGTTGGTGGCACCCGTTCACGAGCATAACACACGATCCAGCCGTTAGATAAAGGCTTCATTAGACCGAGCCATGTAGAAATCCATGATCATAGTCTAGCTGTGATGTCTATCAGTTTAAACGACGACAGAGATCATACAAGGTATACCAAGTGTGAGAAATGCCCAAACAATACATAACTAACAAAAAAGATCCAAATCAATGGCAAAATTGCTGATTCAAAAAGAATTGAGTCTGCTGGCGCTCTTAGCCAGCTAAATTCGACTTTAATCCCTCCTGAATTGCTTTTAATTGAGAAGAGTGGAAACAACATTGGACCGATTATCGGAATCGATTTCGGGAATCGGAATAGTCATGGGAAAGTCGGCATTTTGGAATCCCGATTAGCCCTCGATCAGGGAGATTTGTGCAATTTTCATTGACTGGCAAATTGCGGCTAAGGCCAGACACCATCTGTCAATGTTGCTTAGTTCGTCAATTGCCGGTCCTAATCTAAGGCATACCTTAATTTTCCTAAACAGTGCTCAAACGTTTAAAATGATTGTCGAAGATATCCCTACCTGCGACTTTCGAGGCTGTGCACAGTGGTGCTTGTAATAAAATAATGACAAAAAGATTTCACTTGCTTTCGATAGCTCAACGGCTCAGATGGAAAATAGGTGAAAATTCACTAACTGAAAAGGCAGTAGATAGATATAACAAAGATAATAGGGTGAACAAAAATTATGAAAAGATTGTACAGGTTCTATCCTTTGTACAAAGGTAAAATTGAAAGGAAATGAAAGGAGTAGGTTATGTTTAAGAATATTTCATTTCTTATTTTAATTTTAATAGTTCTTTATAGGTAAGGTAAAGATCGTCGAGATAAACCTTAGTATTATAACATAATAATTTATAAATCTAGGTACATTATTTAGGATGGTAAGTATTTGAGTTATTTTTGATATTATCTACTTATTACTTATTATTATTAAAATATTCATCGTAGGTAAGCAGCGAATGAATATAAGCCATCGATGTAGGTAAGTATTGGAATTTATGCAACTGTGCGTAACGGTTGAAATGGGACTCCTAGCGACATCATGTTGTTACAAATGACATTTCTCAGTTCAATAGACCGTAACTAGATGGCACCACGCGACATAAATGACAAATTGGCGATTATTTATCTAAATTTTTTTGATCTTAAATGTTGTTACTTCTGTGAAGGTATTTATTATTCGTATTTTAAGTAATTACGTTTTAGTATATAATTAAATAAAACGTAAGTAAGTAGTTATTATATTATATTGAAGTACAATTAGGTAAGTATTATTATTATAAAGGAAGATAACAACGCGTGAGTAGGTACATGCCTACCTAGGTAGAAGCTGAATAAAAACCATTATTTCCTTGTATGTACATAATCGCAGTTTAAAAGATAATCTAGCAAATTATTTTCTCATGTTACATTCACTTTCGTTTATCCATCAAACGGATAATTAATTTTGTAGGTTAGATACCTGCCCATTAGGTACATTCCCTTCATAGATAATTATAGCTCTATTCTCTAATATAGCAAATAACGATGAGGCCATACACGCAAGACTATGAGTTGTAATAATAAAATTGACCACATTAAGTTCTATGCAACATTTTTAAGAAAATTGCCGCTAACCTAAAGGCACAATTTCAGTTTTGGGAATTGTAATGATTCTTAAATATAATATTGTCTGTGATATAAATACATGATAGTTATTATTAGGTATTTATAGATTTTTAACTTGTTTCAGACTGCTTGTTTGTGTATTTCTGATTATTAATAATTAACATTATTTAGAATTTCTAACTTGTTTTGTGAAGAACCACTTACCCTTCACCTAGAATATTAGTATTTAGCTGTGTTGCTTATAAAAGAAAAAGTGTGAGTAGGTAGGTGAGAGTATATTTTTCTTATACGAAGACGAAAAAATAGACAGAAGTACCTGGCTACTCTTTGATTGCATAATATATATAGATATTCATTGCTATTTAGCTATGCCAGAAAGAAAATAAAACGACAATTTAATGTGTGGATGAATTTTCTTTGTTATATTTTTTCTTCACCATAGCTTCTTATGCTTAAACTATATTTGAACTTAAATAGCATAATATTTACAAGGAAGGAACTGTATTTACATTTGAAATTTTATAGATATTTTATATTTAACTATGTAGGTATATCTATTCTTAAAATTAAAAAGGTACATTAAATTACTTTGAACATGATTTGAGATATCATAGCCACTAATTTTGGATTGAATTAACCCATAATAAGGTAATACTTTTTGGTAACTTTAGTTAACCATTAACCTAGATTTATTTGAGAAACTATCACAATAAATAAATCTCTAGAAACATAACAATAATAATACAATAAACAATTTCAGTCTTGCTTTGAAAGAAGATCGTGCCGAATTCTCCAAATTTAAAAAGCTTGCAGAAAAATACAGCACATCTATGAGAGAACATACAGCTTTTCAATTATCTTACATTTTATAACAACGCAGAAAGAAGATGGAATACTTGAATAATCGAAATAATGATTGAGATACATCTTTGGTTAAATTTAAAGAATAGGTACCAAAATTTACATGCTAACGTCATGATGCTACAATAATTAAACCAAGATCAATTCGAATAACACTGACATGGATCTGGTCAAGATTTATCTAGAAA
The DNA here is from genome assembly GCA_038048805.1 of Hipparchia sbordonii. NCBI lineage: Eukaryota > Metazoa > Arthropoda > Insecta > Lepidoptera > Nymphalidae > Hipparchia > Hipparchia sbordonii. The sequence continues at coordinate 4,567,989 of CM076110.1, read as the reverse complement.
CGAGTTTCATAACTTCGTAGCTGTAAGCTCGCATCGTACTCAAACTTGTCCTACAAAGCGGGTCAACTCGTTTTGATCTAATTCTATAGGTACTAAGATATTACATATTTAGCGTTTCATTATATCTTCTATCGAAAATCCTAACGGTCTCTTCGGGACTTCCACGGGTGATTCTTGGTGCTTATGTTCATAGTTCTGAGCGGGTGGCGGAGATGGTTTATGCGATAGGTCTAGAAGAGGACTCTCAGCAGCTTGACTTGTAGATGATACTTCTTGACAACCTTCTAAATGTTCTAAATGATGTTTGTTCGCTTCGCTGTGGGTCAATAAGTGAGTCTTCAAATTTGATCTTTGGTTGAAACTCTTGTTGCAAACTGGACATTTATGCGGGGATTCTTCCATATGCAAGATTTTGTGCACCGCTAGAGTCCTCGATTGGCAGAAACCTTTCCCACACTCGGTGCACTTAAACGGCTTCTCCTTTGAGTGGATATACCTGTAAAACAAAAAATAAAGATTAGCTAATGTCTGACTTTCACTTGAAGGTGAGAAAATCGAGCCAAGGCGAGTAAACATCGAAACGAGACTTTATGGCTCAATGTGACGATCAATACGCGTTTTAAATGGGGAATGAGGTAAATCCATATTAGACGCATTAGCTGCTTAATATACACGAGGTATAATTTGGGGAAAAAAATTGTCTCGTAAAGGAAAAGAAATATAACATGTAATTTGTTCGACGGCGGAGCAAGACCGATATGGTGATCGTAAAGAACTTAAACCGGTTGTGGGAAGAGCGCGTGCGGCCGCCTCGCGACCTCACAAAAAGGTTTACACTTTTAATTTTGTTTTTTTTTCTGTTATCGCCAACAAAGCCTCGGTGAAACAAGTCTTAAATCACGTTGTTGGTATTAGAAAGGAAACATTAAATTAAATCTGAAGTTCTCGTGATAGTAATTGATTAGTAACATTGGTAAAAGATTTATGTTGAGCGTGCCACGATTCTTATCTGTTCCAATGCGCTCATTATCTGCTTTGCCTATAAATAAAACGCTAATCAATAAACAAATAAAAGATAACCAATTACCTGTGGTCTCTGAGATGGTCTTGTCTTCTGAAGGCCTTCCCGCAGATATCGCACGAGTAAGGTCTCTCGTCTGTATGTGTCCTTTCATGGATGAGCAAGTTGTAGGACTTCGTGAATTGGCGGTTGCAGTATTTGCAAATGAACTGTTTCTTCGGTCTTGTACCGGGAACACCCGGAGCTCTCATCGGCGGAGGATTTCTTCCAGGCATTCTCTGAGCCATGGAGGGGTATCTCAGTGAATGATGGTATAAAGCAGCATTCCTGATCCACTGGTTCACTAACATTGCGTGGTAGGGTGCCGACGGTGGGAGACTGGCAACTTGAGGTTGCACGTAAGGGACCCCGGGGTAGGTGTAATTGGGAACCTGTTTGTCGTATGGATATGGGGTTTGCATGGTTCTGGTTTGGACGGGATACTGTTGGGACCAGGCGGGTTGGAGACGCGATACAACGATGGCTGGTGGCGTATCGTCGGTCGGCGTATGGGGTGGCGTTGGAAGCGGTGGCGACGGTCGCTCTAACTTCACTAGAGCTTCGATCGGGAAATCAGGCGGGTAACCTGCAGATACAATTAAAACTGTATTAGACTATGCGCTAACTCTTTATTTTCAAAGGTTAATTGCACGTTGTTAACATAATACATATTTTTAACAAGACCTATTTCTTATTACAAACTATGTTGTACTTTATCAAATTAAACGATACGTTCCGAAGATAATTGAGGATTATCAAACCTAAAAAAGAGTGTATAGGCATCTACTAGATAAGCACACTACATCTTCACTTACCATAAGGTTATATATAGGATAGATTGTAGTCAAACGCTAGTCTATAATATATTTATTAAAAAAAAAAGAATCTCTTGCACTATACCAAATAAACGTATACAATTCAACAAACTTACTATGACTGCCTTCGATAGATTCTTCTTCCTCTTCCTCTATATTGATATCGTCTGAACTGTCAACACTGTACGGCTTATCTTCCATTTCCAAAACAGTACAATCCATGGAAACAAACACACTGGCACAAACACTGGTCACTGTCACAGCTAAACCGGTTTGAGACTGACAACCGGCTAGCGAGAGCGCGCAGAGGGATATGGGCTTGTGTGCGTCTGTTATCGGGGCTGCGTTCGCGTGCGGCGTGGCGGCGGGAGGGGATAGATCAAAGGGACCGCGTCTACCGGCGCCTGTGTCGGCTCCCGAAGCAGCTCCGCGCCTCCCAATAGGCGGGGCCTCCGCAGCTCTGCCTTCGGAATCGATCGATTATCATCGCGAATCGCACCAACGACCCACCTCGCTAAGTGCGACACGGTTCCATATCTCCAATTCTTCATAGCTGCGTAGAACTTTGGCACATTAACGTTGGTGGAGATTAGGTCGTTTTCGAAGTGAAGACCGTAATGCAAATTTTTGGTGACACCGCGTCCCTAGTTAAAGCTATTAGGTGAGCGAATTGCCTTCGTAATTGCGTTTCGTAGGCAAGGCTCTATACAAATTGTATGCCTTTGTTCGGTCTCTCTTTGTTATTCATATCAATTGCAAATAGCTATTGCAGATTCTTATACTTACCTATTTTACGGCATTTAAAAAATGATTGATAATCCCTAACCTAGGGAGGTAAGTTTGTTCTCTTATAACTGGTACTTTTGTCTGGAATATGTTTCAATGTCCCACTGTGGTTTGCTTATACCTTGCTTACACCTATTTAGGCCAAGTATAGGCTACGTTGGCGCTACCAAGACCTATGTCCAATTGTCCAACAGTAGATGTCCTGACGATGACGATGATACCTACCAACCTACCTATCCTGGTTTTGCATAAACCTAGTTTGCAATTTTGCTTCTTTTTGTTTGGAACTATTGCATGAATGCCTTCTACCTAATGTTCAAATCGTCTATTAATGACTAACGATGATGATTGAATGAAAAATGATTATTATATGTAGGTAGGTACCTATCTAAGTAGATAGGATAATACCTAGATATCTATCAACTATCAATACCTATTATCATAACGTCAACATTTTATTAATTTTGTGTACCTCCATAGGTAGGTATCTAAGACCTAAGCTTGTAACTTATTACCTAGCCTACCTACCATATCTACCGTCCTTATGAAAAGTGCAATAACTAAATAGGTAAGTGCAAAAATAACAGTGAGTTAGATATTCTATCATAGGTACATACCTACCTTCTTACCTACCGATTTAAATTTCTACATACCTACCTACCTACCACCCAGAAAGGCAGTACCCCAGCTTTAGCACCTGCTAAAGCTGGGGTACTGCCTTTCTGGGTGTTGTCACAGACGATTAATGTTACACGAGTACCTACCTAGTTATATATTTGTATGTCTGTGACAACATTACTGATTACTGAATATATTATGTAGGTATTTCCTTTCTTACTTAAGTAGGTACATAAGTATACCAAAGGTATCAAAACCTATGTACCCACCTATACCTATCTGAAACGAACATAAAAATGTCAAGATCGCCTGGATCTAGCACCAGCATCTTCCTAGCTTGTAAGTTCTTAGACTGAAATCTAGAGACCGCACTCTCACTCAGCTCAGACTCAAGACAGAGTTAAAACGAGATAGATTTATGTCAGAGCACATTAGTGTCTCGTTTTAACGTCTATCTTGAGTTCTGACTCTCAGCATTAGTGTAACCTTGCACTTACCAAAGCGGCTCGCACTGAGTACCGACCTTCTTACACTGTAAGTACCTACCTACCTAGCAACACATCAGAAGTTTCTATGTCATCTCATTACAAGCGTGAAGTCCTTTACGCAACCCGACCCCTCAATCAGCGCTATTAGACCATACGTGGTAGGTGCCTACACGCAACACAACCTTTCAACACTCTATTAAAAATTCAATGCCATAACAATCGACACATAACCATCATAACGAGCTGACTTCTAAACTCAACAAGGTGTCTAGTGTAAAAGCAGCCGGCATTAGCCACGTAGTTAAAAGGTCATGACTACCAACTTTCTTTTTACAGGAATTTTAACTTTTGTAGCTCAAGATTAGAGTGGATAGTTCCGTGTACAGTTTTGGTTTTAGGTCGTTTTTTGTGTGTATTAGCGTATGTTTGCGGCGGTGCCTTTGATGGGTGCACAAAGAGTGCCGCGCGTGGCGTATGCCCCACCTGAGCGATGTTTGAGCAAGCGCATCCATATTAGTGACATACGGCTATACGTCCACTCTGTATGGAAACAAAGGTATTAGCGATTCGTATGACGCTGTTGTTGGATACTTTTTTTTTTCTACTATAAAGCACCATTATGTGATGGTGGCTTTATTTTATACTACAATCTAGCCTGTGGGCTAATAAGTAATAATATTCTAACTTAAACTTCTACTTATTTATTAATTTCTATATCTAATTTACAGTCCAATAACTATCCTTAGTTTTTTCTAATGAGTTCACTATGTTCTTGTGATCTAGTCAAGTAACACAAGCACTATAACACTGACTCAGCACTTATGCACTTTTGAACACTAACTCGAACGGTTTTGTTCTTTTAAGTTTTGGATAGGTACTTTCTGTTTAAAATATATTACATAGGTACATAGGGTATTAAGTACTTACAAGGTAAAGATCAATTGCAAATAATCTCTTTTATTAAAAGCTGGTCTCTGGTGAGGCTTTGGCTGTGGCTAGTAACCTCTCCCTACCGTCAAAGACGTGCCGCCAAGCGATTCAGCGTTCCGGCACGATGGCGTGTAGAAACTAGAAACCGATTAGGGGTATGGGTTGAATTTACAGCCAACCCTTCCAAGTTAGCCCGCTACCAAGACTGTATCGACACTTACCAGGTGAGGTCGCAGTCAAGGGTTATCTTGTCATCCAATTAAAAAAAATTAAAAGCTCACCCAAGTTACGATCCTGCTTATAAGTAAACGTTATTAAAAAAAATACGATTTACTTTTTACTCGACTACGGCAAGCAAAAAGGAAAATTATTATGTTAGAAGTCCTGTGTATGAATTTTCTTCAATCACAACCGAGCACTGGATCAACGTACCTACCTAAGTAAAACAAAACTAAAAGAATGTTACTTTTTCTTTTAGGAAATAGAAATAGAAATAGAAATATTTTTTATTCAAATAAACTTTTACAAGCACTTTTGAATCGTCAATGAATCTACCACTGGTTCGGAATGCCTTTCCTGCCGAGAAGAGCCAGCAAGAAACTCGGCGGTTGCTCTTTTCAAAAAAATCAAAATTTTACAATTGTTATTGAAACTATGCTATGTATTCAGTGCTTCCACGATGAATTTTCCTGAGTACAATACAAGTAAAAATAAATACAATACAAATACAAATAAATACAATTCAATACATGTTAACACAGGCAGGCAAAAGCAGACCCATTCCCGTTGGTGGCACCCGTTCACGAGCATGACGCATGATCCAGCCATTGCTTCGCTCAACCATATTTGAGGGAACGTAACAACCCGCACCACACGACACCACCACAGAAACTTTAAAGAGAGCATTTAGGTTGGAGAACAGTCAGGGATGAGTCTAACAGGCGCTGAGCAGTGCTATTTCGCGAGATATTATCCCTTAGTCGCCTATTAGGTACGACACCCATAGCAAGATCTAGTGTGAGCCTATTCTACTCTGCCGCGACCACACAGCAAAGTAGGTAGGTACCTAGTAATTGTTCTTCTTATTGGTTACTCTTATCAGAGTAGGTAGTCATGGCCGCTAGAACGATGTGACATAGTTGTTACATCGTCAGTCTCCTTGATTTTGGGTCGCACTATACCTCCTGCATTTGTGAGGGTTGGCAGCGTTGGCAGCAACACTCCACTACATTTATCTGAGTCATTGCTTTGAATAAATCTGTCCATCGCGTGGGTGAGCATCCTCTCACTCTTTTCCCTTCCACCACCAATTGACCAATCGGGATTTTTACAGTATACCTAGTAAGTACCTACTGTAAAAATCCCATATCCCGATTGCGCCCCCAAAAGTTAGATATCTCGGGGAGATCGTCTATGTTGGGTATCAAGCCCGAGAACCTCTAACTTTTAAGCGCTCACGAGGTCGTCATTTATCTCTACCTTTTTTTCCCTCGAAAGAGGAAAAAATCCTCAAGGGTAGTGGATACCATGCTGGCATGTCCGACTCCTCTGCAGCGGACTACGGACTAAAAAACCTCCTCCGTACTACGCTCACTATTTCCTGGTACCGCAATTATAAGTATTAGGTACCGCCGTCTTTTTTTTAACAGGGTGTCCCCTTTCATGAAAAGAGATCTTGGTATGCTAGTCTGATTAATTATTTACGATTATATATAATTTTTTTATCGTTAATTCTTGTTTATTTTAAGCAAATTCAGGTACGTTATTACGTCATACTTTATGTACCTACGGTGGTATTTCGAGATAGATATGTTACAACCCCGAACACAAATCAAAATATCGCGCAATACATTACATAGTTATTCGGATTCCCGCATGAATTATAGCGATCAAGTGGACATTTTCCTTTGCGCTCATATATTGAAAGAGCACAATAAAACGCGATAAACCCACGCTGTAAAGTTTTCAACAACTTTAATTGGGTCTTTGATTACGTTTCGGGCATCAAAGGAACGCTTATTCATTTGAATACCCGATTACATTTAAATTGTTCTTTGTGAGGGCTCGAACTCTTGCATTTAAAAATGTTTGAAGGCTCATACAGACCTAACTACTTACTGCCATCTATATCTACACAGAAATAAAATTTTGAATCCTACTAATATTATAAATGCAAAAGTTTGGATGTATGGTTATGGATGGATGGATCAATCACGGCGCAACGACTGAACCGATTTGGCTGTTTGGCACAAAGATAGATTATAGTCTGGAATAACACAGGCTAGTTTTTAACCGGGAAAAGAAGTACCCGCGGGAATTAGAAAACCTCAATCCACGCATACTTATGAAGTCGCGGGCATTAACTAGTAATTCTTAATTATTATTAATTAAGATTATTTGAAAGATAGCAATTTTAAAGTAGGTAGTTGTTTCTTTATCTTTTTTGTCAGGCCTAATCTTCGGAACTGCTGAGCTGATTCTGACGGAACTTTCTTCGACAGGAAGGAAAAAAAATTTTAATTTGGACTAATTTTCAGCTCAGAAATAATTAAGTACTTTTGAGGTTTATTTGGGCTTTTAAGCGTATAATTCACTTGGTAGTTATACTTAGGCGTAGGTAAGATAGGCACTACAAAAATAAAAGGATTAAAAAATTAATTATTAATATCTAAGAGTATATTCCTGGAAATAAAGTCAGCGGGATTATTTTATTATTGATTACTTAGATTTAAATTAGACATACCTACTTAAGTGTTGGTGTAATTTTGATTTGATTTAAATGTAATTAGTGATTAATTAAACAGACCTTAATTAACGTTGATCAGGATTAATAGCCAATCAAAGGGTTATTAATTTCACGTTAATTATAATTTATTATGTTAACATAATCCTTACTAATATGTGCGAAAGTGTGTTTGTTTGTTGGTTTGTCCTTCAATAACGCTGCAACTGAGCTACGTCCACACGTGATTTTTTGCATGGGTATAGTTGAGGACCTGGAGACTGGAGAGTGACACAGGCTACTTTTTATCCCGGAAAAGGAAAGTGTTCCCGTGGGATTGTAAATTATAAATGTGAAAGTGTGTTTGTTTGTTGCTTACGGGGCAACAGTAATATTTAAAGTAATTTTTTACGTGGGTATTGTTGAGGATCTGGAAAGTGACATAGGCTATTCTTGATCCTAGAAAAATATTATTTATACCTGTGCGAAGCTTTTAAAAGATTTTTAAAATTTTTATAATTTTTTTATGACGACCTCCCTGGCGCAGTGGTGAGCGCTGTGGTCTTATGACTGGGGTTCGATTCCCGGCGGCAGCAATTTGGGAATTTATAATTTCTAAATTTTCTTTGGTATGGTCTGGTGGGAGGCTTTAGCCTTGGCTAGTTATTACCCTACCAGCGGCCGCCAAGCGATTTAACATTTCGGTACGATGGCGTATCAAATAGCTTGAATCTACACTGCGATACCCATTCCAAGTTAGCCCGCTACCATCTTAGACTGCATCGTCAGTTACCATCATGTGAGATCGCAGCCAAGGACTATCTTGTCAACGAATAAAAAAAAATAACTTCATGTGAAGTCGCGGGAATAAGAAAATGTTTTGGAGTTAGTACCTAAGTAGGTACCGAGCTAAAAGTAAACCGGAAAACTGTGTTTACACAATTCGTAAGTTACAGAATTAGAGACGCTAAAGTATTCTACTACTAAAATGTTCGTTAGCAGGTAAGTTTAGTTAGTCATCTTGAACAGGAAACCTATCGAATTTTTTCTAACAGCGAAACTCTTTTGAAACACCGACATATAAAAACAATGAACAATGAGCCGACAGAGGTTGTAAACATAGCAAATAATTGTTTACAATAGAAATAATGGTATTAAGGCGCCTTACTTGCCACTGTTACTTTTGAGATGCCGACTCCACCTTATCAAAGAGTAAACGCTAAACAATGGGTACATTTAGCGTACTCTACGGACCTTCTTAAAACCCATTGATAACATACAAGGCTAACCTTAAACACTCTGACCTTTCTAAGAATTAATCTATGAAAATATGTTATACCTACAGCTACACGTTATTCAGTAATTCTCTGTATGCGTTGAGAAATTGGTTCAAAAGCTATTGAAAGCGTATGTTTTGCCATTGTTTGCGAATTTGAGATAAGTTTGATAAGATACAGTCTTAGAACACTTTACTGTTGCTCTATATACCTATTTCAATTTATAATATAACTTTTTACCCGAATTCCGAGGGAGGGTCATGTTTTCGAACATAGCCAGGTAAAATAGGTATGTATGTTATATCTATATTAGTCGCGGCTTCGCTCACGTTAAGTTCGATTTTTCAAACCCCTATTGATCCCTTTAGGAGTTGAATTTCGAAAAACCTTTCTTTAGCAGATGCCTACGTTATAAAAACTCTATGCTAGACAGCCCAATCCGTCTAGTGATTTGAGCTATGTGTAGATAGGTACATAATACTATTATAGTGGATATTACTATATCTATGTATATATTGTACTATGACTATGACTATGACTATCATAGTGTGCAGGTAAATCTGTCAGTTAGTCAGTCACATTTTCCTTTTATAAATTTAGATTATTCATTATAGTAGGTAGTAGGTACGTTTATCTCACGAAGTTACGGGCGCTTTACTTGTGGTTACATCGTGTACATGCACATTGCGTAATTGTGCGTGCCTGTTAGGAGCCTTGCTCACACGCACACAACCATGAGCCACGTGCCCTCACGAGTTGAAAGAACTATACCTACCTATATTTGCTTTTCTTTCCACTATCAATATTATCAGCGGTACATAATATTAGCTAAAACATACAAGTAGGTGAAGCAAGTACCCAGCTATCACATCGCCCGCTAAAACCGTCGTTTCGTACCTAATTCCACGTAACTATGATAACACTACAAATCGATTATCATGACACATCCTCCATTATTGTTAATACGGAACAATTCACAGGTAGTCGCAGATAATATTCCAAAGTATCCGATAACCGATCAAAGAGTCGGCCGCTGATAAGGACAGATCTGAAGCGCCGACAGCCGGCACAGTAGCCGATAGAGGAGCCATATTTTTATAGCGAGCCCTTTGATCTTGCCGCTGTCCATCTATGCGAAATCAAAAACCGATATAATATTACCGTACCATTCACCCACAGAACTGCGAGACGTCACTAGCATCCGTATACGTGGTTGAAATCCAATAACTACTATAGTACGTTTATCTCACGAAGTTACGGGCGCTTTACTTGTGGTTACGACGTGTACATGAAAATTGCGTAAGTATGTGTACCTGTCAGGAGCCTAGGTGGGAGTGGTCAAGCGCGAGCAAGCTCTCGCTCCCACTTATATAGATACCTACGACACACACACACAAACATGAGCCGCGTACCCTCGTGAATTGAAAGAACTATACCTACTAAGTACTAACTACTCGCACGAAACGCTCAATACGTTCTTGAAACGAACCGCTCTTCCGGCATCCGTGCTACCTGTCGCGTATTATACCTAACTTGAGTGCCTGTAGTGAATACTTGAATAGGCTTATGCTAGGCAAGCGCGCTTCAACTTAGACCTCATCAATGCTTTCGAATAGTTTTTCGGGATGTACGTTAAAGGTTGTTTTTTTTCATTTGCATAGTTAAGAATTTTAACTTATATTTAGTGTGTAAAGGTATAGACATATTTTACTACCATTATTACGAAAGACACCAATAAAACCACCAAGCCTGTCAGCTTTATTAGGACAGTCATTGTTTATCAAAGCAAGCGTATCACCCCATATTTGACCTGAGACATAGGAATTAGCGATTTTCGCGCAATTACATCCAAATGATTTTTGAATTTTTGAACTGATTCAGATACAAATGATCCAGTCTTAACGATGCCTTTTTGCCACCTATATTTACTTGACACTGTCCTTTCACTTCGGTATCTACTAACGCTGCGTATTCCGGTTTAGGGATGATTTAGTAAAAGATCCTTAGCGTCGTAAAAGTTACGACAGATCTTTGCCAACGTGATCCTGCGATTGTGTATCTAGTCTGATTATCACATTCACGCTTTCCTCCTGTAACATGTCCACATTACAAGCGAATAGTTCGTTAATGTGCCGGTGTTGTAATGTACCTAATGGAACCGGCAATCGTTACAGTTACAAGTGCTTTCAGTTGCGCTATCTACTGTAAGCTTTTCATGTCACACTCATTGCCTATCCCGAAGCCATTATCGACTTTTCTTGTCAACAGTCAATCTACTTACCTACTTCAAAATTTCCATCAGTCATATTATGTTACCCTAACTTTTCTCAGCAGAATCAGCATTCCGAACCGGTGGTAGATTCTTGACTTGTCATAAGAGCCACAAGTTCAAATTCAAATTCAAAATTTATTTATTTCATGTAGGCTACCTTGTAGCACTTATGACACGTCATAAATCTACCAACGGTTCGGAATGCAGATTCTGCTGAGAAGAACCGGCAAGAAAATCAGCAGTTGCTCTTTTCAAAAAAATATAAAATAATTTTACAATAAGTAACCAAACTAAGCTATGATGTATACAGTGCTTCCACAGTGAAGCTTCAAAAATGGCCTCAAGTTGGCCTACATGAAAAAAGTAATTTTGAATTTTGAATTTTTAACTCAATATAAATTAAAAATATCTACGCTCAATGATATGGTAAGTACGTAAGTAGGTAAGTACTATATGTTGTTAGAAAATGTACATAATGCTAGAGCTGTACGTAATGCCGTCAGTACTTCATCTAATTGCTCACCGGTCTTATCGGGTTTCCGTCTTAGTGGTCTCTGTGAGTGAGGGAATAGAGACTTCACTAGTGTTTGTTAACAGCCCTATAATGTAGGTAATAGGTATCCGCCGAGATGGTTTGATGAGCCTTTGCCATGATCAAGTTTTTTCGTATTTTGTAAAGCTTTTTTTTTAATATATACCTACTTACCTACTTTATTAACCGACGAAAAAAAGGAGGTTCTCAATTCATCGCGTATTTTTTTTTTCACGGCTTAACTTTATCATCCTATATTATTAGGTACCTACACAACTATGTTAATGTTATGGTTTTACTTCCAATGTTATATTATTACAATGACATTATCAGCTAAGTGCATTGTTCGGTGAGGTACCTATCAAATCACTGCATAGATAACGATTAGGCTTGACAGGTTTTTGGATCGCAAAGTGTAAAAGTTAGTTAGTGATACAAAACACATAATATTGTATTAAAGTTGGTAAGTATTATTTTCACAGATTTTTGTCCCTCAAAACAAACCAGAAGATAATCCTTCTCTAGATGCGAAAAAAACGCATCTTGGGTGGTCTTGAGTGGCGTCAGTGTATGCTAAATCTTTTTTTTAAACTTTACTCCTAAAATGTTTTAACATTGCAAAACAAACCTTAGTCATCACAACATTAGGTTTGAATTTAATTAGAGAGCTGCGAGATTTGTTATGAATCTAAACCAAATATTTACTTACGACTCAGTTTATGAATGAAATTTCCAAACCGCAAAATTTTGTGCCTACGAAATGTTGAATGACGTCATTAAGTTTTAGAAGACACGTTTATGAAAATTAAATTAGATAAACATTGTATTTTTTCGCAAGTATTTTCCACTCAAGACTCACATTAACTCCACACATCCAATTAATTTAATGAGCGAGCTTTTTTTCTTAGAAATTAAATGTATTATAAAGAAGGCAGAAATGTCTCATTTTTCTCAGTTTCAATTATTTTAGCCACAAAGCCACAATATGTTTATAGCCTAAGAGCCCAGGATGGCCAGACCTTCGTTATTTTATAAAAGCTGAAAGTTTTTCTGTTCATATCCCCATATATATAAAATAACGAAGGTCTGGCTGTCCTGGGCTCTTGCTCTATTACTTTTGAGTGAAATAAATTGCTCAAAATTGCCAGATTAATTCAAAAAAGGTTAAAATATTTTTTTTTTTTTTTTAGCTGACATAATATTATATTATTATGTCAGCTATAATCAGAAGGATAACTAAAACTAACTAATTAATAACTATAATAACTGAAATTATTACTTATTTTCTTTATGCTAATTTACAATTATTAAATAAATTCATTAAGTAGGTAAAAATATTATACCAAAATTAGTTTGGCCTTTCAAAGGGGGTAAGTTGGCCTCTGTTATATAATGTACATAGGTACAAGATAAGAATTAACTAAATTACTTTAAATGTTTAGTAATTTGTGAAAAATAAAAACTCCGATTTCAAGTTTGAGGCTTTGAACTACCTAATTGTTTTATACTGTGAAATGTTATATTACACATATTATGTATGTAGACTGTAGAGCTAGCTGTAAGCGCAGATGCAAACAAAATCTAGTAGTATTAGGAAGGTGTTACATAAAAACTACATCGATATCGATCTGTCAATCTATTGCAAAATGATGCAAACATTGTAAACCACGGGACCGTTAAAATGACAACAGACCCACAAATCACAAAACGTACGCGCCCAGAAGTATTGACAATTTCACCTCCGATTGCGCTTTTGTCACTTCACTTATCATCCATTGCACTTCAGTGGGACATTGTCACTTCACTTAAAAGCATTCACTCCACATTCACACTTACACCGGTGAATAAGGATAATGTGACGCAATTTCATGCGTTTTGACTTCAATTGAAGTACATGCTACTCATTTACGCAGACCACACATCGCAGATTTTTTTTGCTACAATTGTCGCTTTTAATTCGATACACATTACGATGTTTATCGTCAATCTAAAATAACTCTTATTAACAGCAGCTTTAAGAACAATTGTTAAATGCATTTGGTTAATCTGGTATAGTTACCAATATTTTTTTAACTTCTAAAACCTATACGGCTGCTTACTGTGGCATGAATTGCTGATGTGCATTTACATTTTTTTTATTTTTATTCTGTGATATTAAATCTGTTGAAGTTTTCTACCATGATTTCTGACATACTTAGGTATAGGTATTGTGTTGCTTTAAGTGTACTGATATGGATCTTTCACTTTTATGTCAACGGTCCCTACTTTAATCATCGAAACTCAAAAATGACGATTTTTATTATTATGTAGCTCTTATTAGCTTAATAGTTTACTGGTTCTTATTATGCTCTTATCCCTCTTATCCTTACCTTCTTATCATGTAAGCTATCACTTTTCACCTATAATCTATTTTATCAATGATCTCCATTATTTAGTCTAGTTTCCATAAGTTCAACTGATAGTTCAACCGTTAAATTAGTGGGACTTTCTGGGCACATACATATTATCAACTTTTCAAAATTAACAGATTGTTGTTTGTGTATCCCTCAAAAATTATGAGCTACTAAAGAATTCAAATTTCTGTACAAAACGTCAGTTTTTGCGGAGGTCATTTCATATTTACCGTTATGGCAAAAGCAACCTATCGGTTACAATAAAAGAAAGTTTTGCAAATATAGTTCAAAATTTACAGTTACATTTATGTACAAATTGCACTGCTCTCTCTACAAAGGATACTGTAAGGAAACGGTATCTTTGTCGGCATTCAAAAACTATAACTGGAGTAACGGAAAGAAAGTAGCCGGTTATATGAAGTAATAAAACTATAAAACGGTTGCACCATAAAGATCTTTGATATTGTTCCGTTTGTTTAACTGTATTGGAGCATCCGAAATATTTTGAAAGTAGGTACACGTGGAAAAGGTTTATTATAACTCTACTTGTTAACCTCCCATGCAAAAACGACGGGGTGTTATATTATTCGATGTTAATATTATTATTTACTAGATGATGCCCGCAATTTCGTTCGCGTGGTTTAAGGTTTTTTATTCCCGCAGGAACTCTCTTATTTCTCTGGATAAAAAGTAGCCAGATGTGCTATTCCAGACTATAATCTATCTTTGTGCCAAAAATCAGTTTAGTCGTTGCAACGTGATTGAGTAACAAACATCTATACATCCATCCAAACATTCGCATTTATTAAAATAGGATTTTAGATAATAGGACTTTAGTTTATTTATTTATTGTTAGGAAAGCATGACAAGTATACAAGACATTAGGTACTACCCTCTGTACCTAATATGGGAACTGCTGTCAGCTACGTCTTCTCAAGTCAAGTCTCTTTAGATCTCCCATCATCGCTTCGGGGTCTGCGAAAATAACTTGAAGGTTTTTTGTGCGTGTGTGACGGTGTAACTTTTTCAGAGCCTTGACTTATCTGCCACTTGAAACAAGTATTCCTTACATGCACATGTTTGACACGTTCGCTTTAGAGATAGGAATGTGCTAGCACTTCTAAAAACGATACTTAAAATTTCAGATAAGTTTACAAAATGTAGCTACTTGGGAAATATGCTATTGGCAAAGTTTTAAGTTCACAAAAGGTTGGTAATTTATTATGAAACCCTGCAAATCCTTCATTAAAATAAGCTAAAATTAAAAAAGTGTTTGATGTAGTCATTGCTTGCTATCAACCCATCAGTGACTTTCGGTCGTCTTGAGTTGTAAGTTTTATTGTTAAAAGAACTCTTCTTATTATATAAATTTAATACCTACAAATTGAGCTTCTTATAAAGAAATATAAGTAGGTAGGTAGTCGGTTATTACCTACCATATAGTATATTTGCATAAAATTTTATAGTAACAACTGTTAATTTTTTTGAAGTTTTTTGGAATAATGTGGCACTGTTTTCAATCACAATTTCTCTTCTAGTCCTTTTGCGCAATAAACATTTCTAAAACTTTCATATTTAGCTCCGCAATAAAGTATTCATAGGTAGGTACTTTATAATGTAGCTTTTTGTACATTTTTACGCAATTTCAGTTTGCAAAAACATCAAAGCCTTTTAAAATCTGTCTGTTTAAAGACGCCGCTAATGTTCTGTACAACATTTCTTTACAATTCGGAAGTTTACAACGTATATACTAGAACAGTAGGACCGAATGAGTTTATTGTAGTAAGAATGACCGTTTATGACATGTTATTGTTGTTCCATAGAAACTACCATTCGTATATTGTTTTAAAAGTTGCCGATAGAATGGGTGCACATTCGCTTTGTATTGTTTTTGTTTACACGCGCTACAGAATTACTTATACCATCAAGTCTAAACTATACGAAAAAGTCTAAAGTATCAATGATTGAAAAGAATCTGTACCTATTAATTACACAATATACTTGCTACATTGATAGCCAACGGGAGTATAGTTAGGAAATCTTATCTAGGCACACAAAATGCAATTTTCTCTCAAAATCTGAATTTTGCAAAAGCTTACAAAATTAGGTTTTTTTTTTTAATTTAACTAAAGTTTTCTTAATTCAAGTATTTGTCGTAACACTATTTATCAATCATAAAGTTTTCGTAAGATTTTGTTTTATTTTCATTTTCAACATTTTCGGCGTTTTGTATAGTTTTGGCTTTCACCATTACATGAAATAGCTTAATCCCCCATTAAATAACAGCCCCCTTCAGCTCTGGTGTAATGATAAAATCTTTAATTCTCTGAACCTAATTCCTAGTGGCCTTTTATAGCGACACTTCCTCCCTTACAAGCGTATAATGTAACTAATTTGTTGTTCAAACAGGGGATCCTAAACGCACAAACACCATGCTAGCATTAATTCCAGCAACTTCTATTTACAACCAATCAAAATACTTCAAATCTTATCTCCTGGATTCAAGGCTCAATTTCATATAAACATTATCTCTGACAGCCGCAGCAATATTTGGACAAATAAAACATTTTATCTTGCTGTTCATATAACTAGCTAATCTTTATTTCTCTTAACATAAATGTCATTTTCGAATAACTTTCTCGTTATTAGGTGAATTAAAAGTTGGTAATAAGGATCTGCAGGACATTTATTTGACACGTACCGATGGCAATTGTCACTCTGTTTGATACAAAGGCATATAAATTAGTGCAAACTACAAAGGAGTCGTGATTTTTGCTTCGACTACGGGATATACTTTAATCGTCAGCAGTGAACGTTTTTAATATAGGTCATTATTTCTAATTGCCTGAGTATACGTCTACGTAAGTATCATCAAATCATCATCAGCATCAACTAGTTTTCAAATATTACGAACAAAAGTTTTTAAGTTGATACAGTAAGATACTAATACCTTTCGAATTATCTACTAACTAACTTCTATATTATTATAACTACCACTCTTAGACTGAATGGGTTTCGAAGATTCTCTTATTGCCTATAAATATATATTATGCAGATAGAGTTTCTAACTTTCTACCAATACATAGCTTTGTTATGATTATGTTAAGCATATACAATATATATACATTTATATATTGCCTATTGTTTAAGTAGATTGAATATTCCAAAGGAGTTACATAATTAGATTTTTTTACATGTTATGCGTCTTTTTTGGCGTCTCGTAGTTGCATTTTTTATGGTGATTAATTGCCAAGTGCCAACAAAGTGTGAAAAGACACAGAAAACAAAATTCACCATTCGAAATTAAATTCACTTAACTGTAAAAAGTACCGCTTTTTTATTTTATTGCTTTAAAGTAAATAAAACACAAAGTGGGAACATTTCTGAAAACTGCAATTCTATAACGGGGTATTTTATAGCAACCCTTTTAGCAAACCCTTTTGCTAATTGCCGTTAAAACAACAACAACAAGCAAAAAAACTATAAAACAACAAAAAAGTAACTGTTGTAACGCAATTTGTTAAACTAACGGGTTAGCTAAATTGCGAAAGGGTTTGTAAATGTTGCGAACATAAAAAAGGTAATAACGCAAAAATATCGGGTCTGCAAAAGCCAAGAAGTTGTACTTAAATAGATAAAAAGCAATATTTTATTACAAGGTTTTGCCTACTAAATTTTTAAACGTAAAACATAGTTTTTAAGGCCTAGTGCATACTAATGGTCACTATGCTTAACCACCGCTCAGTTTTAACAATTCGTTTCAATAAGTTTCGCGAGTTATAATTTTAAAAAATTTTGTCAGTCAATATATTTCTTTAGCTTTAAGCTTAAGTAGTTATCTTATTGTAACATAAGATGCAAGTAAATAAGCTATTTACATAAGAGTCTTAAGGAAGCTTCGGATTTCCTTACAAACATTTGACAAACAAAGTTTTCCTTTAATTTCAAAAGAAATTTTTACCCGTTGTATGTATGAAAACTCGAGTTTACTTACTTGAGCTTATGGAAGACTGTTATAATTAATTTTCTACAGAATAATACATAAAAGTAATCCAAGTAAGTACATACATATTTTTCATTTATTTTTGGGTACTTGAATTAAATTTTTCCTTTGAAATTCAAACAAAGCGCCACGGTTTGTTAGTGTGCGCCAGTCCTAAAATACTGTTAAGATTTCGGGAATTACCAGAAACAATGTTTACCCTTTCACGTCCCGTAACTACGAACCGTTTAGTTCCACAACTGCAACGGTTAAAAGGGACCGCTGATTTGAGAAAGTGTTGCATTTATTGGGTACAGTTTGGATGACAAAAGGCTAGATGACAATATTGTTTGTCTTTTGCGCGAATAGCAATCATAAATCCTCGACAAAGGGTAGACAGAGAAAGGGTAATTAGGATGTAAAAGTGAAATTCTTCTTTCATTGATCATTCGCAACGGCTATTATGGTTCGACTAAAGAGTTGGTACTACCTACTTTCACTGCGCTATTTCATGCGTCGCGTTTATTGTCTCATGCAAGAATACGTTTGTATCTATAAATAATAGGTTTTACTTTCTTGGCATTGCATGATTAATAACCTGTCAAGCTTTTACGAAATTATTTGTAGATGATGCCTTCGATTTCGTCCGCGTGGATTAAGGTTTTTTTAATTCCCGCTGGAACTCTTTAATATTCCGGGATAAAATGTAGCCTATGAGTTAATCCCGGAAATTTCAGCCAAATTGGTGCATTCGTTGTTGCGTGAAGAAGCAAAAGAAATTCATCCGCCCTCATTAACTTTTGTGTTATAATATTGGTAGTAAGAAGTAAGATACCTACTACATAATAATTTGTCTGCGCCAATATTTTATATATTTTTCCCCATAACTATTTAGTTCACATCATCCAAACTTTCTAAACGAATATCATTACTATTATTGTAAATGCGAAAGTGTGTTTTTTGTTGTTCTAGTCTCTCAATCATGCTGCAACAGAGCAATGGATCAACGATTGGATAGAGCAATGGAGAATATGTAATTATAGGCTTCTTTTTGTCCCGGAAAATCAAAGAGTTCCAGTGCGATTCTAAAATTAAATCCACGTGCACAAAGTCGCGGGCATCGGCTCGTTATAAAATGTTCAAAAGTAGTATAACTCTGTCTTTCGGTCTTTTCGCTGAACGTTTGGAATAGATATAGCTTATATCTTTAAATGGGCATTGGATAGCTACATACATTTTTATCAAAGAGCTCCCACAGGACTTTTAAAAACCTTATCAACAAATCATGGGCATTGACTCGTAAAAAACATAAACAAAGAGACACATAAGAATGACCTATGAAAACGAAACTTTTTAAGTGAACATCAAAAAACGAAATCCCAAACGTTACAATAAAACAATTCGTTGAAAGTAAGAACAGTTATTGAACTACCATGGAAGTCTGCTCCAATAAACTGGCCCATTTCAAAATATTTATTGGTTCTCATAAATTTTGTGAGACGCAAAAAAAGCTCAAACTCGACTAACTGTCGTCGAGAAGTCATTTAACGGACCTTGAATTAGACACGACCAAGTAACGAATGCGATGTTATGTATAGTTCTAGGAAACGGAAACCGAAATTTTGACATAATGCGGTGAGGAACGCGCCTATTGACCGGATTGTATGGACGCGTGGGGTGTAAGCGTGCTTGTTTTGACCATTTCAATAAGCCATAGAAAGAACTCATCACCAATGTAATTATGAAAGCCATGGTGCAATAACTGTAGCCTGGCGGGATATCGTTCAACAATAAATTTTCACGCATGGACTCTTATTTTCGAACGGTCTCTTGTCTTTTTCCATTGCAATATCGGGACCGAAATTAGCCGCTTGGCTTTGTTTTGTAACGGGAAACTTTTTATGAAAAACATTTTGTACCTAAGTACCTATACTTATGTCTATCCTTTTATATATTTATAAAACAATAGATATAAGTTACTAGTAATAAATGAATAAGGCACAAGCTGAACAAAAAAGGTACGAAGTAGCAACAGTAGATATTTGAGGAGGTTCTTTTTAAAAGCACGTGTTATTTAATTGCCTAAACGCACATTCTCCGAAAAGTTTGAGGTATCAATACTTCTCACATGTCTACATAAAATATTATTCATTAGTAAACTGTGATTTAGCAGAAAATTTCATTTTTTGTCACGGCTAATTTCACGTGCTATTTACACTCCCGGATTATCTACGGTGACATTTCGGTGAACTTGAGAACTTGACGTCTATCGCAGCGATATCAAAACTATCGAACAAGAGGAACAAACAGACGCATAGTACCTAGTTCCAACTCCGACAAATCAGATTGAAACCTGCACCAGTCCACTACTGGGCACAGGTCTCCTCTCGAATGTGCAGGTTTCGGTCCATAGTCCATCACGCTGGCCCACTACAAATTGGCAGACTTCACACATGTACTCGTATGAGAACATTATGAGGAGTTCTAAGGCATGCTGATTGCTGGTGTCCTCACAATGTTTTCCTTCATCGTTGAAGCACGTGATATTTAATTGCGTAAACGGATATTAACTCCGAAAAGTTTGAGGTGCATGCCCGGGATCGAACCCCCGAATAGTCCTAACCACTACCGAATAAGAGGCTGTAGTCTTAACCACTAGGCTATCACCGCTCCTCACATGTCTACATAAAACATTAGTCATTAGTAAACTGAGATTGGAGATACCAGAAAGTCACATTTTTTGTCACGGCTAATTTCACGTGCTATTTACACTCCCGGATTATCTACGGTGACATTTCGGTGAACTTGAGAACTTGACGTCTATCGCAGCGATATCAAAACTATCGAACAAGAGGAACAAACAGACGCATAGTACCTAGTTCCAACTCCGACAAATCAGATTGAAACCTGCACCAGTCCACTACTGGGCACAGGTCTCCTCTCGAATGTGCAGGTTTCGGTCCATAGTCCATCACGCTGGCCCACTACAAATTGGCAGACTTCACACATGTACTCGTATGAGAACATTATGAGGAGTTCTAAGGCATGCTGATTGCTGGTGTCCTCACAATGTTTTCCTTCATCGTTGAAGCACGTGATATTTAATTGCGTAAACGGATATTAACTCCGAAAAGTTTGAGGTGCATGCCCGGGATCGAACCCCCGAATAGTCCTAACCACTACCGAATAAGAGGCTGTAGTCTTAACCACTAGGCTATCACCGCTCCTCACATGTCTACATAAAACATTAGTCATTAGTAAACTGAGATTGGAGATACCAGAAAGTCACATTTTTTGTCACGGCTAATTTCACGTGCTATTTACACTCCCGGATTATCTACGGTGACATTTCGGTGAACTTGAGAACTTGACGTCTGTCGCAGCGATATCAAAACTACCGAACGCGACGGACAAACAGACGCACGGGAGTCACACGAGTCGGGTTTCAAGCTGTCACATGTGTTTGGATTTTTTTTTGATTGGTGATAATAACCGACTTGAAAACAGAATTTACTTTCAATGCCTAAAATCAGTTAGCTCAATTTGTCTGTTGTATTCAGAATCTTGAAGTACCTACCCCTAAACTGTCTCAATAAAATTATTATCTGAGTATTTTAGGTAGGTTTTTTGTTCAATACCTAAGTGGTTTTGAACAAAAAATTCATGTAGGCCAACTTTTGGCTCTTATGATAAGACTCTACCACCGTTTTGGAAAGCAGAAAATGTTACAATAAAAAAAAAAGATTTTGGAAATGATGGCCCTATTTCACAATTGCCGAATGGTGTTTAACCGAGGAATAAAGTTGGCGTTTTCACAGTTATTGTAATGACAATCGGTTAAATCATCGGTACTGTTTAAGCAGAGTTGGGTTGTCCATATATTTTATTTATAAGACCTGTAAATGTACAGGTCTCATTTCAATTTCAATTTCTTTATTGCGAGTATTGGGTAATGACCCAAACTGGCAATAAAGAAATTGAAGTTGAAATGGATGATTCTGAGAAAAACATTTTAGACGTATTGACACCATAATGTATACACTAATAATGATCCAAAAATGTGCTACAATGCAACACGAGACAACATATAAGTATGAATACTCACCGACACAACAGATAGCGCCACAGCACATCACGACATCGACTACAATCCTAATCTGAGCTCAGGTAAAACCTCTACGCAGGCAAAGTTGCGAGCAAACGTTAGTGCTCCATATTTTCATAATAACTCTTCAGGATGGTAGGTTGTTGATAAAAAAGCCAGATGGTTGCCGCCCACCGATCATATTTCATGATTACTGTTTTGGCCTTTCCATTTACCATATTAATTTTATTTTTACCTAATTCGAGTACATGCAGGTATTACCTATATTCCATTAACCGTCCCATGAATGAAAAATGAATGATTGAACAGAGAATTGTCCTTAATGTCGCTTTTGCAAACGACTTTGTCCACGTGGAGTTAGGTTTTCTAAAAATTCTTCGGAACCCCTTTTCTCTAAAGCTAGACTATGTGACTCTGTA
Source organism: Hipparchia sbordonii (assembly GCA_038048805.1). Classification (NCBI taxonomy): domain Eukaryota; kingdom Metazoa; phylum Arthropoda; class Insecta; order Lepidoptera; family Nymphalidae; genus Hipparchia; species Hipparchia sbordonii. The sequence continues at coordinate 4,545,590 of CM076110.1, read as the reverse complement.
GGTCCTCAACTATATCCGTGCAAAAAATCACGTCGATGCGTTACCCCATTGTCACCATCGGGTGATATCGATAATCAAGGGCTATCTTGTTTTTAAGCTATTGCATAGCTTCTATCGCGGGCCAGCGTGGAGACTGAATCCAGAAATTCCGTAACGAAAATAACCTGACACGGGACTCCTCTACGGTGAGCCGCTAGATGGCGTTGATAAAAAATGCTATGCAATAGCTTTACCGCGGCAGTCCCCGAGTGCCACACGTCTTTTTTTTTTACTATACCTACAGTAAGGGAAATCCTCATGGACACCCAGCTGGGTAGTGCCGGACTCTTACCGGCTAAAACCCCTACTGTCTCTTTGTTAACCGTATACCCACCTTGCGGCCTAAAACACGGTAACATTACGATTTTTTACGCCCTCACGGATTAATACCTTCTTTCTTTCTCCTTTTTTCTAAAACCCTAACCCAGGAATCAAACCCGGGATCTCATGATCTGATGAACAAACTAGCCACTAGAACAGTAAGACAGATTATAAATATCTTTTTTTTAATGAAAATAATATCAGCCAAGCTGAAGTTGACTAATATCCTCCTATCCCCCAAATAAGCGAAAAGCTTGTGCTAGGAGTGGGTACGAACCTGCGACCTTTCAGTTTTCAGTCCGTACCTTTAACCGTTGGGCTATTGAGGCTTTCGAATATGATAAATGATAGTTGATACACCAGCCACTCCAGTGTATTTATCTAAATTGTAGTAATGTCATTCAAGCCAGGTTCCCATCATCATCAGGACAGTCGGCGCGCCGCGTTGGGCGGCAGCTGATAAGGGAGCCAGATGCGAAACACCCACTGATCGTGTTTCAGCATTACTGTTTGGAATAATATTTGGTCTGCTATATAATTTTAATGCCTAATGTTACTTAAATCCTCATGTTACAAATGCAAAGTTGTTATGTTTGTTTGTATGTTGGTTTGTCGTTCTGGAATGGAACGGAGTACGAATGTGTAGATAAACACCTAGGATGCTTTTTCCCGGGAAAACATATTTTATTGATAGTGCAAAAACTTTTCGCGGCGCAACCGGTTAGCATAGACATGCATCTTAGACTGCATCGTCACTTACCATCAGGTGACATCGCAGGTAAGGACTATCGTGTCATAGAATTAATAAAAAAATATTCAAACTACATCGCAAAAAGTTCACTAGAAAGTATAAGTACCTATAATCTGCAACCACTTCATTCTTCTCGCTTGCTTATCGACATAAAGCTGTAAAACTATTTTAAGTAAGTACCCAAGCATTTCTTTACCAGAACTATCATCTAAGTGTCAGGGGCACGTTTCAAAACACCTACCCTGTGAACATTTTCACTCCCTTATCAAGTTATTTCTGAAAAGTGTATAGAAATGTGTTCTGAACCCTCTAGTTAAAAGCGCTTTTTTTCCGCTATAGTTCTTGCATTACACGAGGGCGCGTGAGCTTTACTTTGTTGTTACGTCGTGTACATGCACATTGCGTAAGCATGTGTGCCTGTCAGGAGCCTAGGTGGGAGCGGTCAGGCGCGAGCAAGCTCTCGCTCACAGTTATACAGCTACGACAGACACACAACCATAGGCCGCGAGCCCTCGTGAATTGCAAAAACTATAATAGGTAGGTACAGGTAAGGTGGGTATAGTGTACAGCGCAAGAACTATACCTAATAGGTATAGGTAAGGTATAGTGTACAGCGCTGCATAAAAACTGCTTAACTCAAAAAGCGCTTAACCGCTTAAAGGGTTATCGGGGTCTTTTTCAGAAGGGTGCTCTTTACATATAAGTGTGTAAGTGCACAGCTATCTCAAAACTGTAAAACGACTTGAGATAACGTGTCACGGCGACATGGGACATGTGTTTCGCGTTTTTGAAAAATTTAAAGTAGTTTGACGATAATGATTAGCCTGTCAAGCTACTTAAAAAGGGGCTGCGTTTAATGGCTATTTTGAAATATGGGTTAAAGTTAAATCGATCGTAAGGGTTTGTGTGTTTACATTTAGCTTACCTAACTACTTAAAAAATTAAATTCTGATAGGCATAAAATTTATTTAGCAATGGAATACATAAAGCATTATTTTAGTTTCTATACCTCAGCATACCATGCATTCTCACAAGTTTTCGGCACTGCTTTTTGTGATTGTAAAAATATTCCCCATTTCACTACGAATGGATGGACTTTATAACCCCCCACACAAAAACGACGGGTTGAAGTTTGACGTGTCTAGGTGTGTGTGTGTTTGCGTGTCTGTCTGTGGCATTGTAGCTCCCGATCAGATGAACTGATTTTGATTTAGTTCTTTTTGTATGAAAGGTGAATTAATCGGCTATGTTTGATGAAAATTGGTTCAAGATGGCCGCCGCCACAAAATGGCTGATTATGTAATATGTATACTGCTACAGTGCTAGTCACACTTCACACTAATATTATAAAGCTGAAAGTTTGTATGTGTGTGTGTGTGTGTGTGTGTGTGTGTATGTTTGTTACTCCTTCACGCCTCAACGAATGAACCGATTTGGCTGAAATTTGGAATGGAGATAGTTCATACCCAGGATTAAAACATAGGCTATATTTTATCCCGGAAAATTACAGAGTTCCCGCGGGAATTGAAAAACCTTGATCCACGCGGACGAAGTCGCGGGCATCGTCTAGTTTATTATAGTTTCAATAATATGTATAAAACATTATGTTAATAAAATAGCAGGTGGTTACTTAACAGCTCTTTGTCCCTCAAATATCAGCTAGGGATATGAGGTTCTTTAACTTTTATACAGAAACTTCTTGCAAGAAGGTACAAAAGTAAAAAAAAACTATTATTAGATGTAGCAACTAAAAGGGTTTACGACACAAACAACCGTTCCGCGAATTGTCAAACTATAAATTTTATTTCGTAGTCACTAAAACGTCAATCACTGAAACACTTTACGAAAACTTTACTATTGTATACTTGCAACTTAAAACTCCTTCTATATTTACAAAAATAAGGTTGAAAATTGTTTACAAGACATGTAAACCTCGGTGTTTTTAGTGTCCAAAAAATACGAAGTAGCACGGTGACAAAACTCGCTCAAAATAAATCGAATCATAAATTTTTTTCGAATTTCCTTGAGAAAAACTTTAGAAACTAATTGTTCTGTTTTGGTGGGATATAAAAGTCACAGCGATCCCAAATCGATTTTATTTACGATAAACAACTGAAGGGGTGGTATGGTAGTAAAAACGGTAGGTCACATTTTCGAGTAATAAATTAAAAATCCTTTGTTAAAATTACAAAAACCTTTTTTCTTAACCAATTTCGAATCATTCTGAACTGAAATTCAAAATGTAAAATTATTTATTTCATGTATAAGCTCTTATGACATGTCATGACTCTACCACCGGTTCGGAACGCAGACTCAATTCGAAGAGCCGGCAAGAAACTCAGCAGTTGCTCTTTTCATAACAAAATATTACAATATTAATATTTATACATTAAACTACATATATTACACTATCTTGAGGGTAGCTGGATGCCAAGCCGATTTAAACAAAATGGTTTCGTGAGGTAGTTAGATAAGTACCTATAATATTCCGCAGAAATCTTTCTGTAAAGTTTTTATAATAATTTTCAAGTAACATTTCGTATTTTTATGGAAGATATGGTCATCTTTGAAGGAATTGTCTTATTCTCTCGGAGTCTTGGCGTGCTCCGACCACGCGCCAGGGCTATAAAACAATTTATTTATACAAAAGAAAATTACTTATACAAAATATGAGAATTCTTTACGGATCATAACGGAGGGACAATATTTTCAGAAGGTTGCACTAAAATGACGATCTTCTATTGACTTCACTGTTTTTATTGCATTTTGTGTGTCTAAAAATATTTGTAGAGGCTGGTAAAAAAACAAAAGGACAAGTCAACCTAACTATAATAAATAATTAAAATAATATATTTATCTAATCTAATCAGTAGTGGAATAAGATCGTATCATATGGAATACCATATTCTTACATTTTGCCCAAATTTTGAATTTTTGGCTAGGTATTTACTATTTACTAATGAAACATGAACAGTTAGGTATGTTACCGTCTTCTTTTCATAGGTAATCATCAAAACTTTAATAAAAAATCGTTAATTATGGCGTGTTTAGATATAAAAAGGGGTTCAGTAGAGTGAAAAGAAAATGTTTAATCTTATTTTGTTGTACTTCCTACTTGAAAACGGTCCTCCATATATCGATGTATCGAGGAGTAGATAGTATTCGTTTCGTGCACGAACACTTAAATGGCTCCTTTATTTTATTGGGTTCTTTAAGTAAGTCTTAGTCCCCTACATCCTCATTGTTTCAGATCTTTAATTGTAATACGGCTAATAATTATTTTAATTCGATTTATAATAATTACGTTTTTAAAAATTCTATATGTTAAAACCTGAAGTTTGCGTAGCACATTTTTTCTTGGCGCTACATGGTATGCAATACCCACCATTACGACAACAATTTACTCACGGTATACCTACTTATTATGCAAAAATAGGTAGGTAGGTAAAAACAAACAATACTAATTTGCACAAGGTAAAAAATTTGCAAAAAGGTTGAGAATTCCTGGTATAAAAATAAAAACTTTCGTTTTTAAAATTCTCTGTAGGCGTGACACGTGGTTCATTTTCTAAAATATGGTAAAACTAGATGAGACCCGCGACTTCGTTCGTGTGGATTAAGAGTCCTTGGCCGCCAGGTTCTGATTTGGACGTACCTTGCTATTGGGTTTATGCTTCAGATATTATGATTATAATAATAAAAAAAATTACATGTTATGGATCCAACGCTCCTCACCGGAGTAACGAGAGTAAAATTTTTATTTTATAAAAAAAATGTACTCAAATCGGAATTCTCGTGAAGGACGTTTACGATTTTTACGCTTTTGAGTGAGATTGGAACACAAGATTTATCCATTAAAAACTTTTATAGGCAATTTATAAAAAATACCACTAATATAAACACATTCTCTACTCCGGAGTAAGGAGGCCAGTTTTTATATGTTTCATACAATATAAGTAAATTAAAAATGCATAAAGGTATGCCCGATTTTTGCTATTTATAAGCATTACAATAGCAGGTATTTCTTGAAAGTTATTATATTTTAAGGACTAAAAAAAATAAGGTGTAATAGTTTAGTATTTGCTGAGCTTAAATTAAAAAAAATACAGTTCTATTTATTGAATTTCATACCTACATAAAAGTAACCCCAAATTCACGATTGAAATGGCACAGCAGACTGTACGTCCGACATACCGAGCTCAGCGCTCTTCGAGGGTGGACGTGTTGCTGAACCGGGCGGCACTTACGCATGTGTGCGTGAGCAACTAAGTTACATAAATTACGAGTTGTTAACAATACATAGCGCGACCGACTCGGCTTTTTGAAATGAGATTTGCTTTTTCATATGTAGTTTAAACTAACATTATCTTTTTTATTTATAAGAACGTTAGGCAGGAAAAATGTAATACTCATATTGGATGTTATTTTTAGAAATTAGAATAGGGAATTTTGTATGTACTCAAAGTAATTTTCTTGTAAAATAATGTGAAGTCTTAGAGGCTGTGTTAGGCAAAATAATTATAATGTTTAAAAATGGCTATTAATTATAGATTATTATAGGTACATAAACCATTCTCAAATCAAAGTTCATCAATAATAATATACCTATTGATGTTTTTTTACTATTAATTTTTTTATTGTATAGATTCCTGAAATTCCATCGCATATTAGCATCTGTCTTAGATTTACGTGCTTGTGATGAAATTATTTCTGATTCAATTGTAATTTGATTGATAAGCAGAAATACTTTCATTCAAAAATACAAATAAAGTTATAGATAACTGTATCGTATTAGGTATCCGACGAAAGGTCTCGTTTGCATCGGTAGAGATAATGTAAATATTATGTAAATAATACATTAAAATTTGAAATACTAGTTGATGCCCGTGGCTTCGCTCGCGTGGATTTAGTTTTTAAAATCCCGCGGGAAATCTTTAATTTTCTGGAATAAAACGTAGCCTATGTCACTCTCCGTTGTTTGTTCGTGGATTCGTTGCTTTGTTACGGTGTGATTGAAGGACTAACCAATAAACCAACAAATACTCGCTTTCGCATTTATAATATTAGTAAGTTTTTTTTTTTTTTTTTTATTCTATGACAAGATAGCCCTTGACTGCGATCTCACCTGATGGTAAGTGACGATGCAGTCTAAGATGGTAGCGGGCTAACTTGGAAGGGGTATAGCAGTGTAAATTCAACCCATACCCCTAATCGGTTACATACTATTTAGTAAAGATACTACTACTAATACTAGTTAGTAAAGATGTTGAATTAAGAAATTAGTATGGTAAGTAGTTAGGTATTATCTATACAAATAAACAAAATTGAATTCGTGGATTCGTTGCTCTGTTACGGTGTGATTGAAGGACTAACCAATAAACCAACAAACACACTCACTTTCGCATTTATAATATTAGTAAATTAGTAAAGATGTTGAATTAAGAAATTAGTATGGTATGTAGTAAGGTATTACCTATACAAATAAACAAAATTGAAGTATCTGCTTATAATATCAAAATAACAGTTTTTTACTAAATCCATATGAAAGTAAATAAGGTATAATAACAAAAAAGCATTTTTTATCATTTTTGTCTGTCGGTCTGTTTGTTTGTTCAGGCAATCTTGGGAACGACTGAACCGATTTTGACCCGACTTTCACTGATATATAGCTTATGTTATCGGGAGTAACTTAGGCTACTTTTTTAACGACTATCGAGAAAGGAGGAGGAGGAGTGTGTTTTTCTTCTTATGTATACGATATATCCGTGATTTCTAAACTGATTTGCGTGAATCTTTTTTGATCGATACAAAAACTTTGCAAAATGGTCCCATAAAACTTTCAACAGAACTCCTCAATCCTGATGCTGCAAGGGTACTGCTCATCTAAACTGTAGCGATTTAGGAACTATCGATTATAATAGTTATTGTACGTATCAAGTATAGTACGTATACAATAACTATTATAATAATTTGGTTTGCCTGTAATTGTGTGCCCACCTGAAATGTTTCTATAGATGTAGCATAATATTTTTTGTAATTCTTGTGTGATTTCCTGTTGGCAACCAAATCGGTTTCTACACGCCATCGTGCCGGAACGCTTAATCGATTGGCAGCACGTCTTTGACGGTAGGGTGGTAACTAGCCACGGCCAAAGCTTCTTACCAGACCAGACCAGAGACAATTTAGAAATTATAAATTCCTAAATTGCCACCGCTGGGAATCAAACCCGAGACCTCCCAGTTATAAGACTACAGCGCTCACCACTGCGCCAGGGAGGTCGTCAAGCTTGCCATTATTAGGGCTGATCTACACCAGAATGGCAGCGGCCGGCAGCGGCGCGGCGAGCACTTTCAGTGTGAACTAATTTTAAACTTTATCTAAATAATTGCTAAAGACCAATATCACTTGAAAAGCTCCAAAAGGTCACGCGGCCACACGCGTCAAGCGATACTGGTCTTTAGCGATAATGTAGTTAAAGTTTGAAATTATTTCTAACTGAAAGTGCCGCACCGCTGCCATTCCGGTGTAGATCGGCCCTTATTGATAAGAAAGATAGCATTCCAAACAGTGTTCAAACAATATGGTCTGGCCAGAAAATAATAAAATCAAATATGACAAGGTACCTACCCGCAAAGGTTGGGGCGTTGGGCACGTGCCTGCTCCAGTCCTCAATTGAGTAACAATAACTGTTATCATAAAACTTTAGAGACAATGTTTTATGACAACAGTTATGGTTACCCAATTATTGGTATTTTTTTTTTATTTTGACTAGGCCGACAAGTTCTAACTTTTTTTGGTTCTATCTTTACGATGATTTAGGTTTGTAAAACTATGTTGAGGTAGGTATTCCGGGATGAAATGTATATCTTTCATCAAGATGCAAGTTATCTTGTCGCAAAATTTTATTGAATGACGGATTTACCTTTTTATACTTATTGTAGTATCGATATGAATTCATTTTAAAATTTTGTATTAATTGATACAAATAAATTATAAAAATAACTAGATAGATATTTATTGTTATATTAGTTTGTGCCTGCAACCTCGTCCGCATGGACTTAGTTTTTTAACCCCTCAGAAACGGCATGTTTTTCCGGAATATTGAACCTATTTCACTCTCCATCAATCTCCGTCGATCAGTTGCTACGTGATTAAAGGACACACGAACAAACACAGTTTCACATTTATAATATTAGTTATTACATAACCACCTATTAAGTACCTTCCCAAAAATATAACGAAATATTAATATCAAAGTAAAAGTAAGATCTTTTGTTACACCATTCGAAAATTGTACAAAGTATCAAACTATCTTCTCCGAAATACAATCGTGTACCGCGCTAGTGTACGAAAGCTGTTTACAGTCGTATTGTAAGCGACACGCACACATTCACAGTTCGGGCCAAATCCGAGTCGAGCTGAACAAAGGACGGGTTCTTAAGGTTTTTTATTCCCGCGGGAACTCTCTTATTTCTCTGTATAAAATTGATCTTTATGCCTTTCAGCCAAATCGGTTCAGTCGTTGCGACGTGATTGAGTAACAAACATACAAACTTTCGCCTTTATAATATTATAGTGTACTAGTTTTATAATAGGATAATATTAAGTAATATTAAGTATCAAAGTAGATAGAGACTAGTAATTAGAGTCATTGTATGAAGAGGTTAATATTTTAGGAAAACTTTGACGTTACAAATGACATACCTACCTACAAAGCCCTGTATCTTATTATGAAATACCATATCTGTAGGTACCTGCATAGGTGCGTATAATAACGTTACACCTGTAACGTTATAATAATTCACAAATTCGATAATTTGGCCAGCAGGGTGCACTCGGCGAACGAATCGCTGTAAACAGAACTAACGCGCGTTATGGAGGCCATACACGTTAGGGTTTGCATGATGGTTTTAGCCGTACATGCATAACCGACAGGCAAACCCTAGCGTGTATTTGATAAAACTGTACAGTTATCGGCGCATGTACATGCAACCAAGCAAATATCAAAATTGATATTTTTTGCCGCTCGGTTATGTTTGCGCGCGAGCATAACCGAGCGTGTGTGGCGTCCAGCGAGCTTGCCTGCACAGTTCTGCCCTCGTAATTGAAAACACAGTAAGTTAAATAGAAGTTACCTTTAAGTTACTGTGTTTTCAATTACGAGGGCAGAGTTCTCAGTTTGTTATTATCTGTGACGGTAGAAGGACGCGCGCGCGCACCATAGCGTCGCTTCGGAAATGGCGAGTCGCAAGCGCAATGCCATATTATTAAATTTACGTGAGAGAATTGCTTTCTTTTCAATAACCAACGTTTACACCATTCAGTACGATCTCTTTTTCTTTTTCGGTTCTGTAGAACAAGTGTTAAGCCAAGTATAGCTATCACATCGTTGTCGTCCATTGTTAAGTTGGGTATACCGTACACAGTACTTAGTAACTGTCCTACACAGATCGTCACGTAGCTCCAACTGAGAGTTTATGGCTAAACTGCATGCAAACCCTAATGTGTATGTTTACTATGAAACTCGGTTATACTTGTCGGTTATGCATGTACGGCTAAAACCATCATGCAAACCCTAACGTGTATGGCCTCCATTAAATGCATTATTTGTACGCACGGACAATCGACGAACACATTAACACGAACAAAACAAACACGAACAACACAATAAGGCGAATGTTCGACACAATGCGTCGAATGAGCGATGCATTGTTTGCGACGGAAAACCATTAAGAATTATTATCGACCACGCTAAGAGAAACATGGAGTTTTTTTGCGGAATTACATAGAAACTGCGATTTGTTACGTTGTGCATCGGTAATGGCTAACGCTTTTTGTAATGTAATAATTGTTTTTTTTTATTCGATGACAAGATAGCCCTTGACTGCGATCTCACCTGATGGTAAGTGACGATGCAGTCTAAGATGGTAGCGAGCTAACTTGGAAGGGGTATAGCAGTGTAAATTCAACCCATACCCCTAATCGGTTTCTACACGCCATCGTGCCGGAACGCTAAATCGCTTGGCGGCACGTCTTTGACGGTAGGGTGGTAACTAGCCACGGATAAAGCCTCCCACCAGACCAGAGATAATTTAAAAATTATAAATTCCTAAATTGCCCCCGCCGGGAATCGAACCCGAGACTTCCCAATTATAAGACCACAGCGCTCACCACTGCGCCACTGGAGGTCGTCGAAATTGTTATTGTAAAACAGAGCTTTATCGTCGTCTCTATCGTCTCTAATGACGTAGACTGTAAAATGAAACCTAATATTAGGTATCTTATGTAGCACATTGGCCAAGCTGAATTTCACTTATATTCTCCTCTCCCCTCCAAATAAGCGAAAAGCTTATGCTAGGGTGGGTACGACAATAGTGTAACGGGTGGGGCTCGAACCTAAACCTTTCAATTTTCAGTCCGCACTTGTAACCGTTTAACCTATTTACTGAATTCTGAAGGTAAGTATTTTAAATTTATGTCATTTACCGGTAATAGTTACGTTTTAGTCATGCTTTAGTAATATTTTTACAATTCACCCTCGGGTGCTTTACTTGTGGTTACATCGTGTACATTGCATAAGTGCATGTACACGATAAAAAATTGATTATAAAATAATATGCTGTATATAACATTTTAAAAAAAAGCAAATCAGGTCTCCGACCACAATTTCGGAGGATTCTTTGAATATTATAAAAAAAAAAATCATACGATGTAGGAATGACGTGCATTATTAAAATTACAATCTACTATTTTGTTTAAAACAAGTAAAAGTAGAAAATAACAGGTGTTTCTGATAATCGTACAAAATTTCAGCATAGATTACAAGGTTTGTCTTTTAATCATACGATGCCGATGTAGGTAGGTACTTATATATGATTGACTTACCCCTTTCTGCAAGTAGGTACGTAGCTGTTATAGATTAGGTAGGTATAGTACGTTTATCTCACGAAGTTACGGGCGCTTTACTTGTGGTTACGTCGTACACATGCACATTGCGTAAGTGTGCGTGCCTGTCAGGAGCCTAGGTGGGAGCGGTCAGGCGCCAGCAAGCTCCCGCTCACACTTATACAGATACGACACACGCACAGCCATGAGCCACGCGCGCCGTCGTGAATTGCAAGAACTATAGTATATTGTATCTCTGTTATTAATTTATCTTATCTAATTTTAAATGTAATTTTGTTGTAGACTTAATGTAGACGAAGTAGAATGACGGTAATATTTTATCCTGGAAAAACGGAAAGTTCCCGGGGAATTTTTAAAAACTTAGCCAACTCCACGCAGACGATGTCGCGGGCAGAAGCTATTAGAAATAAATAGGTATATATTCCTTGTAATCAGATCAAAATCATGGCTTTCTAAGAATTTTGATATCGATAATAATATTATTCTGTTTATTTTTCACTAGTTCGATAACCCGCGGCTACCCGTCTCTGATCATGCCATCATGGGAACCGAATGATCCTATAACTCACTATCAGTCAAGTCTCAAGTGGCTTGTGACAACCGGTGAAAATTGTGCTAACTTACTCTAGCGCGTGTAATTCAAAATAAAAAATTCAAAATTCAAAATTTATTTATTTCATGTAGGCTAACTTGTAGCTCTTATGACACGTCATAAATCTACCACCGGTTCGGAATGCAGATTCTGCTGAGAAGAGCCGGCAAGAAACTCAGCAGTTGCTCTTTTCAAAAAAAATTTTTTTTGTTTTACAAAGCTATGCTATGTATACAGTGCTTCCACAATGAAGCTTCAAAAATGCAAAAATGCATACGTAGGCACACCAATCCAACGCATGTCAAGACGGGCGTAATAAATAGAATAGAATAGAAATATTTTTCATTCAAATAAACTTTTACAAGTGCTTTTGAATCGTCGATGAATCTACCACTGGTTCGGAATGCCCTTCCTGCCGAGAAGAGCCAGCAATAAACTCAGCGGTTGCTCTTTTCAAAAAATTTTTTTACTAAATGGTAAATCTTCAGATGCAGATTTGATTTTTACAGCAGTAGGTAGATCATACATTAACTCTTGCATGCTATCCCACGCTAATATTCCTAAAAATATGATTACAGTATTGTTTATTTAGTATGCCAACTTTTTTAATTAACCTCACCGTTTTTTCAAAACCCTAATCATAGCAAAAACGTTAGTACCTAATCATAGCAATTCCAAAACTCTAATCAATTAAAAACGTTAATCATAGCAATTCTGTTTATGTTTAACGTAAGTCTAATATTATCGGTATTCATCATAACAATATTGCGCACATACCTATTCTGACAAATAGATTTATCATAGCTTTATCTTTAGATGAAACAGTAAACAGAACTACTGTGTGATGATTTCAGTTTTTGTAAGAATTTCATTTTCCTTATTAATATGTATTATATGACTCAAATGCTTACAAATACCTACCTATTATATTAAGTTTTTATTTCATTAATTTCTCTGAATTATTAGGTACTTACGTTTGGTGGCATGGACTCAATAAAATTACATCAGGTAAGGAATCTCAGCCATTCAGCGAAGGAAGAAGAGAGCCATGCTGGAAGTAGATATCTCTACATCTACGTAATCAAGTAATATGAAGATATCCTTAGAAGATCCAGAATAATGAATATAGCTCACATAACTCAAAGAATTCATAAACGTCGGGTTTCCAAAGTACTGGATGGCAACACTGACAAAGCTTTTCTTGGATTCTGATGATAAAATAATTGAAATATCTAAGCCTGAGCTTACTATCTGCTCATCTCATTCTCAACTAATAAACGCCCACTTTTGGACATTTTTTTAAGAATATTAGCCAAGCTGAACTTGACTTATATTCTCCTCTCCGCTCCAAATAAGCAAAAAGTTCGTGCTAAGAATGAGTACAACAATAGTGCAACGGGTGGGGTTCGAACCTGCGACTTCTCAGTTTTCAGTCCGCACCTTTAACCATTGGGCTATTGGTCTCTAGTAGTAACTACAAGCCCCAGATTTGTGCAGCATGTATACAGCCATTCCCTACAGTCTGGTACAGTCTGTCCAATTTGTGAGCTAAAACTACGCTTTCCGGTGGGAGGTCGCCATCTCAGCACTATATGGGACCTCAACGTTCAATTCTTCGAACTATTTGGCTTGCCTGACGCCTGTTACGCCTTATACAGTTTTCAACAGACTTCATGAGGTCATCGAATCTGTTGAAAACTGGAAGGTATACCTATTTGTTCTATAATAATAATTATTTATTTATTTCAGGCAACAAAAACCCAATACGTATAAAATTATAGAAATAATACCTATCAAAATTAATAAATTCTACAAAAGTTAAATATTGAATTTATATGAACACTCATTTCTGATTTGATCACTTCTTATAATAAATAATTATCATAGACCGATGGATTACCTACTACTTATTATAATAAATCATTAGATTTATTTGATAAGATACGGAACGTGTGAAAAATTCTTGGCATCAACTTGTCCTATTAAGAATCTTCTAAATTCCCAATCATTTGGCACATTTTGATTAATAAACGACATAATCTGTGGGAAAGTTTTGTGGTGAGTAAACACGATGTAAATATTTACTCTATTTTGATCGACTTTGACGGCTACTACTTCAACCGTAACACGGTAACTTATCTTTGCTCTGCCGCTTGTTGACTTATGATTATTGAGAAAACCTTATATTAGACTAGCTGATACCCGCGACTTCGTCCGCGTGAAAAAAATTATCCGCGAGAAGTTATGTCTTCTATATAAGTAGACAAGCCTTTTTATATAATTATAGATTATAGATCTTAGAGATAGACAACGTCAAGCGACTTAGCGTTAAAACACGATGGTGTGTAGAAACTATTAGAGGTATGGGTTAAATGTACCTACACTGTCATACTCCTTCCAAGTTACCCCGCTAGGCGGGACGCCTTTAGACCTTTAGTACGCTTACCTACACCGAACATGGTTTTTGCACCGAAATTGCCAATGTCGACGCGAGATTTGTCTGCTCCAAACTACGTAGTCTTCAGTTTAGTTACTGTAAACTATATTAGGTAATGCAGACCCTCTCAAAAGCAGATAAAAATAGTGAACACTCTTATCACAAATCGTGATTGCCGATCGCTCTAGTGTTAACGACGGCTGATACGTTATCGTTTGGCGGCGTCACATCTGCCTCTATGGGAGGAATGATGGTGTTTCATGTAACACATTTGGTACAAGTGGGTACCTAGCTAATAGTGCATCGTTTTTATCTCGATAGCATGCGTTACACTTCACACTCTTCTTCGTTCGATAGGTATGTTAGATAGGTTCTAATTTCAAATTGATTGGAAGTTTTGGAAAGGACCTACGCGGGGTCGCCATCTTTTTATTTATTAGGTAGGTACTAGCTTTTGCCTGCGACTTCGTCCGCTTCACTTAGTTTACTGTTTTTTCGGGGTAAAAGGTCACTTTCCTTGCCATCAAAAAACCCGTTCAATATGCGTTCAATACATATATTTTTAAGCTATTGCATAGCTTCTATCGCGGGCCTTGAGCGTGGAGACCGAATCCAGAAATTCCGTAACGAAAATAACCTGACACGGGACTCCTCTCACCGCTAGATGGCGTTGATAAAAAATGCTATGCTATAGCTTTAACGCGGCAGTCCCCGAGGGCCACACGTCTTTTTTTTTTAAATAGCGGGCAAACGAGCAAGCTGGTCACCTGATGATAAGCGATTTCTGCCGCTCATGAACACTTGTAGTACCAGAGGCACCACCAAATACCAATGCGTTGCCGGCTTTTCAGGAATTTATATGCATGAGAAAATGGAATTTTTTCATAATATTTTTCCTACCTATAGGACAGGTAGGTACATATTAGGTATGAAAAGCTGAAGAGAAAGATGGCTGGCGGCTACCAAAAACTCATTCACCTGTACAAAATTGAGTTAAACCACCCTACGGCAACTCGCTTGCCAAATAAACTGATCTACATTCCAGTCTTAAATAGGAAATTTTAAAAATTCTACCTCATTCCTTTACGATAGGGTATAATTTCGTACGATGACGTTTGTATTCGATGGGAAAATTGGGGTTCAGATAAATTTCTACTTTTGGTCAATGAGATAAGGTTCAAATTCAGTTGTGTTGGATTTTGAGCATAATAAACTAGTCAGAAAAGTTATCAACGGTTACGTTTGAAGTGGCGCTTCTGCATGCAAATTTCAGGGGTGGCGGGTTGGAGGAAATTGACAATTTGCCGAGCGACGGTTCGGAAAATTGTATTGAAGTTGGTAGGTACCTACCTAGGTACATAGCTAGGGACAAACGGGAGATTTACTAATAATGCGGACTTTATACAATACCTAATATAACAAGTAGGCACCTACTTAGATTCATATCAATTGTGTTCTGTGTAGGTTTACATAGAACATTTAGTTTAGGTAAAATACTTATCTATAACAACAAAACGGATAATATAAACACAGTAACGGTAGGTGGGTAAGCGTTAAATATTCGGACATAAATAAATAATTTTTGGTCTTATCAAGGTACCTATCTAAAAAAAATATATCAAACATACTGTAGGTATAGCATACTCAAACTACACGGCTAAAGAAACTCAAAGTGTATAATGCTAATTGTTAACATATTGCACCTTATAATAATAGTTATTTTAGCTTATAACAATTTAGTTTTGTATTTTTTCTATGTAAGATTTTTTAAATATTTCTTTTTAAGTTCACAGAGCCCTCTATATTCATGTCGCCATATTGCTTAGAGACGGGGTAAGGACCAGACAATGGTCTTATTGGATTGTATGAAAGGTTATCGATTTCGTCACGTAGTTTACAGTATTTCCAACAGATGACGCTTCATGCAAGAACGATTATTTTGAAAACATTGAATTTGAATTCACAATATTTACTACATAATAAAATTTCATTAAATTTAGTGATACAAAAATTTATTTTATAATTTCAATTAAAATCAAAAATAATTTAAAGTTTTAAAGAAATAACGTACAGAAAAGCGCCATCTTTACATACTATACCAAACTACGTATAGAGCGCCCATCGAATCGATTTTTGATTTAATGTTTGTATAATCCAAAAGGTGGCGCTAGATGTCTTTAATATTCAGGAGCGTAAATCAAAATGTAAATTGTAAGCTGAATTCAGGACGCGAACAGGTACCAAATGGAGTGTATACAGATAGTAGAATCCATTTGAACTGCCAATCTGCCTGCCAATGCATTGGAATAGCACCTAGCTTGTTCAGCGGTTGATCATGAGGTCCTTGATGCAAATAGGTACCAAGTACCTACCGGGTAAGGCAGACAAAGTTTCTATGTTCCTTTGTCAAGAAATTCTTAGTGAAATCCCAAAGGTACTGTCATTTGGCGGTCAGCGGTGTTAGATAGGTACATAGGCTAAGTATAAACAAACCGTTAGATACACAGTTTTTGGCTCGGAGAGCAAGTTTCATCGTTTGTTCTGTCCCATTGGACTACGAAACTGAAGGAATAGAGAATGCACTGCTGTTTGCGCACACACTTGTGCATTGTAATGTATCCTGCGAAGGTAGTTGGTTAATCACCAATTTCGCTTATATACATGTATATTCGATTGAGAGGACAATGCTAAGTAGATACTACTATTACCTATACCGACCCAATCTCGATAAAAAGTAAAAATGTAAAAATAGTGCTATCATTTTCAAAATTGGATAGCAGGAGATACATTAAGAGCTGTCAGTTTTTTAATTTAAGATTGTTAATACCCGAACTGAATTATTATTAGCATCATTATCATGTAAGGCTATAGGTATGATATTTCCCCAAAATAAGTAAAGAGTCACGTCATGTCCTCCACAATGGCGGATAATCCGTGGCAAAATGGCAGTCTGGAGTTTACGACATTCGGTTCGGTAATGAAACCCGATCGCCGCCGCGCAAACACAATAAACTCCAGAATTGGGACGATCAGATGTCCGGACACCGAATTAGTTGGTTTAACCCCAAGTTCTTCCTTAGTTATGCTGATAGATTCTTTTCAGTGGAACAATTGCGGACAATTGTCTTAATCAATCCATAGTTCCTCAAGCCCTCAAGAGTTTCCGTGGAAATTAAAAACCTCAATCAACGCGTCGCCGGTATCAGCTAGTATCATACTAAGTAACAAAATTATGATATTTCCTTTTACTCAATATAGCCAAGGGGTTAATAGATTGTCCTGAATTAATTTCTAAGCTAGGTACTTATTACAGTACCCTCATGTCGATCATTCCATTAACCAAAATAAATTATTATTATCAACCAAAACAACTCATTATTATTCGCGCACTTCTCGCCTTCTGAACTCGGTTTATAACGAACCTAATGTTGACTTGTTTGGTGGTAATATGAATAGTTTACGGCGAAAAACAAAGATGAAGATAATTCAGCCATGTGCATCCTAAATTTTGAAATTGCAGATTTTTCAGGAAAACTGTGCACTTAGGTTCATTTAATTTAGTGAAAACCAATTTTAAGTTTATTTAATATGTTTAGCTGTTGGTTTTCTAAAATAAATAAATAAAATCACACTTCACACACATCACATCACATCACATCACACTTCACATCACATCACACTAATCACACTAATATTATAAAGGCGAAAGTTTGTATGTGTGTGTGTATGTTTGTTACTCTTTCACGCAAAAACTACTGGACGGATTTGGCTGAAATTTGGAATGGAGATAGTTCATAGCCTGGATTAAAACATAGGCTACATTCCGGGAAATCAAAGAGTTACCGCGGGAATATTATAAAGGCGAAAGTTTGTATGTGTGTGTGTATGTTTGTTACTCTTTCACGCAAAAACTACTGGACGGATTTGGCTGAAATCTGGAATGGAGATAGTTCATAGCCTGGATTAAAACATAAGCTACATTTTATTCCGGGAAATCAAAGAGTTACCACGGGAATCAAAATTTAATCCACGCGAACGAAGTCGCGGGCATCATCTAGTTAAAGTATAAAAAGGCAAAAGCGGACTAGAAGATTAGTATCATAATATATTATGTATTTATATACACTCACAATATATAACCCGTAAATCAGTTTCACTCGCAGCTAAATTCCAGGCTCCTATACAGTGATTTAGGGGGTGATGCTACTCAATCAGTTTCATTAGAGGCGGTAATGACTGCGCACACACGACGGACGCCGTGTTTGTCCAGTGTGTTGCGGATTGGGTGAAAATCAATACGTTCAGTAATTACGACCCCGGATGTTATCACATCGAGCTGATTTTAGGACTGGTGTAATCAAACTCCATAATGAAACGAGATCGGATTAGTCTGGTGTTTACTTGATTGATTTAAATAGGATAAATAGCTGTGTAGATAAATTGAAATTACAATCTATCTATAGATATCGATTGTAATTTCAATTTATCCGTTTCAAATAAGTGCCTACTGCTATTTTAGCAATGAGTTTTTAACCGACTTCCAAAACGGAGGAGGTTATCAATTCGGTCGATATCTTTTTAAGCTATTGCATAGCTTCTATCGCGGGCCTTGAGCGTAGAGACCGAATCCAGCAATTCCGTAATGAAAATAACCTGACACGGGACTCCTCTCACCGCTAGATGGCGTTGATAAAAAATGCTATGCAATAGCTTTACCGCGGCAGTCCCCGAGTGCCACACGTCTTTTTTTTATGTATGTCATGTAACTCTTTTCCGCGCCACAATTAAACGCGCTAGTGTAGAAAAGTTTGTTTCTGTCTTATTATAAAATTTTTTGACCCCTTTGCCGCCTCTAAAATCTATCGCCCTAGGCTCCAGCTTCCAGCCTACTCAGCCTACTGGTCAACCCATCCGCCAGAATCAAAATCTGCCACTGGATAACCCTAACTTCTGACGTACATTAGATGCAGATAAGAGTTTAGGCTAATTTTTAAGCTATTGCATAGCTTCTATCGCGGGCCTTGAGCGTGGAGACCGAATCCAGAAATTCCGTAACGAAAATAACCTGACACGGGACTCCTCTCACCGCTAGATGGCGTTGATAAAAAATGCTATGCAATAGCTTTACCGCGGCAGTCCCCGAGTGCCACACGTCTTTTTTTTTGGTGGAGCGTTAAGACTTGATGTAGGTATAATGCTGAGATCTATAGAGCGTGCTCTGGCTCAGCTCAGACTTAAGATAGATGTTAAAACGAGACACAAATATGCTCTGACATAAATCTGTCTCGTTTTAACTCTGTCTTGAGTCTGAGCTGAGTGAGAGTGTGGTTTATAGATTTCAGCCTAAGAGTAGTATGAAGTTAGACCTCTAGTGAGATGTTACCTACATGAAAGTTTTTTACGACAGGATCATCAGAATTATTATCGTTGAGAAATAAGTAGACCACCCTACCGTCAAAGACGTGCCGCCAAGCGATTTAGCGTTCCGGCACGGTGGCGTAGAAACCGATTAGTTGAGTTTACACTGCTATATCCCTTCCAAGTTAGCCCGCTACCATCTTAGACTGCATCGTCACTTACCATCAGGTGAGATCGCAGTCAAGGGCTACCTTGTCATCGAATAAAAAAAAAAAAAAAAGATAAGTAACATTATATAAAATACCATCTAAACCCACCTCCCCATCCGATCAAAATCAGCGTTTACACTGTCAGGGGGTCGCCCCTTATCTTCGACCCCTACCCTCTCATTTCACCCCCTGAAAGGGGCGTGGTCGCAGCAGGAGACGCGCATGCTCTGTAATCAAAGATGGCCTGAGATTTGTAAAGATAAGATAAAAAAGTAGTTTGATAATGGGTGTAACCTTCATGTTAAATTATTTTTATCTTTAATCATATTTTGTTAGGAGTTATAAAGCGTAAGTATTTGTATAGTAAAACTAGCTTTTGCCCGCGAATTCGTCCGCGTGACTTAGGTTACTGTTTTTCCGGGGTAAAAGGTCAATTTCCTTACCATCAAAAAACCCGTTCAAAACAAAAGTATGAGAAAATTTTCCGATACTTTAATAGTTATTCTGCTATTTGGGACGGAGACAAATACGGCAAATCGGACTTGGAACGTCGGGGTTGTAATTTAAGAACCTATTTTCGTCAAAAAAGCGGCACAAGATGGCAACAAGAGACCTAGGTCCAGCTGTGGAAGCCCATCCATTCCTATAACATGAAAATAACCCAGCAAAAGAAACTAACCAAGTATCTAGGCTAAGTTAAAAGTTATCGACTCTACAATGACTTGACCGCCTTCCCGCCGCAGTTGACAAATAAAACCAGCTATGTACGAGTCGTACCCACACGCGACGTGTTCCGTGCCATCCTTTTTTTTTAAATATAATAGAATAGCACTTGGCTGCGATCACACCTGACGGTAAATAAAGATGCAGACTAAGTAAGATGGAGCGCGCTTGCCTAGAAAATGCCTATTCACTCTTGATTTGAAGGTACCCAAATTGTAGTTATCTGGAGAAACGGAAGCCGGAAAGGCATTACAAATTGTAGAGGTGCGTATTTGGAATGAGATTCTACAAGATTTAATACCAGCTGCTGTTATTAAAATCGAGTAAAAGAAAGAAATAAAATAAAAAAAAAGACGTGTGGCACTCGGAGACTGCCGCGGTAAAGCTATTGCATAGCATTTTTTATCAACGCCATCTAGCGGCTCACCGTAGAGGAGTCCCGTGTCAGGTTATTTTCGTTACGGAATTTCTGGATTCGGTCTCCACGCTGGCCCGCGATAGAAGCTATGCAATAGCTTAAAAGTTTATTATATTATGAAAGTCTTCTTTAATTCTTAACTTAATTTTTTTTTATTACTTGTTGTTATACACATTCTATGGCAAGTTCTCTATTATGGTTCATGAGATACAGCACGCTGAGAGGCAGACGGATGGACGGTTGGACGGACAGCGGAGGCTTCTTAATAGAGGCTTCTTAATCTTGGGTACGGAACCCTAAAAAAAGTAACTTTCTTTGTGACCGTCACGCGACGCAGTGACTTACCGGGCGTTTGTTTTTTTTGGCTGCCTCGCGCTCGATAAAATATTTTTTGTCGCGGTAGCGGGGTAGAGTTGCGAACGTGTCGATAAAAATTATGTCGATACTAGATTTTTCCGCAGTCAAATCCTTCTTTCTTTTTTTGATCTGGTGCTTAGATTTTAGTGAGCCAGTGATGAGTTGAGATGATGATGATGAGATTTTTCATTGTTTGGAAGTCTAGTCATGAAGATTTTATTAAATATTTACTAGCTACATTATATTTATTGAGATTGGTACTATTATGCGTACTGTTAATAAAATTGCTACGTCTAAATAGATTTAAACTTTATAACACAGAGATAGATTATTGTCTTGAATATCATATAGGCTTCTTCTCCCGGAAACTAAGAAATTTCCTGCGGGAATTAAAAAACCTCAACGCGAATGGAGTCGCGGGTATCAGCTAGTTATTCATATGTCTGGAAAATTGTCATCAGTCATATTGTAGTTTACTTACATACTTACCTATACGAACTTAAACTTCTGCCGATTCAAAAAATAATGCAAAGGAATGCTATCGACATTTTTCTAAATTCTTAACTCACCACACTATCAGTGTCTTTTTCTTTTTACAGTAGATGATATGCCATTGTTCACTGACAGAGACAGGTATAGGGATTATAATAAAGTAAAAACAGGACGGGAATACTAGTGCTTCTCAAAGGAAGTAAATGGTGTTCGTTTTTCATTTTAATATTATAAAGGATTTTCTAGAGAAATTGTTGCGACTTACGAGCAAAAGCTTTATGCAAATTTTTATAAAAATATATTTTTTAGAAATAACAAGTTTCTTCTGTGTTATAACTACAATCTATAGTTGATGTAGGAAGTCTTTTTCCATATCTACAATATTTATTTTAAACTAGCGGACCCGACAGACGTTGTCCTGTCTTAACTATGAATATTGAAACTCCCCTTTTTACCCCCTTGGGGAGAGAATTTTCAAAAATGTAAAATACGTAATTCTTTATTTTTGATCAAGAGCCAAAATATCAAGTTTCATAAACATAACTTGAAAAATAACTTGAAGAACGAAGGACTATCATACAAACATTCAACCCCTATTTAATCCCTTAGGGGGTAGAATTTTTAAAAACTGTGAAACACCTACTTTTTTGTTTTCAATTTAAAGCCTAAGTACCGAATTTTATGGGTATAGCTTGAAAAATAACGGAGTTTCATACAAACTTTAACCCCCCTTTTTACCCCCTTGGGGGGAGAATTTTCGAAATATGTAAAATACGTAATTCTTTATTTTTGATCAAGAGCCAAAATATCAAGTTTCATAAACATAACTTGAAAAATAACTTGAAGAACGAAGGACTATCATACAAACATTCAACCCCTATTTAACCCCTTAGGGGGTAGAATTTTTTAAAAGTGTGAAACACTTACTTTTTTGTTTTCAATTTAAAGCCTAAATACCGAATTTTATGGGTATAGCTTGAAAAATGACGGAGTTTCATACAAACTTTAACCCCCCTTTTTACCCCCTTGGGGGGAGAATTTTCGAAATATGTAAAATACGTAATTCTTTATTTTTAATCAAGAGCCAAAATATCAAGTTTCATAAACGTAACTTGAAAAATAACTTGAAGAACGAAGGACTATTATACAAACATTCAACCCCTATTTAACCCCTTAGGGGGTAGAATTTTTAAAAACTGTGAAACACGTACTTTTTTGTTTTCAATTTAAAGCCTAAATACCGAATTTCATGAGTATAACTCGAAAAATGACGGAGTTTCATACAAACTTTAACCCCCCTTTTTACCCCCTTGGGGGGCGAATTTCGAAAAATCCTTTCTTAGTGCTCGCCTACGTCATAAAAGGAACCTACTGTCAAAATTTCAAGTTTCTAACTTCAGTGGTTTAGGCTGTGCGTTGATCGTCAGTCAGTCAGTCAGTCAGGACAAGCCTTTTTATATAATTATAGATTAACTTGCGCCCGCGACTTTCTCCGTGTGGATATAGATTTTTTGAAATACCTTGGAAATCCTTGGTTTTTCCAGGGTAGAAAGCATATGTCACCCTCCATGTCCTCAACAACATCCATGCAAAAATCATGTCAATCCGTTGTCCCGTTACTGCATGATTGAAGGACAAACAAATGAACACACTTTCGGATAGTTTTTGTTTATTTGATGATTGATTTAGGCAAAAATTTCAATAGAACAATTCCAAGTTTTTGTTTTTCTGTCCTGTTTGCTCTAAAGATGTGATTGCCAAATTATAATACAACTAGCTTTTGCCCGCGACTTCGCTTACATTAAATTCGATCTTTCAACTCCTTATTTTACCCCCTTAAGGGTTGAGAGGCCTTGTGAAGTACCTTGACTTCTGAATCAAAGCCTTGGCTAGGTTTCCTAAGTGAAATCGTAATCTAGTTCGAACCTGTTACAAATAAAACAAAAATAATTGCCTCTAAGTTATTTGGTTTTTAATTACACTCGTTATAAAAGAGAGTAAAAGAAAATAGCCTAGCTTCGATTCATTATTCTAGCTCATACGAGTGTAAATCTAGGCTCGGGTGACCACGCGTGACTAAAAGATAAGTTATTATAACGTAGCTTTTGCCCGCTCACGTTAAGTTCGATTTATCAAACCCTTATTTTACTCCCTTAGGGGTAGAATTTTCCTTTCAGCCCGATCCGTCTGGTGATTTCAGCTTTGCGTTGATCGATCAGTCAGTTAGTCAGTCATCTTTTCCTTTATTAAGATTTTATTTAGTTAAATGAGAATATATTATAATGTAAGGATCAGGATTCGCCATTCGAGTATCTTGGGACCACTTTAACTAACTTTGATAGGTTAAAAATATACGTTGTAGTTTAATACACGTTCTAAATTATTTTACCGTTCAAAAGTCCATATTTTGAACTTCACTCGATCAAATAATATTCCGAAAACAGTGTAGTTTTTAATTGTTTTTCAGGTTGTATTTATAGTATATCAAAGTTAAACTAAAAAAAAAATGTCAAAAAATAGGCAAAAGCTTTTAGAAGAATATTTCGACCTATACGTAGAATAGAGTTATATATGATTATGGCACAAAAATTTTTTATTGCATTTTTAAGCCTAAAAAGATCTCTAATATTTACTAGTGAAATCAAAATTTTAAAAAGTTATGTAGATCCAAAGATACCAGTCGAATAAAGGTACATTTAATTTATTTCTCCAAAGAAGAAGGGCCCGACAGCACAAGTGTCAGTATTCACTGTCCAGATCAGCGCGATCGGAGGGTCACATCTGCAGTTGTATTCATGTTCTCCGAAATGATAGTGTGCACACGCTCACACTTTTATCTGCTATTTTCGTGTTAATTTTGTTATTATTTTTTACTATATGTGCTCAAACTTAAAAATACACGCTCAAAACATATGATCTTCCCTTCGTTAAAGCCAAAAAAAATTGAATATAGTAATACGACAAATGCCGTGGAGTTAAAAAAAATGGAAAAATGAATGTTCCAGGTAAGTGAATGGAATTTTCTTTCTTCAGCTTTGTAATTATATTACATAGATTGCTCTTAGATAGTTGTATATAATAATTTTTACAGATATATATTTTTAAAGCTAAATAATTAAGTTAAACGGTTCCACATTCATATAGAACATTATACCTCGGAATGTTAGATTTTACTACAAAAAACAATCAAAAAAAGAAATATCAATTCATTACACCTATTAAACATTAATTCATACATTTTAATAAGTAATCAATAATATTAATTATTTTACCATACTACTTTATTATTCGGAAATCATGTAAAAAATATCGGGACAATGTGCACAAGTTACTTTGTTCGAGGGAAATTATTTTGAAATTATGAGGTATATGTGTATATATTCATTTATTCTTGGTTTGACATTGAGATATATATCCTTATTCAACTGAAAACTACCATAAAAGCCTAAAATTAATAATTTTTTTTATGTTAAGTATTTATAAAAAAACTACATAAAACTATTTGGACCTGTTTTCTGTAGTTAATTGCTTTAACGTTTTAATGATGTTAATTTTTGTTTTCAGAAAATGGCAGTGTCAGTAGTGGAGCTTTTACAATAACAGCACTACCACAGGGAGCTGAAAAAATTAGGCAAGAGGTCCCTGATATATGGGAAGACTAGCTGATACCCGCGACTTCATCCGCGTACATTTAGTTTTTTATCATCCCGCGGGAACTCTTTGATTTTCCGGGATAAAAAATAGCCTATGTCACTCTCCAGGTTCTCAACTACACACATGTAAAAAATTACGTCGATCTGAAGCTCTGTTGCAGCGGGATTGAAGGACAAACCAACAAACCAACAAACCAACAAACACACTTTCGCATTTATAATATTAGTAGGGATTGATATATCAGATGGAACTGTAAGAAACAGTCGATTATCTATACTGCAGCCGGCATATAATGATAAATACCAGTTTTTGCTACTGACAAAACTAGCCATAAGGCTGCACCATGTTGCTGAAAGATCTATAAAAGATAATAAATAATGTCTACCGTCGCCTGCAATTGCAACAACTAGACCTAACACTTTTAACTCGGTCCAACTTTGAAAATTCCCCTGCTGTTAGCTTTGGGAATTTGTCTTGAATATCATCACCAAAATGTGTACCGACTCCCATGCCTTCTCCGTTAAATACGCATAAATTGTCGTGATGCCTTTTATTCTAACCATATGATGATCACTGGACGCAATCACTATCTACAACTAACTCTTACAGTGCACCTAACGACTCTAGAGATGATGATGTGCCGCATCTTCTTTACAAATTCATTATTTTGATTAATTTAAAATTTTCATTTTGCGCGGTACCCAGTGGATCTCTGCCACCACAATATTATTTTCTTCGTGATTTAAAATATCTATTCAATTAAAATATTAATAATATAGACATAAATAACTTAGATATGTTACACGTTGCGATCGGCAACGCAACGATCACATCCTCGGCAGGCTCAGTGTCCGTGACATCGGAGATAAGCTGCAAGAAGCCCGTCTAAGATGGTATGGTCATGTAGCACGGAAACCACAAAGCTACGTCGGTAATAGATGTCTTAACATCGCCGTCCCTGGAGCTAAATCTCGCGGCCGTCCAAGAAAGCGCTGGCTGGACCTCGTAGGCGCCGATATGAGAGCCAATAAATTAAGAAAATTGGATGCACAAGACCGGGAAAAGTGGGCAAAAGCATGCTGGAAAGCGGACCCCACCTAGTGGGATAACGCTCAGTCGAAGAAGAACTTAGATATGATTGATTTCTTATTGATTGCCAATAATAAATCGCACAGAAAAATTGTGGAAAATAGAGAAAATGTTTTTAAACCTTTTTGTTTGCCAATATTTGGTTGTACTATTTTTAAAACTCCTGAAAGAACTTATATATTGTCCTTGTAGCAATTTTATTTCGTTGGTTTTATTCGAGTTTTCTATAATAGGATTATTATTAATGCTAAATAATAGTTCCTAATACGTTATTTATGTTTATGTTTTATATTATTTATTTATTAGTTTCATTTTGAGGTTTCTATAGTAGGATTATTAATACATTCTACTTACATATTTACACAATAGTTCCTAAATTTAATTTCCTAAATATATAAAAGGATAAGGTGACTAATTGACTGACTGACTCATCATCATCACATTGCTCAAAACACTGGATAGATCGGGCTGAAAGACATACAGATAGCTATTATGAAGTAGGCATCCGCTAAGAAAGAATTTTTGAAAATTCAACCCCTAAGGGGGTAAAATAGGGGATTGAAAAATCGAACTTAATGTGAGCAAAGTTGCGGGCAAAAGCTAGTATTACCTATATAAAATACAAAGTACTTTGAGTTATTTTATTATTAATTTTTACATTTTTTTTGTAAGACAATTTTATAGTAGTGCATGCTTAGTAATTAAAAAAATTAGTCAAATTATGTTGAATTTTTTTTACTAATAAATGTGTTATTATGAAATAAGAAACACTGTTTATTTTGTATTTATATTTCATCCTTTACAGCAAATAAGACCGTTTGAAGATTAGTATTTCCATAAAAAAAAGTTATATATAGACATGGTACGAACACTTTTCCCAAGTATAAGGTTACATATACATATAGAACATGGAGACATCCGCAAAAAATCGTCACATATGCATATAGAAACACCTAAATTCCAAATTATGGGTTTTGCATTGAGTTTATTGATAGTAATCAATGCATAATAATGTTCCAAAAGTATACTATGAGAATCAATTCTCTAGAAAAATAACGAAAAAAGTTACAGGCAAGACAAACTTCAAATCGCTCTCCTGTAAAGTAAGGATTTTGCAGAAGTAACTCTATTCTGCGTATAGGTCGATTTTACCGTTAATTTTTCTCTAAAAAGTTTTCTTTTTTTTATCATGACTGTTTTACTTTTTTTATAACAAAGTGGCTCGTGCACCTCACTTCAATTGCTTGCAAGGTACTGCGGCCGAAGATCGTGCCCTTAATAGTTGAGAAAAACATCGTTAAGAAACCTGCATGCCCGGGAGTGCTCCATGTTCGCAAAGACATGTGAAGGTCGCCAATTCACATTTCGCCAGCGCGGTGAACTATGGGCAACATTTCCACTTCGAAAGAAAACTTGTAAGAGAAGGAATAGGCCGGCGAATTATTGAGATGTTGAATAAGTTATTTCGTTATTAACTGACTTCCAAAAAAGGAAGAGGTTCTTAATTAGTCGGAATCTTCATTTGAAGATTCCGACGAAAAAAAAATTTTTATGTATGTTCCCCGACCGATTTGGAAAACTCTTTCTTTGTTTGAAAGGGTATACTTCCCAGGTGATCCCATTGTCATCAGAAATCTGATGATGGTATCCTGGAGAAATCGAGTGAACTCTTCAAATTTTATAGGCACAATTGATTTACTTTATAGTGTTTGAAGTTGAAGTCGGTTTTGTATAAAGGATTTTTACGCTTTATGTCACTAATTATGACGCAAGCTGATGCCCTCGTTTTCGTACGCATTGATTGAAGTTTTTAATTCCCGCGGGAACTTATTTTCGGTCGTTTTTGTAAGAAGAATTTTTACGTTTATATTATTTTAAGAAACGCCTTAAACGAGTCGATGTGCTCGATAATTGAAGGACGTCCAACGTAAAGACAATTTGAAGCACATGCCATCTGCTTATAGACTTCCAACTGATTGCAGATTTAAGGGACAAAACAAAAATATTTTAAAAAGTCAATAGAACTTCTTGGCCACCCTACACAAGCTGCAGCGCAGGCGGTCCGCACTATAAAGGGAACGAAACTGGTTTTGGAGGCTGAGACGGCTATCGAGATCGTATACCGAGTGCAGCCAAGTGCCGTGTGCCGCTAGAGAGAAATGCTCTATGAAACAGATTATGTTGAGATTGCTATAGGAATTTTCATGCAGGTTTTAAGAATTTGCTCTAATCTTAGAATAGAATAGAATAGAAATATTTTTTATTCAAATAAACTTTTACAAGCACTTTTGAATCGTCAATGAATCTACCACTGGCTCGGAATGCCTTTCCTGCCGAGAAGAGCCAGCAAGAAACTCGGCGGTTACTCTTTTCAAAAAAAAAAAAAAAAACGTGTGGCACTCGGGGACTGTCGCGGTAAAGCTATTGCATAGCATTTTTTATCAACGCCATCTAGCGGCTCACCGTAGAGGAGTCCCTTGTAAGGTTATTTTCGTTACGGAATTTCTGGATTCGGTCTCCACGCTGGCCCGCGATAGAAGCTATGCAATAGCTTAAAAACTTTTTACAATAGTTAATGAAACTATGTTATGTACATACAGTGTCTTAAAATCTATATATGTCGAAGTAAGGTGGTTGAAGCCGTGATATAGTTATATCCCTAGGGACATTAGCTCTATACCGTAAGATAGCTACGATATACGAGCACGATCTAGTAATAATATAACTAAAGATTTATTGTTTTTTTTTTGTTTGGATGTTTGTTACTCAATCACGTCGCAACGACTGAACCGATTTGCCTGAAATTTGGGACATAGATAGATTATAGTCTGGAATAGTACATAGGTTACTTTTATCCCGGAAAATTAAAGAGTTCCCGCGGGAATAAAAAAACCCTCAATCCACGCGAACGAAGTCGCGGGCATCAGCTAGTATAAATTATATAACTCTTAATCCTTACTATATAATATTATAAAAGCAAAAGTGTGTTTGTTTGTTGCTTTGTTGGTTTGTCCTTCAATAACGCTGCAACAGAGCTACGGATCGACGTGATTTTTTGCATGGATATAGTTGAGGACCTGGAGAGTGACATAGGCTACTTTTTATCCCGGAAAATCAAAGAGTTCCCGCGGGATTTTAAAAACTAAATCGACGCGGACGAAGTCTCGGGCATCAGCTAGTTAGGAAATAAGTAATGTCGTTATGCCCTCCTAAGACAACGCCTATAATTTGGTTCTAGTTTTTAGATTAAAGAATAACAAGTGCAATGGCTTATTGCTATTGAAAATAGGAATTAATACCGTCTGAAAAAGTACATACCTACTATCATAATTTATCTGACTTCGTTCAGCCCTAAGATAATATATTGAGATATATATTTAAGTAGATTCCATTGGTTTTCTCTCGCTCCGATTCTTTAATCCCTCGCAACCATTAAAATTCTTGAGCATTTTTATCGCAATGAAGAAGTAATTAAATTTTATATATCGCTGCGTACTTATAATTATTGTAAATTAGATTAAGATAAGAGTGTCAGTAAACTTACAACTTTCTACAGTTACATTCGTTTAGGTTTTAGATATTGAATAACTTAGCTTAATTATTTTTTAAGTAGGTATGTGCAAGTGCATACATACAATAAAAGCTCTTTTACTGTTGTGAAAAAAACCAAAGGTTTTTAAAGCTTTACCTACAAATATACTGTACCTACCTAAGAAGATGAGATGAATTATGATAAAAGTGCTTCTCAAAAAACTGACTTCAAGCACAATTACAAAATTTAAAATTCATTGTGTCAAGCGTCGCGATTCGCTTTCGTCGTTGCTTTTTAGTGTAAAATATCAATTTTTAATCTATTAATTGCTATTAATTGCTTGCATGGGTACAGTTGAAGACTTGAAGAGTTGTCTTCGAAGCTACGTTTTATCCCGGAATAACAAATATTTTAACCTAGCGAAGACGCGGACAGAAATTAGTCACTGATGATTAACTTAATTAACTTAAGTAGAATATACCGTAATGGAACCTTCGTTACAGTAGATAATGCTCTAAATTAGCCTCAAATGGCTCATCTATACGAAGGCTCTGTTAGGTACAGAGCTTAACCTACCTACCTCCTACCTATTAAGAATTATGAAAATCTTTCAACAAAGCTCAAACCCATCAGTATTTAAAACTGTTCCATTATAATATAATCAATTAACAGCCATTTCAACACGAGCACATCTGTTGCCGAAATATCTCGAGTAAAAATTGCAGCATCGCCTCTCACGAGATTTATCTCAACGGATGCCGAAGTTTGGCGAAAAGAGCCGACCGCTCGCGTGTCTCTTTGCAGTAACTATATCTTCGGGACCGATAAAAGGGTCCCCTGCACCGTTTTAATTAGGCGGTAGTATCGAGCGCCTGATGCCAGGGTTGACACTCGAAAGATTTAATTTTTTTAAGTTATTGCATAGCTTCTATCGCGGGCCAACGTGGAGACCGAAACCAAAAATAACCTGACACGGGACTCCTCTACGGTGAGCCGCTAGATGGCGTTGATAAAAAATGCTATGCAATAGCTTTACCGCGGCAGTCTCCGAGTGCCACACGTCTTTTTTTTTATTCGATGACAAGATAGTCCTTGACTGCGATCTCACCTGATGGTAAGATGGTAGCGGGTAATCAAAGAAAAATAAAAAGCAAACGTGTAGGCGGGTCACCGCCGTCCATGAACACTTTTTTTTCAGAAATTTGTTGGTCCGCCCCTTGAATAACCCCATGTTGTAATCAAGTCATGCATGATAATAATCATAAAAATTATTTTTAAAACTAACTTCAAACGCTATTAGATACATAGTATATGTGCCTATAAAGTTTGAAGAGTTCCCTCGATTTCTGCAGGATCCCATCATCAGATCCTGACCTGATAACCATGGAACCACCTAGAAAGTATAGTTTTTTCAACCCAAGAAGAATTTTTCAAATCAGGCCTGGCATCTTTGAGTAATCGTGGAATATATTACAAGAATTGTATTAGGTCTTTTCTATAATTTCTGAATAAGTAGATAAATATTATCAATAAATAAAATACCGATAGGTATTAAAAAATCGTCAACCCTATCTTACAATACCGCTTACGATCTGCTGTCCAGTGCATTGGAGATAATGCTTATAGTAGTAATTTATCGATTTTCTATCTTAACCCAATACAGATAGAGATTAAAATCAAATACCTTTATATTAAACATTCCCGTTCACATAATAGGCCTGATGCCTGATGCTGCGATATTCGTTATTTCTTATGGCTCATATAACAATAAGCATAGGGTTGCAATTACACTAAAATTTTATAAAACGTGAACTAATTTCAAGTAACTATCTTTCACTGTTTATTTTTTCTGCGTATCATGAAGTCAAGCGCTAAAATAGTCTTGGCAACCCTAAGGGCTACCATTTTATTTAGATCTTCTAAGTCCTCCCCTCCTCTTAGACTTTTGACGA
The DNA here is from genome assembly GCA_038048805.1 of Hipparchia sbordonii. Taxonomy (NCBI): domain Eukaryota; kingdom Metazoa; phylum Arthropoda; class Insecta; order Lepidoptera; family Nymphalidae; genus Hipparchia; species Hipparchia sbordonii. The sequence continues at coordinate 4,513,760 of CM076110.1, read as the reverse complement.
CCTCCCTGGCGCAGTAGTGAGCGCTGTGGTCTTATAACTGGGAGGTCTCAGGTTCGATTCCCGGCGGGGCAATTTGGAAATTTATAATTTCTGAATTGTCTCTGGTCTGGTGGGAAGCTTTGGCCGTGGCTAGTTACCACCCTACCGTCGAAGACGTGTCGCGAAGCGATTAAGCGCTCTGGCACGATGGCGTATAGAAACCGATTAGGGGTATGGGTTGAATGTACACTGCCATACCTCTTGCAAGTTAGTCCGCTACCATCTTAGTCTGCATTGCCACTTACCATCAGGTGAGATCGCAGTCAAGGACTATTTTGTCATTGAATAAAAAAAAACCTAGACCTTCTACCTCTTGTAGTTCATTTGTATAAGAAGTAGGTACAGAACAAACTGAAATACCTACCTTGGTATTTATCAAAGCTCTTTACGATATGCAGCAGCCACGTTCTGTAATTCGTATATCTATTGCAGCCTCTGTCTTAAGCCTCAATAGTCCAACGGTTAAAGGTGAAAACTTAAACTTATTCCTATATCCCCTCGTAACATAAGCTTCCCAATTATTTAGAGGAGAGAGGAGAATACAAGTTAAGTTCAGCTTGGCTATAATTCTAAAAAATTTCTGCCGGCTGATGTATCAACAGGCAATGTTAGAAGAACTTTGATTTTGTATGAATCATAACTTATAATTTTCAAGCAACCGCAGTACATTTTCGTAAGTAACTTATAATACCAGCAAAACCATTGTTTGGAATCAGAGACCAATGCAAACCTATAATTTAGGACTGTCTTATCATTCCTATATATTTAGTACAAGGCCCAAAGATACGTGGTGCGTGAAGCTTTGATGTGAAGAATTGTACCTACTTATATTTTTAAGAATGGACGACTTTTTGAAAATATTGTGAGGAATTTTGAAAATCTGCACGCATGAGACCGATGATCGACGACCTCCCTGGCGCAGTGGTGAGCGCTGTGGTATTATAACTGGGAGGTCTCGGAATCGATTCCTGGCGGGGGCAATTTGAGAATTTACAATTTCTAAATTGTCTTCCATCGTGCCGGAACGCTGAATCTCTTGGCGGCACGTCTTTGACGGTAGGATGGTAACTAGCCACGGCCAAAGCCTTCGACCAGACCAGACCAGAGACAATTTAGAAATTATAAATTCCTAAATTGCCCTCATCGGGAATCGAACCCGAGACCTCCCAGTTATAAGATTATAGCGCTCACCACTGCGCCAGGGAGGTCGTCAAAACAAATAAATAATTAAAATTTAGTGGTATGGCCACATGTGAAGGCTCTGATTCAAGCTTTTCAAGTCACCGACTTTGTCATAGTGTGCATCATCGTTAGTTATAGCTCAACTAAGCTTTCTCGTCACGTACCGCACAGTGGTTTGGATTACCTATACGGGTTTCCCACTCCGCATTGTGTATGTAAACCACTCGTTATGCTTCGGAGTCCATGCACGTGGTAGATTTACGATTATTCGGTACCGCATGAATCCGGGTAACTACGCTATTGTCACCAGAGAGATGGCATGTTACTGGAGGTGCATACCTCATACACCGCAGTCATAAATATATTTATTTATATCATATTGTTTTTGTACATATAAAAAAAGTGTTAGAAAATAAGCAGTGCGAAACGCTGATTCTCTTGGCGTCACCTCTTTGACGGTTGGGTGGTAAACCACGGCCAAAACCCTTCACCAGACCAGACCAGAGACAATTTAGAAATTAGAAATTCCCAAATTGCCCCCGCCGGGGCTCGAACCCGAGACCACTACCTACCACTGACTACCACCGACTTCCAAAAAAATCTAGTGCCTATTTATCCCACAGTGAGTACAAACGCGGCGACTAAGCTTGCTCTACTGTTGTTTACGTTGTTTTGTGTTTATCGTGTGATATTGAACTGTATGATAGCTAAACTATGATTTTCTTAAGAATTTATTTACAGTGGGTTCAATGAAAATAAAGTGCTTGCGAAAAACTTAAGGAAACGAAATGCAAATCGGGTAAACCCAAAGCAATGTATTCTAACAACTTTTTGGAAACGATGAATAATTTGAAGTTTTCTTTCTACATAAACTAACTAGCTTTTGCTCGCGTCTTCACTTACGTCGGGTTGAATTTTCAAAAATTCTTTCGTAGCGGATGTCTACATCATAATAGCTACATATCTGTATGCCTTTCAGCCTGATCCGTCCAGTGGTTAGAGCTGTCCTTTAATAGATCAGTCATTCAATCAGTAAGGGTGAGAACAAGCCAGAGATGCCTCACTGCGATACCTCGCGGTCGCGGTTTAGCTCGCTACCTCGATGCCACCTCCATGTAAAACAAATGTATGCAAACAGACGAGCGCGAACATGTCGAAGATACCTCGCTGTACCGCGATGTATCGCAGTGAGGTATCCTTGAGCATGTTCGCGCTCGTCTATTTGCATACATTTGTTTTACATGGAAGTGGCATCGAGGTAGCGAGCTAAACCGCGACCGCGAGGTATCGCAGTAAGGCATCTTTGGCATGTTTTACCCTAAGTTAGTCAGTCAGTCACATTTTCGCCACTGCGCCAGGGAGGTCGTCATTTTAACTTATTGAACCATTTAAATCTTATTAATAAAACAATTTTCAATTGCTACATGACGCAAGTACCTACTGTCGCTTGTAAATGAGATAAAACCATTTTTCATTCGAAGCGTTTTTACCAGCATTAGTTCTCATTAGAACATCAATCATCTAACGCTCCAACAATTACTCGTCTCTTACAGATTTAGAATAGAGTATAATTGATTGCCTCTGCCCTAAATAGCCGAACGGTTAAAGGTGCGGGCTGAAAACTGAAAGGTTGCAGGTTCGAATCCCACCCGTTGCACTATTGTCATACCCACTTCTAGCATAAGCTTTCCGCTTATTTGGAGGGAATAGGAGGTTGTTAGCCAACATCAGTTTGGCTGATATTAAAAAAAAAATCTACGGAGCTTTCACCTTCACTCTAGAAGAGTAAAGGAAGCTCAACTCATTATACAATCTGCTTACCCCTGCATCACACTTCATACTAATTAATACTATAAAGGAGAAAGTTTGTATGTCTGTGTGTGTTTTTATTACTCCCTCACGCCTCAACGCATGAACACATTCAGCTAAAAGGAATGGAGATAGCTCACACCCAGGTTAAACACATAGGCTACATTTTATTCCGAAAAATTAAAGAGTTCCCGCGGGAATCGAAAAACCTTAATTCACGCGGACGATGTTACGTGCATCATCTTAATGTGTGTATTCTCATGGGATAAGAAAACAACTAAACTTAATTATTACTATAGTTCTTGCAATTCACGAGAGCGCGTGAGCTTAACTTGTGGTTACGTCATGTTCATGAACATTGCGCAAGTGTGCGTGCCTGTCAGGAGCATAGGTGGGAGCGGTCAGGCGCGAGCAAGCTCTCGCTCACACTTATACAGATACGACACAAACACAACCATGGGCCGCGAGCCCTCGTGAATTGCAAGAACACAATTTCACCCTCACCACCTGGGTGCCTGGAGCACTTCAACCATCCGATGTTCCAGATCCTTTTTTCCACGTACTTTGAAACTGTGGAACCAACTTTCTGCGACGGTGTTTCCACTGGATTACAACATGGGGTTATTCAAGGGGCAGACCAACAAATTACTGAAAGGCCGGCAACGCTTTGGTGGTGCTTCTGGTGCTACAAGTGTTCATGGGCGGCGGTAGTAATCACTTAACATCAGGTGACCCGCCTGCTCGTTTGCTCGCTAAAAATAAATTAAAAAAAAAAAAAACTATAATAGGTACACGTTAGTAATACTTACAGAAATGTCATCATCAACAACCGATCAACGGCTCATTAATGAGCGCAAATCTCCTCTCAGAGAAGGTTTATACGTCATAGAACACCATGCTGGTCCAATGCGAACTAGTAGACTTCACACGCTTTTGTAAATATTATGGAGACACTCATGCAGGATTCCTTTCTATGTTTTCTTTCACCGTTTAAAAATATACTTGCTCGTAAGTCGTAATCTTATGAAGTGATCTGTAGCTTTAGTATTCGTCGTTCGTTTTGATCGTATTCGTATTCGACGACATTAGCGTCAAAGTAAAATGAACCATAAATGTATTGAATTAGAGCTCAATTTCGTGTATGCATTCCTATACGTTTACCTGTACGAATACGCTCTAAATTAAAATCGGTTGTACGGAATTTGTGACTTTAACTCAATATTAATAAGGTTCATTTTACTCTGACGCTAATGTCATCGAATACGAATACGATCAACCGAATTAAATCTTATACTGACCCTACTGAAGGCATCGATTCTTACACTTAATGAAAAAAAGATGAAACAAGTAGTCCTCTGAATTGCTATAAGCACAGACCGCAATAAAATCGTGATAATAAAAGAAACACCTTTAAAAATGTGTAGCTGGTATACTGGTTGTTGAATTAAGATGCAATTCAGGTTCTTTTAACGATAAACTTTATTACTGAGTTCGTAAGTATTAAGAGAGATACTTTTTTTGCGATAAGATTTTTTATTATATTTTTTTATTTTATTAAGTTCCCTTCAAAAGCTCCTATGCACATGTCCCTATATGTATGCATGTTCCCATGCTCCTATTTTTTGTCAGGTTACATACATGTCGGTAATATGCAAATTATTGATAAAACTCTACGAGTATGTAAAACAGTAGGTAACTATTTATTATTTTTGTATTATTCTTTAATAATATCAATTAATATTAAAGTAGGTGCTTCTAAAATAAAAATAAATCTAATATAGTTCTTTCAATTCACGAATTCATAGTACGCAAATGTCCCATTGCCCTTTTGGACAACCAAACTAATTTGTTGGACAAGGTAGCTGCCAGCTCTTGGATCCCAAATCTTCTTATTCTTTTTCATCATTTTTTCCGGAGGGTTATTGGTGTAAAAACTGTGATATTAAAATTCCACTAGTGATTGACAATCAATTGTTATTTCATATAATATCATAGACCTTTTAATGTATAGTTCTTGCAATTCACGAGGGCACGTGGTTCATGGTTGAGTGTGTGTCGTATCTGTATAAGTGTGAGCAAGAGCTTGCTTGCGCCTAACCGCTCCCACCTAGGTTCTTGACAGGCACGCACACTTATGTAATGTGCATGTACACAACGTTACCACAAGTAAAGCTCACGCGCCATCGTGAATTGCAAGTACTATACATTCGTAAGAATTTTAGTATAATTTCTTTGTAAATAATAATAATTTATTCATCTACATACCTCTGAGATTTATATGCAAGTGAATATTCAAAGAAGAAAAAAACAACAAGCCTTGCTTTTGCGATAATTTATTAAAGTAAAAAAATAAGAATCAATTGTACCTACATACATATAAAATTATTGATTCAAAACACTTAAACATAGAAATCTGAGCAACAAGTAATTTTTTTACAACATAAAAAGTTTACAGTTGGTGTACCTAATAAGGAGATTGGAGCCAGTGTATTATTTATTGATTTTTATCTCTATAATCGGAAAAATATATTAAATAACTGCAATAATTCAAAGTTTTAAAATAGAAACCTTGACAATAAATTAAGAATCAATTAATTGTACATGCATTTATAAAATTGATTCAAAACACTTAAACATAGAAATCTGAGCAACAAGTAATTTCTTTCACAACATAAAAAGTTTATGTATAATACGGAGATTGGAGCCAGTGTATTAAACATTGATTCTTATCTCTCTAATCGGGAAAAATGTACTTATTAACTGCAGTATAATAATAAATTGAATTTATCAATAATTTTTACAATCCAATTAATTACACAATTTCGCAAAATTTCCACGCTTAGTGGCTTCAATAGTACTTATTAGATAAATTTTATTTATTGTCTTACAAATAACCTCCAAAACAAATATAAATACCTACGTCTTTAGAGTATAAACTTATTAACCTAGCATTGCTGTCTTATAATATATTTACTTAAGAAGATCTAAATAATAAATAACACATTCATTGTTATTCTGAAACAGTCACCTCATATTTACTGCTTTTCACATTACACACAATTAAATAAAATTATATCATACATTGGAACTTCAAACATAAAAATATAATATTATTATATGAATGGCTTATAATTTTGATAAACTAGTTTCTTAAAATTTTGCACTTAAACAAAACACTGCACAAACAAATCTTATGAGATCTTCACGAAAACCAAACCCACGTCACAATACGTACAATTACATCTCTAGGAATTCTTCATACTGTTTAACTTGAATCTAATAATACTTCTCAAAAATTAACTCTAACAGTACTAATAATAAAAGTAAAGTTTATCTTTATTTACAAATATGTCTAAGTAAAACATTTATCACTTTATTCCTTCAAATAATTTGTTAATCAACGTCTCATTATATCTTCTATGCTAAAGCCTTTCTTAGGTCCGCTCGATTGACTTGTCCCTGGTTTGGGATTCGTATTAGGTTGTATGCCAACAATATTTTTAATCCCATTAGCAATGGAATTTGAGTCAATATCTAGATTATCTTTTAAAGTATTTTGTGGGATATCTTTGCAATTAGTAACACTTGTTGAAGTACCCGGTACTGTATCTTTCGGTGGAGCATGTTTGACAATTAAGTCTTGCGCTTGTGTTTGTTGAGGTCCCAGCACAGAATGCTGAACAGGGCCATACGGAATTTGAGGATGCGGCGGAGGCAATGGTAGTCCAAATTTGTGATATGGTGGTATTGCTATCATCGTTGGCGGTATCCCAATTACTACATCATTACTAACAATTGCATGTCTGGGCATAGTCAAGTTCGTCGGTTCAGGTGAGCGACTTCTATAAACTGCTGCACACGTTCTGATATTCTCTCCAATATCTGGCGGATGGCTTCTTTTTCTAAAAGGACTTAGGTACATTCCTGTAGGCCCGGGATCTATAGGTGGGCTAGCCATTTGATTAATTTTAGATGGATCAGGTGGTGGTACTTGGTGTAAGTCACGACGAATCTGTAGTTGTGGATGACGTATTTGGTGTTCAGGTATATCAACGTAGCGCATTTCCTTCTCTATGATTTCATCTGTTGTGAATCGCCGTTTTTCAAACATATCTGATGATGGCATTCGGTGTTTGTCTAGATGCTGTGGACGCATTGTATAAGGACTCGCTCTGTCTCTAGCTTCATTGTGATGACAATGTGTGCGTTCAACTGGTGATGGGGACGCAGGACGTGGCCTTTCCTCACTTTTTTCTCTTCCAATACTTTCAATTGAAGACGAACGTGCTCTTCTTACTGGTGAATGTTCTGGAGATGACAACTCAGGGTCGTCATCGTCAAAACCGGGTTCGATAGGCGATCCTGGTCTGCCTATATCTTCTTCGCCTACATCTAATACATCGCCTGTCGGGACATCGCCAACTGCATGTGTTAACGCATGTCTTCTCAAGTCACAGTTCCTTCTGAATACCTTTCCACATGAATTACATTCATAAGGTTTATGATCAGTATGGGTCAGCAAGTGTGTCTTGAGATTCGAGCGTTGATTAAAGCTTCGACTGCAGACAGGGCATTTGTGAGGAGATTCCTCCATGTGAAGAATCTTGTGAACCGCTAAGGTCCGCGACTGGCAAAATCCTTTTCCACATTCTGTGCACTTGAAGGGTTTCTCTTTTGAATGAATGTACCTGCAACAAAGAAAGTGAAATTGAGCGCAACGTATTTTTAACTTAATGTACACGTGTATACCAGGTTATTACTTTCTGAGCGTTCATCGACTACATTTTAATGATTCATACCATAAAATATCGTGGTTTAATTAAATGTCTGAGAATGGGAGGAGCGGAATCGAACATAAGTTTCAGGCTGCTATATAAAATGTACTTTATTTATAGGGTTTGATTGCAAAATGTAGGTAAGAAACAGGCCTGGTTCTAATTAAGATTACAGGGTAGTTACACTTGTTTGTAATTATCTCATTCTATTAATATTAACACTAAACTTATGATTACTATTTTATATTTTTAGCAGTTCCGTTTTCAGTTTATTTCAGTTAGATTTTATTATTAAATAACTTCTCTAAAGAGTGAGGTCAACCGATCGTGTGAACATATTATACCTCCACTCCATAGTATGAGGCAACGTCACAAGTTAACTTCAGTGACCACGATTTTGCGCAAAACCACCTTGAACGTGATCTGAGTAATTTGAGCCTATACTCTCAAGGTAAGTTTAGACGAAGCATACGCAAGCGTACGTTAAGAGCGCCATCATTAGCAGACCCCTGTTGTTATGCTTTCCAGTATAATAAAAGCGGCAAAGAAATGGCAGACGGGTCCATTTTTATTTGGTTCCGTTCCACAAGAGTTACAGTTCAGCCGAGTCGAATTACGTTAAAAGCATTTTGTGGCCAATCGCTTCGATTAATATTATTAACGCGGCGAGCTATTGGGTTGCCGGTGCAAGAGATTTTAATGATTTATCGTACACAAATTTTAACAGAACAAAGCTTTAATTTAGACAAAATGAATATGTGTTAGAGGATTTTTAATTTGGCTGCCAGAAATAGATATACGCTATAAATAAAAATCTAGCTGTAAAATATCTAATAGATCTTGTTTGACATCATATTATACGAAGAAATTAATAATTGTGGATCTTTTATATTTAATTACATCGGTCGATGACTGGATATGGAAGTTCAGCGGCTTAAAGGCCATTGAATAACGGAAACATTCAATGGCAATTCATCAGAAGTGACCAAGGTTATTATAATTTATTCGAAACAATAGCCCGACACTTTGTGAACAAATTTAATTTTCATAGATAATATCTTACACCATTATTGAATTTTTGGAATCTTCAACCGTATAATTACTGTCATATCGAAAAATAAACACCTTTAATTTAAGACTATAAAATTAAAGCGCTGGCATGGAATTTTCGAAATAAATGCTTGCGAGTTCTGGCGACAAAATTAAAACGACTAAAGTATGACTTGACTTTGTTGGCTTAATGTTATCTGTTATACGTTTATTGAAACTGGAACATAATATCACCTTAATTTTTAAAATAAATTTTGAAATACGCGAAGAACGCTATAAAGAAAAGGGGCTTTAGTGGAGCGCACTTAATGATAATGGAGTAAGAATTTTTAAATTCCCCATCGTTGTCATGCGAAGAATGTACACCGTAAATAATATATCATTATACCTAACTATGGAAGTAAAACAAAAAAAGTGTAATGACCTCAAACATCTCGCGTTACGAAGGTTTTTGGTTTCATCAAGATCGTGTTTGATGATGTCTCGGCGTCATAAAGCTATTGCTGAGATTTATTACACCTAAATTCCTTGAAGACGCTTTTCGTAACGCTCGCGTTTTAGTACGTGCCAAAATTCATAATACTCCATCCCATAAAAGGTTATTTATTCTTCATAGAGGCTCACTATACAATCACAGAAATATTCGATTGTTGCGTTTTTTCCTCGAATTACGAATAAAGTGCTTTACTTTTTGCTACACGTCACGTAAACGTTAGGATATTGGCTTAGTTTATCAACGACAGACACTCTGTTACTGCTGATATTAAGGATTTGCTGCTGTAAGGTTTTATAGAAGATCCGCAGAATAAATGATTCTTTTAATTTTAACTGAGTTGCGACGTTCATTAAAATCTAAATGTGTCGCAAAACAAAAGATCGTTATTGACGTACAGATCTAGTTTTTAATGAAATGACCGAGGCCTAAATCGATTCAATTAATTAAAAACCCGACATAAATATCGAAACTACTACTAATAAATTAGAAATATATAATGAACGTGATATCTTAATTCTGAAATGAATTGAGAAATCTGTCCGTGATTATGTACGTGGGATGACGGATTTGGAACCACTAGTCCGACAACTTAACCGAGATCAAAGGAACCGCCAGCGGATTCAAATTAACAAGGCAATTACCGACTTACTTTGAAAACGTTAGCTTAAAACCGAGCAAGACAATAAAATCTACATTTCTCGTAAGCCAAACATAACATCCCGCTGCAACCTTGGAACGCTCAATTTGAATAACCGAAAGAGGATTTTCAACTTATAAGATTCTAATCCCAAAAAATTCGGAGCATAATCTTAAGATATGCTCTCGAATTATGGATATTAAAAAGATGATAATCGTAAAGTATGTACATAATTAATGACATAAACAAATCTTTTCCTCCCAACTCCTTATCGCACCAGTTCGATCACTTTTGACGTTAAATAAAATATAAGTAACGTCTGTCTCTTCTTATTATACTTGGAGATAAGGATCGCGATGGACAGTCGCTCAGAATCCCATCAAGACCCGGCGCGGAGATTAAAAAAAGTGAGGCTCGAAATTACAGAGAGGACCGAGGTCTCGCGCTAATGGCTTACATTAAAAAATATTTCCATTACGGTGACCGGTTGTATAATGCGTTTTGTTGGAGGGGACACTTACGATAGATAGGCGCCGGCGAAGAAAATGGGGAAGTGACTCACGGTGTTGGAAGATATAACGAAATTACACGGATTTACTATAGCTCTCTTTGTAGCTGTAATTGGACAAAACCTCCCGGGTCTTCGGTCACTCAACTAAGCGGTCTAAAAAACGTGCAAGTACAAAAACAAAATTCATTGAGAAAACGCGTCGGCATTTGCCAGTGCAAGAAACAGGTTCTCAGAAAACGTCCTCGTTTCGTTTTACAAACAGTACAACTGTTGTGACAGGTAAGCGAATATGGAGTCCAACTTATTATGAACAAGACTTATTAATTTAGAGACTAGTTTTAAATATCAAAAACAGAACAAAACGTTTGATTTATTTGGTCCATAACACTACGTTACTGCGTAATTAGAAAGTCCATAATTATTTCACACTAGCTTTTTCCCGCGGCTTCGCTCACGTTAAGTTCGATTTTTCCAACCCCTATTTTATCCTGTTAGGGGTTGAATTTTCATAAATCCTTTCTTAGCGTATGCATACGTCATAATATATATCTGCATAATAGCTATCTGTATGCCAAATTTCAGCCTGATCCGTCCAGTGGTTTAAGCTATGCGTTGATAGATCAGTCAGTCAGTCACCTTTGCCTTTTATATATTTAGATATAATTTAAACAGAAAAGTAACATAGGTACATGGTAGTTATGTGGTTTTAGACAGGTTAAAATTTTAATAGTCAATGTAAGATTAAAACTTACAAACACAGTGCGACTATCATTGTTATTCAAATAAGGGGCACATGAATCGATTTTTTTCTGTGAAAAAATTGTTTAATACTTAACTACTGGAAGTGAAAAGTATCAGAACACTTTAGTTTATAACACTGGAGACGTATTTCTCACATTGAACCGGACCAGGTTTTTTATAGCAATTCAATCGTGAGTCCGAGATTGCCTATCTAACAACGATATAATTGACATAGATCGATATAACTTTCAGAGCTTCCAGGATCAAGAAAAGTGCGTTAACTAATAGAACGTCTTTATAGATCTTCCTTTGATCAAGCAAAATGTAGCTTTGATAATGATTTTTTAGTACAATGTTATGTTTGAGTACGAGTAAGTTTTATAAAACAATGTTTTGAAGAAAAATTTAGACTTTGCTTTTATTCAACAGTTGCTATGGATATTTTTATTTTATTTTATTTGAAACACATAATACATAACAGTGATTATAGTAACACAGACATAATAAAATAAAGAAACAACAATAGATAACTAAAATTAAAACAAGTACCTAAAATGAGTACGTAATGAAATAGAATAACTTAAAAATTCCAAGAAAAAATAAAAAAAAAAATTGTTGTAATGACATTACTTTTTTTAAGAGGTAAGACATGTCTTTATACTTTGACAAAGTCACGTAGAACTGTTTGAGTAGACGTTATACCTGATTGTGCAATGAATATTTCCATGTAAGTTTTCTTAACTTGGTAGAGAAGATAGTCTCCAATACAATAATCGAGTGCTAATTCTGATACTTCATTAACTCTACGCCACGTTTTCTATGGAGCGAATCAATTTCTCTCAGTCTTTTTTTTCTTTTTACAAAGTATGAAACGAACTGGCCATCTGGCCATTAAATGCAGCTTTAAGAGCTTGGTGTTATTTGAAAGTACATATTAATTTTAAATAAAGCTCCGATTTCAACAAAAGGTAAATTTAATTAATTAATATTTTCTTATTTTTAAAACTAAGGAATTTTCGAAAAATCGAAATCTAACCGTTATAGTTTTACTTAATAACTGTAGAAAACCCCTGTTTCTAACAATAAATTTTATTCATCATATAAATCATGTAAATAGGTACAACTTATTACTTCGCAGTATCATAAAAATATATTACAAAGATCATCATCAAAAATATGTAAAATCTCTCTCCGGATTATAATTTTAAAGAATCTCTACAAAAAATAAAAAGTTAATCCAGTAATTTATTATTACCGATTCAAACCTCCTTTCATCAAGGAGATACCTTAAACATATAATAGATATATCGGTAACTTCAAAACATCCACTTTACTTAATTAGTTTTAGCATCTCTACTAGTACATACCTACTATAAAAATTATATTCGAAATCCTACGAAAGTGATTTGTCGATTTTTCCTTCAATAAGTAACGGATCAATGTTATTTTTTGCATTGGTATAGAAGACCTGGAAAGTGACATACGTTAATATTCATACCGGAAAACAATGGGTTTCAGAGGGATTTAAAAGATCTAAAACCACGCGGACGAAGTCCCGGGCAAGATTTAATACTTATTTTTGAATAATTGGGCCATTGGATCAACATTTATTTTAATCACTGCAACAAGTTGTCGTAGGTGGAAAAATATAATTTTCAAAATGTCTAAAGTAAAGAGAGCAGGTCCGACCGCGGCGGAATGCGGGGTCAACGCCCCATCTCGCCTCATCTCCACTAAGCCTCTATCGCCTAGATTGATGAAACTTTACTTATCGTTTTCTCATTACTCTATGATTACTTCGATATTATAATTTTACCCGACTACAACAAGCTAGTTTAGAATAAAAAAAACAACTCTATTTTTTTATTCTGATCTAGCTGATACCTGCGTGGATGAAGTTTTCGAATTCCCGCGGAAATTTTCCGGGATAAAAAGTAGCCCTATGTGCTATTCCAGACTATAATCTATCTCTGTGCTGAATTCCAGCCAAATCGGTTCAGTCGTTGCAGCGTGATCGAGTAACAAACATCCAGCGATCCATCCATACATTCAAACTTTCGTATTTATAATATTAGTAGGATAGTAGGATAGGCTTGCGCTTGACGACAATCAATACTGGATAGCACTAATGACCTCTAGGTTGGAGCGCGCTTGCCTAGAAGATGCCTATTCACTCTTGTCTTGAAGGTACTCAAATTATTATCGGTGACAGGAAACACGGACGCAGGACGTTATGATTTTAGCAGTCTATGTATATTTCTTTTTATGTATTTTCAACTGTATTAAACTACTGAGTTTAGACAGCAAGGTATGAAATGTTTATTTGAACAAGGTGTACAAACATTTGATTCAAGAAAATTAACTCGCTACTTTTTGTACACAAAATACTTATTTTTTCCGTCATTTAAAAAACCTAATTAGGTAATTTACATTTTTTCAAGAGCAAAACCAGTTGCTAAAATTCTAAATGACTTTTTTAAATTAAGTCTTAAATAGTAGGTACCTTATTTAATTTTGAGAAGCACATAAAGAGTTTTAAAAAATACTATTCAAGTAGGTACTTATATACCATAAAAAAGGGTTAGTCTAAATTATTAATTAGGCAAAACAGATTATAAATGCAAATGTTCAACTCGAAGGTAGGTACCGCAAATATCTCAAAGGATGGAAACACACTCGTAATATACAGCGACGGAATTGAAATAACCCAAATTGTTCATAAAACTGAGATCGTGTCAGCTTTGAGGTGGACATAATATAGAGTACTTGTATCACTTTACAAGCAATATTTTTGTTTTTTTTTTAGTAGATAGGTAATTTTCTTTTTAATCTTGTAGACAGCCATTGATTGCGATGTTTAGAGATGATGCCTTTAAATAACATAACAAAATTATTGAACACAAGCTCTGTTTCTCTCCATGGAAACATTTAAACCTAGAGTTTGTTTAAAAAGAGAAACGTCGTCGTGGTCAAGTAGTGAACTAACGCTATTAATTATTACCCGCTAAACAAAAAGCGTACCCTCGATTCCCACGACGGTTCTGTTTGAAGCGACTCTATCTAAGAACCTGCTCTGAGGTGATCAGTAGGTTTTCAGGAAAATGGTATAGTTCTCACAACTCACGACGACGCGTGGCTCATGGTTGTGTGTGTATCGTATCTGTATAAGTATGAGCAAGAGTTTGCTCGCGCTCTGGCGCTCCCGCCTAGGCTTCTGACAGGCATGCAAACTTACGCAATGTGCATGTACACGACGTAACCACAAGTAAAGCTCACGCGCCCTCATGAATTGAAAGAACTATAACAAATATTATTTTATTTCCATCGCTTCATGGGAGAATGGGGTTGCAGGAAAATACTGGTCGCATTGCGTTTCAAAAGTATGTTTCTGCCTCAACACACCCACACTTAGCTAAGACAGTAGCGACAAGAGATCCATAAATTTTCCGCCAGAAATGGTTACAAGCGGCGCACAGTCATAACTAAGTCAAAACGACTTATAAGCAGCATTAATTAGCATAATCTAGCCATTTGTATAATTAGAATGCAGATTGTGTTATTGGGAATAGTATTTTCACAGATACATATATGCAATAAACATTACGGTTAAAGCTACCTAGGTATTTCTTAAATATAGGGTTGAGAAATCATAATCCTTACTTATAAATGCGAAGTTATACAAGGTTAGTATACAAGATGTAACAAAAGTGTGAGATAACTCTGAAGGAGGTGAATGTGCTCATGAAACTGAACAACTTTCCCCAAGGAACATAGGTTGAAATGTGAAAAAAAATTTGGACCTCCCATACAAAATTGACGTTCAGCTGATTGATTTACTATGGGAGGTAAAATTTTTTTTTTTAATATTTCGACCTATGTTCCTTGGGGAAAGTTGTTCAGTTTCATGAGCACATCCACCTCCTTCAGAGTTATCTCACACTTTTGTTACACGTTATATAGCAAGACATTCTAAAAAGTTTTAAAATAAAACTCGAAGAAGTGCCAACCATATTAAGGTATATAAAAGTACTTAAGCAACCGTTGCTCGTCGTCTGAGCCCACGCAACGTTTTATCTCCTACTTACTCGTTCATTTAAGGCTCGTGCACATTTTGCTCTATATACCATAGACAAACTTGTCTGTCACGTTCAGGTACGTATCGATTTGTGAACCGATGTTCTATAATTTGACTTTTATCTAAGTATTGCTGATGCCTGCAACTTCGTCTCGTAGTGTGATTGTTTTACGGCTACTTGAGCGAATCGTTTCTAAAGTAAAAGATAGAGAAGTAAAAGACGCTTTAGTTCACGTATCACGCACGCACACATGTACGAAATCAAATTAGGAATGAATCAAAATTAATCACGAGTTATAAAATTAATTGTTGGAATTCATTGTACATTTGGAAATATGAATTCGCATGTACAACACAAAATCACAACATTAAAAATGAATTGGCATTTCCTTACAAGTTGCTTACAAGTATGTATGACGCTTAACACGTGGCTACCATCACTGTAAAGAGAAACAAACACCAACGCTCGACTTTCAGTTAATTAGCATTAGAATGGACTTAGTTTGAAATATCGACTTCGTCGTGGCGAAATCTTTAGTGTCCCTATAATTGTTCTAGAGGTCATTAACTGGGCTGCTTGCCTTTCTTCCTGTTCAAGGGACTTCTACGAATCACGTTTCAGGTTTAAATTAACCATTTACATCCATGTTATTTGAATCGTGTGATTTAGATGTAAGCAAATTGTTCTGAGTTCAGACATTAAATTCATTAAAATATTATTATTCAGAACTGAGTTATCTTCATAATATACTCATACGTTGTATGTTTTAAGACCCTTGTTTATATGAGAACTTTATGAGAATTATTACCTTAATTAACAAAACAAATAGCAACGCCTCAGACACGGTTAATCTTAATTATAATATAATAAAGATATTATGTTTCTTTATCTAGTTTATTCATGAATCTAAATTTCAGAAGCGGTAGCTAAACGTTTACATCGTCGTATATGACATAATGCAAATGAGTTAGTGTTGTTCACATGATTTTTCGTAACAACTTGAGTGGTAGGTATTGGTAATCTCGTGGCCATTTTTTGCAGCACTGCTTTTAAAGGCAGTTATAGGTACTTTGTTTTTTATGTAACTTCTATAAATCAAATTTTTTCTTTTGCTACTTATTTGATAATGAATTTGTTTTGTTTTTTGTTTGGAATACATAATTGCTTCTTTCTCGGTTTAATATTAACTTTAAATTTAATATTAGTTTTCTAAGGTAACTAACTGTAAGCAAATATTCATAACTGTTTATTTTCTATTATCTATTCAGTAGTTTCTGTAGTAACAAATTTTTCTCTAATACTCTTATTAGTTCTGTCTAAGAGAATTAGATGACTTTAAACTTATATTTAAAATTTCTAATAGTTTCATATAAACATGCTTGTCATGAAAACAAATTGATCAAAAGTCCAAGTCTGATGCGTTGACCACAGATTTAACATATACGGAGAAAAATAACTACTACTCGGAATGTTTTTAAAACACTAATGATTACGTGTGTGGTCAAGATAATGCATCATTAGTACCGTTCACATACATTCGATAGCTTGTTAAGCCGTTTTGCGTCCACTGGATTTACAATCACTCGTTAAAGTACCAGTACGAGTCTTAAGCTACTTCCCTAATGAGACGAGGCAGTCAAGCAAATGATATGACATGTAGTTCTGCACGTGGATTACGTGTAGCTTGTTATTTAATGTTTACAACATCGACGTCATTTATCTTTTATACCAATTTATAATAAACAAGTGACAGTTGTCTGAGTGGTTTAGGACGATTTGTAAGAACAAGTTTCAATTCTATATTAAATTTTATGAGGATTAACGAATTAACTGTCCGGTTAGCATTGAAATTTCGTTTCATGTCTTTTGGTATTTTGTGATTTATAAGCGCTCTTATTTTGAAATAAATTGCTTTTAGTTCTTCGCTAAGTTCTATTTTACCAGCATTTGTTATGGTTTGAAGCAACAATGTTATAGTTTCTCCGACATCACCATCATTATTGCTTTTCTCACATCACAACTGCGAGTAAAAAGTTAATCGAAAAATAATAAAGTTTACATTGTTGACTCGCATAGTTCCACGCTGCATCATTTATTTTCCGTTTGTTATACCAAAGAAATTTTGTATTCGTCGTGCGGCTTTATAAAAAACGTTGAATCCCCAAACTCGGACAGGTACGTGGACAAAAAATAAATGGAAAATACTAATGGAGCGCGGCGAAGTGGTTGGTCCACGTTGCGGTGTGGTATGTAGTTGGATTTTTAGTCTTGATCATTGTTCCTCAACGCTAATTTATTACACGTTCTTCATTAAATATAACGTATTAAGTCAATTTGTTTACTACAGGATAGTTTTCTTGCAAATTTTCCATCATATTCAAAAAATTCTGCTACAAGTGCATACAACTATTTATCTTTAACATCAGAGTGATTATTATTTATTTTTACCCGTTTAATTATTCGTCGTTAAGGAAGCTTTTGAATTCGCGTGCTACTTTACTATGGTCTATAAAAGTTGTATTATCTGTGAGCGCATAGTTTGCAGCTTTAATAGTATGGTCATTAATATGTTCACCTAGCAAAGCGACAACATCGAGAACAGCTGTTCAATAAAATATCAAGACGGCATTATACAGCACAGCTACCACAGCCGGTTTATCGGCGCGGTCACAGCCCGGCATAATGGGAGCGACGGCTGCCCGCTGCCGCTTCACACTCAATTTCACCTCTGACTGACGCAAACATTCATTGTGCTTACTTGCACCGGCATCAGGTGCTTTACTCACTTCATGTAGCAGAAAACTTTCATAATGCAAAGGTACTACTACTACTATACTAGCTTCATCCCCATCAACCTTTCTCGTCCAGGGGATTCGTCGGTTCACCATAATGGAGCGCTGATAGAAACTTATTTCAACATTTATCTCACAGTATCTCTATTCACACATAAACACAAACACGCACACAAAAACACACATCTTCAAATAAGACCACTTTCAATCATTGATTGTTGTCTCTCTCTCTCCGCGGCGTGCTCTATTACTGAGGGTCGTGATCCCTTCCACTAAGGACCTTTTTGTAGATGATGTCGCGCCATGTGCCTCGGTTTTTTCGTTGTTGTTGCATTGTTGTCTAGAGCAAGCCTATCTTACAATAAAAGAAAAAAAATATTCATCTTTCATGCAGCATGAAGAATCACAATTAAAATTAAGTAAAGCTCTCTTTCAAAATGAAACTTATCCAAATTATTATTTCGTTTTTCTAATTATTATTGTGTCATCCGCAACCGTGATGGTTGAGTTAGATGTATTCTTATATCATTTGAAAAATTGCATTGCAATAACTATATAGCAGTACTCGTATAGTGTTTTATTATTATTATTTTTTCTTTCGTCTAGCATTTCATAGATAGCTTGATGATTTATACCATAAAACAAGACTTATAAAAACAAGGGCGCCTCATGATTTAACATATTCTGATACTTGATACTATCATCTTCGCGCTTGAATAAATTCGGTACACTATTTTAAAACTTATATATTTATGAAATTTGAGACCAAGTTTTTTTAGATACTTGGGATTCGAATAAAAAACAGCGTAACAAAGCAAACGTTGTTATGGTTTTGTTTTAATTAAACGTGTTTTCTTAATTCATCAAAAGTTTTAACGCTATTTTTAAAATATTGGTTATTATATGGATTATAATGCAAATAGGTAAGCACTCTTAATTTGGTCGTACTGTTGTAGGATTTTAAATGACAAAGTTGTTCTCCTGATAGTTTTGATAAATAAGGTCAGATAAAAGTCGTTAATAAGCTTTTGAAGTTTTTCTTGAAATAGTTTAATATCATTATACAACTGAATTTTAAAGTTGAAGTGTACCTTATTAAAGTAAATTGCTTTGTTTAAAAATACTTAGTTGTGCTTAGTTGAGGATAAAATGGCAAACTTATAAGGTATAATCTTGATACTAGTAACAAAAATTGTGAAAGATTATTCAAAAAATTCAGTTCATTTGCAAAAGTAGTAGCCAAAGTAGGAAAATAAAAATGAAGGAGTAAAGGTTTCTCTAAGTAAATATACTTGTACCATCTAATATTATTAGAGATCAAACTATTAAACGATGATGTCAAACAAAAAAGTATAAATTATAAGAGTTCATTCAAATGACCATATATACCATACCGTAAGCTATCGTTTATACAGTCATTTGAATAGTCTTCTACTCTAGTAAATGAAATCATTTACTAGAGTAGAAGTAGTTTACAAGAGTAGCAAACTCTAGTAGTACCATCATACCATTATTAGTCTTTGGTTGAGTTTGACTTATCACAAGTAGAACCGAACCAAATTAGTATTATATTGCCAACAGAAGATAGAAAAAAAATAAAGGCCATCTAATAAAGGTAAAGATAAAACTATCAACCAACGCAATGGAAGCAAAAGGGAACAAAAATGTAGTCAAGCATAAAATGTAGAGTATATAACTTGGTAGATGCTTTGAAAACGCTACAGCTTGTATTGAAACTAGTTTAAGTTATCAGATTTATGGCTCTGGCAGTTGATTCATGACGGTCCCAGTTGGCAATTAAACTGAAGCCTCTCGATATCATTAATCAAACAATATTGATAGGTCCAACGTATGAATCCAATTAAGGCCTTGACATTACACACGCTAGTCGAGAGTAGGGACAGTTTTTAATCAGCACCTAGATTATTCCAAATATGCCTGTCAAAATTAATTTCAAGTTATAGAGGAATTCAGAAAAAACTTTGTAGACTTTCAAATACCGTTTTGATTTAATTAAGTCGTGTGGTCGCCTAATATTAACTTGTGCCATTTATAGTAATTTTTTCCCATATTAAAGCTTATTTTATAATAATATTTAACCAACTAATACTAAAGTATGTTTGTTCATCCTTAAATCACATAGCAACGGAGCAACAGGTCGTCGTGATTTTTGCATGCGTAAAGTTGAGGATCTGTAAGGTTTTTTCCTGAAAAAGCAAAATCTGTTAACTTTTTAAGCGTGTACCGTTGAAATGATTTCCCAATGATTTTCACAAAATTTGGAAAGGAAATCGCTTCCGTCCCTAGGACGAACTTTTACGGGATTTTTAATACTGAAACCTTTTTTTATTCTTATTATTTAATATGGGACTTTTAATGAAACCTTAATTGCGTTGCGAACCTAGTTTTGTAATATTATGTGTTTTGCAGTGTTTTTATTTGATTTATTTTAAGCACTTTTTCATCAATAAAATTTATTATTTTTTTATAATTTAATTATTTAATACAAAAATTATCTATCATTTATGTTAGAGCGTAAGTTCAGTTTTTAATAATACAATTTACTAATTTAGTATCACGAACGTCTTACTTGTAAGTCAGAACCAAACCTTAGACTTGGAATTCTTGATACAATTTTACGTTTCGATCCAAAGGGATGATTTATGACAGTTGAGATGCAATTAGGCCACGAGGTGGACGAGAGCGTTAATTTTGGTTTTATCGTAAACCCAGTTTTAGTACCGGTTGTAATTGAGTGTAATCGTCTGTAATTTTGTATCGTTGATGTTTGATGTCTATTGAGCCTTTCGAGTGGTATGTTTGTTAGGGCCACCACAGACTCGATACTTTGAGCGTAGGCGATCGGCGATTAGATCGCTTCATAATGTTCAGATTGTAGGTCCATATTCAAAGCCAGGTAATTTAGTAAAGTGTAAGTTACAAATCTAAATATATAAAAGGCAAAGGTGACTGACTGACTGAATGACTGACTGACAGATCTATCAACGCACAGCTGAAACCACTGGATGGATCAGGCTGAAATTTTGCATGTAGATAGCTATTATAACGTAGGTGTCCGCTAAGATAGGATTTTTGAAAATTCAACCCCTAAAGGGATAAAATAGGGGTTGGAATAATCGAACTTAACGTGAGCGAAGCCGCGGGGAAAAGCTAGTTGGTAAAATAAATTGCAACCTCAATGCGTGGATTTACACACTATATTACCATTGACCTGAAATTTTTGAAATTTTAAAAAAGTCTGCTAATAAAACCATCCACTAAACTACGATTGAACTCAAACAGTCGTAATTTTGATACCATAGTCAAACCCAAGTCACCAAAATGCAATGCAATCGCTACTGGGCCGCATAACCTCTTATTATAAATTAGGGAAGTCGAGGAACACACTACACTATAGGTACGTTGTAAATAAAACACGTCTGTCTCCAGTGTTCACACGCAAAGGAAGTGACCGGTGTTGCCAACTACAATTTTTTTTATACATTAACTACTTTTTGATATACATTAACAACACTACAAACCCTCGATTTTGATTCGCAATAAATTGTCAAAACACGGTGCAACATCAAAATAGTCGCTGATTGCGGATGCTAAGAATATCGCGTGTGGTTAAACTCTTAGACCTTCTTACGTTTCGTAGGTAACTGGATATTGTGTTTGAAATTGCTAAGTGGTCGGTATACTTGGAGCAAAATAATCGATCGGTGGAAGATTTTGATCTATATCTAGAGATTACATTACAGGTTCGCGTTCGACCGCGACTTCACTTGATAAATGATGCACTTTAAAATAGAGCGGGTTTCCTAAAAGAGGACTTTGACTTTAATTGGCTTGAAAAATGCATTTACTTCTGAATCAACTTATATTTGAAAAGTTGATCCTTAGTCACCAGATAGACTGCAAAACTGCAATTTTATTGTGTTAGAGCATCTAAAATGCAATTTTGCACTCTGTCACATTACCGCAAGCTTCGCTGAAGTCTTTGGCCTCTAAAAAAAAAAATACACGATGAATTGAGAACATCCTTTTTTTGTCGGTTAAAGAACAGAGAGGGATTTACGAAACTGATTGTCATCCATAGCTAGTCGAAGAATCAGCCTAAGAAAAAGCTTAGGACAGCAAATAACATCTATACTAAGAAATTTACGTTTTTCGAATTCAGTCGGTACAGTTTCTTCCAATTAAATCCAAGAATGAAATCTTGGGAAGAATCAAGTTCTGATCAGTTTAGATAAAACCAAAATGCAGCGACTTTATGTTTAAAAACTTAAACTGAGTTTTAATTTCTTTAGCATAAGATTGAAATTACAAAAAATGCCTAAATTAGATATAAGGTATAATAAAGTGTGGATTTGTGTTATCAAAACGGACTTCGATTGTACCAAAAGATATCTATCTATTTTTAGCCAACTTCCAAAAGAGGAGGTTTCCATTCAGCGGTGTTCCATACAGTAAAAACATGTTATAGACACTGATATGAATAATTCTAGTAGCCTTTGTGTTTAGGTAAGCGAAACAGAGATGAAGATAAACACATAAGCATACAAATTAGCCATAATTGTACACGAATACTGGTACCGAATTCGTTTGAAGTTTATAGTATGAATTTTAATAAACAAAATTTCAGCTTTTAAATGCCGTCCACCGCATATTAATTGGTCTAATTAAGTCCGGACCTAGTTTGGAATCTGCTTTGAAGTTAAATTATTATTGCTATCAAAAATGTTTAGAAAACGATCGATGTTTTTAATCTTCCATAAAATCGTGTTGTATGGTAGATGAAAGTTTTTATTCCATTGTCGCTTGTATATCTCAAGAAATAAGAGCTACTATTTGCTACATCTATTTTCATGATTGTGTACGTGCTTAAAAGAGATTAAAGATGGTTCTTCTCAGGCAGCAGCAATAAATAACGCGATTATTTCCTCGGAACTGGCTTAAGGCTTCTTCAGCTCTTTTTTGTATGAATTCAATCGAAAAACCACTTTGTTAAAGGTATTAAAGCCGTGGCTTAATCCTTACGTTTAAGATTGAAATGAGCTTCTAAATATTTTTGTATTTTACCATACACGTACACCTCGACGGAAATTTTTAAAAATAAACCATGTAATTTTGCATATAAATCTTATTTATAGATTTGTATTGTACTTCGAGCAGTTGTATAGTATAGGCGTTAGTTATATTATGTTTACCTGGTGAAATATATGTTATACCATATTAATGTTCCATTCAAAGTTTTCCAGAACCACACTTGAAACAATAAAAACAAATTATGTACGTTCTTCCCCAACAGGGAGTTTGCAATAGAAAAATTAACTAGCACCTTCAATTCTGCTAATATTATAAATGCGAAAGTGTATTTATTCCTTGATTTGTCCTTTAAACACGCAGTAATGAAGTTACACGTTTATGTGATTTTTGCATGGGTAGATATAGTTAAGAACCCAGAAAATGATATAGGAATTTTTATCCCAGAAAAACATAGAGTTATTTATTATTATTAACTTTAATTATTCAACCAACTTTAATACTCAAAGATTAATAAGGTGTTAAGGATAATTGAAGTCTGTAGCTATTACCAGTTCAGAATGCAGAATGTATTGAACAGAAACCGGCAAGAAACTCAGCAAGTGCCTATTCTATTCAAACAACATATTACAAGCCTGATAATGTATTACCACATATTACAATGTATTACAATATATGTGCATACATTATACCTATCGAAGCACATAATTTTACACCACATGGAACACGCGGGAAAGTCACGGCTATACGAGTTCAGAGCCAAGGATAACCGGTTGGGAACCTGGTACCACGTTCAAACCCCGTGGACATCTGTGTAGATAACATCTCAAAGTAAAAACCTTCCCTTACCCACGTAGATATACCGTGAATTATTATAAATTCCTCGGACAACACTATGCTGGGAATTATTTTATTAAGATCTCTTGATAAGTTACTGGTATTTGAAAATAACTTGGAGTAGTACATACATAAATTACTTTTAATAGACTCTAATGTTTTTTAATTTGATGATAAGATAGCTAGTCTGTGGCCTGAGCTGATTGTATTGTAAGTTACGATGCAGTCTAAGGTGGTAGTGGGATAATTTAGAAGGAGATTTAGGTAGTTTTTTGATGAAACCTATACCCCGAATTGGTATCTACACGCTATCGTGCCGGAACGCTAAATTACTTGGCGGCACAACGTTGACGGTAAGGTGGTAATTAGCCACGACCAACCACTACACAAAATGTGGAGCTATTTATATCATCATAAAATACTTTAGCTATAAATAAACCGCCTATTATAATAGTATTGGAATATTGTAAGCGAAAATAATTATAGAGCTAGAAAACCTGATTCGAATTTGCTAAAGAAATATCCAAATCAGATATACCAAACGCAATAATGTCAAATTAAGTTGTATCAGGGAAGGGAACTTATCTTAGATCATTCAAAGAAAACTCAAAGACTATTACTACTATGATATGGTATACGTATAAAAATAGGTGGATATGTTACAAGCGTGCGGTAAATGAAGCACGCAATGGCAGATATTTGTCGTAATTTGTCATGTCATTTAACGATGAATTACTCTGTTATACTCTTCGTCGTTCGGAACAATTTTTTCGCTTGTTTTGTAAGAATATAATTCATTCCTAGTAGAATATCATAAGATATATATTACTGTTTGATAAAACCCATTCTATCTTCAAAAGTCAAAATATCAATTTCCATACGGAAATACGTGGCTGACTGACGCTAGTAAACAAACAAGATTGGGATTTTTTTACCTGCCTATCCATAACCGCATGGCCGTGCATTTATGTGTCCCCCACGAGAGTTTATCTCGGCATCGCCATATGATTAATGGTCAAGAGACAGTCGCCTGGGATACCTTTCTTCTTATATTCATAACAATGAGACATCGAAATACTTTAAACCTGTTCCGTGGCTTGACAGTTAAAAATTCTCTTAAGATTGCGGCGCTCTAACATGAAATATCTATTTCGAGAGTAATGATTTTTTTAAATCTAAGTATAACTTAAATATTTTTAACCACAGATACAGATTAGGGTATACTCTTTTACTCATAGTTAAATACTGCGTTTACTAAAGCTAACCAAACGTGGTAAATCACGCTCTAAATGTTTCGATATTAAAAATATTTTAGAGTTCAAAATATTATTAACTAACTAACAGAGTTACTAATTGTTACTCAAATATCTCCTTAGTGCCCATAGATTAAAAAAAGTACACTTTCAAAGTCAATAAAAGTTTCGTTGGTAGTTAGTAGATAAAATCTCAGAGATTTTATGTTATAGACTCATTAAATAAAATTTGGTCAATTTCTCTGAATGCGGCTGAGTGAGTGATACCTACTAATTTGGGAATGATAATTCTCATATTCATCTAAACCCGGAAATAAACAAGGCGTCGAAATTTTTGGTAAAGGTCGATACTAAAACCCTTAAAAAATTCTTAATACTTATAGAAATAGATATTCCTATTTAATACCGAGCATGTGTAGATAAAATTAGTTTATATCAATGTCATAGGTACTTTACCTATCTTCCATAGAATTTCTTGCTAATCCGCTAAACCATGAACATACAATAGGGTGATTAAACACCACGTTACTGACTAAACGTCACTTAAACCTAACAAAGCATGCATACTGCCATACTATTTTAATGTAACTCTGTCTGTTACGTTTTCACGCCTAATATTACGCTGAACTAATGTTTATGAATTTTAGCAAAACTTGAAGGGGGTGAAATAGGGGATGATTGTTTTTGTTTATTTTATTCCATAATTTCGTCAAACATAAACCAATTTTAATAATTCTTTAGTTATTAGAAAGTGTTTACGTTCAGATAAGTTTTGTTCAATTTTGGTGAAGACCTAATAAATATTATCGGAGATAGAGGACAGACCTCCTCACTGGTATAAATAAGTCACTCACATAACATTTAACGATCTTAATACATACGTGCTTTTGCTTACCACATGAATGAGAATCTTAATTTTAGCCATTGAATTCAGTTTTTTGAAATGGATCTAAATATATAAAAGGAAAAAATGACTGACTGACTGATAAATCAACGCAACGCACAGCTCAAACCACTGGACAGATCAGGCTGAGATTTGGCATAAAGATAGCTATTGTAACGTAAGCATCCGCTACGAAAGGATTTTTGAAAATTCAACCCCCAAGGGATAAAATAGAGGTTTGAAAAATTTAACATAACATGTGCGGAGAAGCGGGTAATATAAAATCTGAATAAACGTGGACGAAGTCGCGGAAAACAGCTAGCTGTTGTACCTACCTAGTTATGAATATGTGGATTTATTTCTACGACATAGCGTCTAATAAAATTACAATATTCATATACAAATACGCTCTGTCAATATTCTGTGTGGGCTGAGTTCGTGTGTGATGGCGTCTGTTTGTCCAAGACCGGTCACTATTTGCTCTACCTCCTCGAAACTACTCGGAATATTTTGTACGAACTCTTGAGTAAGCCTCTCTCGGTTAGAGATGGGCCGCCCTCGAATATTATGGGAACATGACTTGGAGAGAGCGTAATTTCGACTAATATTTCATGTGATTTCAAAGACTTTTAGGTCGATACGATTGTACATACCTAGCAAATACTTAGCTGAAATATTATGTAATATGAATATTGGAAATGAATGATAAAAGTATAGCGATTATTAAGTGGTAAAGGTCTAAAATGCTGTGATGTTAATCCTTAAGAGGATTTACATATAATACTAGCTTTTGCTCGCGGCTTCGCTCACGTTAAATTCGATTTTTAAACCCCTATTTTACCCCCTTAGGGGTTGAATTTTCAAAAATCCTTTCTTAGCGGATGCCTACGTCATAATAGCTGTCTGGATGCCTTTCAGCCCGATCCGTCCAGTGGTTAGGGCTGAGCGTTGATAGATCAGTCAGTCAGTCAGTCAGTCAATCAGTCACCTTTGCCTTTTATATATTTAGATAAAGCTTTGAAACCTTTGAAACTCTATATTTTTACGAAAATCTGACAAAATGAGTCAAAATGTACACATATTGATATAGTTTCTAACGAGTGTCTACAAAATTTTTATTGAATATTTGAATACATATATCGTTTTCATGGATGGCCCTTAAAGAATTTGTGAGTTTTTAAGAACCAACGTCAATTTAGCTCACCTAAATCGTCACGTTAACTTAGAAGTAGAACTATAGATAGAACTTTAACATTCGCTACTTTACGTACAGCTATAAGATCTATTTAAATATTGACAATATTATTTCAAGGCTGATTGATGAAGATTTGGTCAAACAGCCTAAGTAAGTATCTTGACTATTTCATGGAAAAATAATCACTAGATGAAATAATTAATATTAATTGAAGTAGCTAAACATTTTTTGCAGATTACCAAACTATTCTGAGTAGGTACTTCGAATCTAATGATGTCCCAACTGAAAATGTCGAATCACTCTTGTGAAGTGTTTTTATAACCCTAAAACGTGGTCTTGAAATGCATTCTTCAAATTCACGCATGTGGGATGTTGTATTACTTTACACGTATGCAATAATAAAAATATTCAGATTATATGTCGTTCAGTAGTCCAAATTAAGGTTTACGATCTTCCCACCAGATCTTACTTTGGAACCGATTGTAAGTCAATAAATAACACAAAATTTTGATATAATTTTGATATGATCTTGATCCTCTTATTGCCATATATGTTATAAATTGCTTGACAGCGATATTCTATGAATTAACTCTCTTATACGAATCTGCGAATTAGTTTGCTGATATTTTAAAATTTATTGAAATTAAATTTAAAAACAATTATGTATTTCCGTAAATTAATTACAAAAATTCGTAGAAAGAACAGAAATTGCTTCAACCATAAAGTTATCGAATATTCCAAGAGTAATGATGATGATGCAGTGTAATATACGTTTTATCTGAAAGAAGTAATACATACGTACGAAATGGTTGAAATAGTAATACTACATGAGATGGGATTGACGTATGTGGTATTGAGAAAGTTCTAAACATCAGTTAAGTAATTCATGTATAAAATTACAAACAAATGAAATGAGAACTTTGTAACATTATGGCCCAACAGTATCATGACGAACGCAAAACCACTGTTGCCCCAGACACATGATACCAACACTGAGACCACAGACCGCGAGGTTTCAAAATACCAGTACCAAATACGTATCGCTACTACAAGCTTAATGGCTTTTAAAAACTGGATTAAGTAGCGGAGAAATGCTAAACCGACGATAAGCATACGTCTTGTCATCCCACGCTGGTTTAAGGATACAGGCTTTAGTTATTCGCCAAATTCAACTTTATTGTGAATGGGCTAAAGACGATATTTCTCAGTGTGACAACAAAAGAAGCTTAAACCTGGTAATGGCATTCATATTCAGTTGAATTTACAATTGTTTTGAG
This sequence comes from Hipparchia sbordonii, assembly GCA_038048805.1. Lineage (NCBI taxonomy): Eukaryota > Metazoa > Arthropoda > Insecta > Lepidoptera > Nymphalidae > Hipparchia > Hipparchia sbordonii. The sequence continues at coordinate 4,485,158 of CM076110.1, read as the reverse complement.
CTTTGCTTAGGAATATATGCATGAAGAATAATAAAATAAAAATCTGTGGTAACGGATGTCGGTAACAATGAAGAAAATAATTCTCAATCGGCTGTTTAAAACTAGACAGGCCTGGTGTAAGAACAAAATAAAACAATTTCGATGCTTTTTTAAAGACAACGAAAGAAATTGACATGTTAAAAACTACTTAATTAAAAAATATTTTATATAAGGAGATAAAAAGTAACCACAGGGCAGGTTTACTGTTTTAATGATTACCAAAGTACCAAAGTATGATTAATGGAAGCGATGGTATCGGTTGATTTTTAATTGAATATTAATGTTTTGTTTACATTTAATGCATGCAGTAATCGTATTGCATTCTCCTTCACATAATTGACGAAATTCGAATTGATAAATTTCATTGCAGTAATATTACGAATAGATAGTCAAAGTGGAGACTTTAGCAACATTTAACAATGAGTCAAATGCGGTACATGATGTCTATGTCGCTTTCGCGCTCTCACTGATATTTGTACCTTATTGTGTAGTAAAAAGGTTCTATATTGATATCGCAATCGACATAAGTACCGAGCATCATCACGTTCCGGTGTGAACTGACCCGTAGAGGGTGAATTTTATGTCACTGGATCAAAAGCCTAGTTAAAATGTGTATGAGTAAATACTACCAATCTGAATAATTTAAAGATGTTGCCATGAGCATGGAACGGAATATTTTGGCAGATGATCCAGACGTTTTAACATGCCATTAATATATCTCAAATCAATATCACGCGAGAGCCCAATTTAATTGGTTCGGTTTCTGAGACAAAAAAAGCATTTGTAATCACACGCAACCGTCTGATGTGTAATTTGAATAATTCGTCTACCTGTCCTTACTGATTTCGTAAGGGTTTGTATATCAAAGACAAAAAATTCTAGATTCTGAACTTCATATTTGATGTTGAAGCCAGTTGTATTTATCGTAGAAAAAGATCTAGTATAGAAAAATTAAAACAAAGTTAAGCTAACATTAAGTGTAACATATAACATGTTAAGGACACAATTTAAAAGCCTTCTTAATACATGCAAGAATATCAAAAGTTGTGTAACCACGAGCGAGTGGCCAGAAAGAACTTTCAAAATGCAATAAGATGCTGTGAAATCTCGGGACGCTCATACGGCGATGCCGACTAATTATTCTATAACCTCGGTCACGATTATTTTAAACATGATACATTACGCTCATCTGTACATTTATGTGTGACTGAATCAATACAACGATTAGTATAAACAACACATATCTTAATGAACAACAGTATTAAATGATATTAAAGATTAAATAAGTATGTAAATTAATATCCATGAACCAAAACTTATTACTCGATGTTCAAGATCTGTGAAGTGAATTCATACAATAATTTTATACGAGGCTGTAAAATTCCAAGAATGTAATTATTTCGAAGATACAACTTTCGTGGCAGTTGCGTGAAGATTTTCAAATACCTGGAGCGAAATTGAACAAATCGTTTCCAAGTGATTCGAATATTATAGATTCCTGCCACCAATTTTAGGTCTTGTAAGGAAATGAGTCGCTACATTATTATCGTATTGGACCAAGATGATAATTTCTAAAGATATCCGTAGGCTAAATGTTGCTCTTGGGACTGCGTCCACCTGCCCACTTTGATTTATTATGGATTCAGTATTAATTTGATATCCCTTTTGCTACAGACCCTTGAGCGATCGGAACGAGCGAGTAGGCTTGCCCGGACCCATTATATGTGGTCTTGGTCCATAATTGCATACAAGCTAAAAGATAAAAATACTTAATGCAAAATTAAAGCGAGACGATAAAAGGCAATTGCACAATTTCACAATAGACGATATGATATCGAAGTCAATGAATATAAATTGAATGGAATACTTAAAACTTATAGTTGTCTAAAAAAAGCAAGACTTAGTTCAGTAACAACTCTCGAATCTCGTGAAATACAGAACCAGTTTTTCATAGAAAATTACTTATGTTGCAAGCAAATTAATGTAACTATCTACAGCTCTACTAGGTCTCGGCTGCCTATATCAAATTGCCTTGTTCGTGTTGTATTTTTATATCTCGTATTTTGTAAGATGAGTACAGGTTTAGTGTGAATACTTTTGTATCGTTAACCACTTGCATCTTGTGGGAACCATCAACGGTTTATTAATGATGGAATTCTTGTGCGTTGCCGCGTTGATTAGATATTATGTGCGTTATTAATTGAGAGGCTGTATTAAAAATCATTATACTGTCTCATAATGTTTTTGCTTCAAAAGTAATAAATTTCGTGTTTAACGTCTCTATCTAACTCTTCGATTATCCAAAGCATTTCGTATGTTATGTCTTTCTTGGAATTATTTAAACATGTTCTTTGATAAGTTAAAATTCTTGTAATTACCAAAAAAAAATCTTTTCGTTTTTTAATTTATCCACCATGTTACAAAATGGGACCCAGCGACGCGACGAATTCATTATTTTCTTTAGGCGAATTTTAAAAATTACGGCTAAAAATTCTGATCATACGTCTTATGCCGATCGACAGGAGATAAAAATGCGGTTTCGAATTATTTATTTACGTAAGGCCAGTTAGTTCTCATTTGGTATTCAAGAGCCGTTTCAGTTTTTGGATCAATAATTTTATAATGTAGGCTACTTTTATAATATTTTAGCCACGTTTTTTGTTCGAGTCGTGACGGAATACTAATTTTTTTCACAGAAAAGCAAAATTACCGCGCAAGATTTCTGTCCTTGATGGGTCAAATGCGGTACATGATGTGTTTCTTTATTCGGTTATTAATTACATATTCGGGATAATAACCTGGTATTATAGTGATCTTCGCTGTATCTTGAATAAAAAGGCAATCATAATGAACCATCATGACAAAAAACATCATAACCGCATATACATAATTATTATGATACACAGGTTTTAAGAATTATTTTTCTTAGGTTTCAAGATCATCCACAAGGATGAGTTATTTAGACAAATGCAAAAAACTTCAGTTAGCGAGATTTTGATAACTTTGTATCATTTTATTCTGCGATAGGTATTGAAATATGAATGTTTAGTATTAATGATCAAACTAATATTATAAAGGCGAAAGTTTGTATGTGTGTGTGTATGTTTGTTACTCCTTCACGCCACAAAGAATGAACCGATTTGGCTTAAATCTGGAATGGATACTTATGCAATTCCTATCGGACTTGATGATATGGGGTGATTAATTTTACTAAAATAAAGATTTTATTTGCGATGATAATATACAAACCCACTTCTTGTCATTCCATTACATTCCAGTCCATTGCTCACAGAGAAAAAATAAATAGTTCGGCAATTTAAACGTTGAGGCGTAGCGTCAGAATAAAAATAAATTAAAAATTAAAACCAAAATAAAACGATACTAATAATAAAATAAAATTGGCAATAAGGATGTAACAAATGACGTAAAAACCTAATGACGTAAAAAATTAAAATACTACACAATTTTAGAATAAAATATATAGGTACACGAGAACATTTTTATTCTAAAATTTTGTATGAATTTATCAACTACAAAAATAGTTAGGCAGGATATTATAATATAATAAGTGTATTGACAAAAGAAAAAGAATCACCCATTAAAGAATTCGGACACCCTACTATGGATGGTGTTATATAAAATTACTTATAGAGAAGATAGGTTTATAATTTACATGCAGACCGTATCAATCCCGACTTCCATTACCAAAGCTCCAATAGAAACCGATGAGTCATCAGATTCTAAACTAATTACAGAGCGAGAGGAAAAAAACTTGCAAAGCGAGATGAATATTTCATAGGCATTAAGATTCATCAAAAACCACTAAGCCCGTGATTCTTCCATACAAGGTTTCTAATTTTTATAGATCTATTGATTGAAAATTTATTGAATGGATTAAAACTACAACCAAGTATTATTTACCGTATATAAAACACTATAATTGTAAGTAATTATTATAACGATAAAAATATTTATACGCGATTAATATATAATATTTATAATTGTAAGTAATTTATATAACGATAAAAATATTTATACGCGAAAAGTTATAAATCCGTTATCAAAGTTTTAACAAAATTATATACGTCCCTAGTTTGTTGAAAATAACATTATTAGTCAAAATTAGACAAAATCTTTTTTAAGGATGACGTAAATAGAGCCTTTTTATTCCACGACAAAACAACCCTTGACTGCATTATCCTGACCTATACTAGACCTGAATAAATGTAGGTAAGTGACGACGCAGAAGATTGTTGCAAGGTACCTATATGAAAATATTCCTAATCGGTGTCTACTCGACATCGGAATGCTAAATCACTTAACTACACGGCTTTAACGGTAGGGTGGTAATGGTAACTAGACAAAGCCAAAGTCCCTTGCCAAAATAGACCAGAGACTCCAGACTCCAACCCTAGACCTCAAGCGTTAAACGCTCACCAATACATCAGGAAGGTCACCAATCTACGTAATACGTAGTATCGGATCGAAATAATTCATTCAGCAGCTTACCCAATCCGAATCATTCGTTATATATATGACTATATTAATGTACATAGATATTATGATACCATCTTAATTCTGATAATTCAGATGATAAACGTTATCTCCATTATAGGTGAAAAATTATTCCAATACGCTACTGATTCATACTCAGAACAGGTAACGGAGGTCAAGATGGCAATCGTTTCGATAAAATCTGAATAAAATGCCAGTGTAAGGCAATAATTTATTGCCGATTTTACTTTATTTTCTGATTATTAAAGTACATCGTTAGAATCCATCCATTCATTAACTCAATCCATCGCTGGCTTACAAATGGGCAAAGGTCTCCTCTCGAATGTAAAGGATTTTGCCTATATAGACCACTACGCTGCGCGCCAGCGAAGTGCGTATTGGCAGACTTCACACACCTTTGAGAATATTATGGAGAATTCTCAGGTATGCAGGTTTCCTCACGATGTTTTGCTTCACCGTGAAAATGAATCGATATCTAATTGCTTTAAAAGTTTAAACATATATAACTCCGAAAGATAACAGTTGCATGTTTGAGATCGAACCCCAAACCACCGAAAAGAGATATATTATAGAAGTAGCTTATCCCCAAACTTCATCCGTAGGATTTAGTTTCAAAAAGTTGTGTGTGAACTCTTTGTTTTTTCGGGGTAAAAAGTAGCACATGCCACTCTCCAGGTCCTCAACCATACCCAAATCCGTGGTTTTGTTGCGGCGTAATTAAAAAACATACTAACAAACCAAAAACAAACAAACACACTTTAGCATTTATAATATTAATAAGTATTTCTTCCTAAAAAATAAAATCCATTTGTATATGAAATGATATTTTTGTATGAATAAATGATTCCTACTATAATGTTAGAGAAAACGATAGAAATTTTTTAACCCTTACAGATAAAGAAAAAACTTAATACTTAAGTGAAAAATGTCATGAATATTATATATTTGGAGATTATGAAAGATAGTGGTATTGTAAAGAACGTTTCAAAGGATTACTTTCTTGGTGATTCGATAAATTACAAGTGGACGCTTGAAATCGTTAAAATGCATAACCTGTTATAGGATTTATTCTGGAATCTCTGTAATACGATTAGGGAGATAGAGGGTCGTGAATTTTAATATTAGGCTAGCTTTGGAGATTTTTCAAATTTAATGACATTTTTATTTTTTCTAGGAATCATTTAGCTTTATCGAAGTTTATTTCTCATAATAACTACCTTTCTCGAGAATTCTTCATTCGTTCTCGATATCGAATGTTGTAAGCGTATAAAGCACTGTTCCTATAAAATTGAACATCTGTCTATGAAATACTTTGATGCAGAAACTAAACGATTCTTGCCAATCGCCCAGTGCCCATTTATAGAATCTCTTATCTTTCAGATAAGAGATTCTATAAATTCATTATCATGCAACTTATTCAATCAATTGCAAACTAACAATAATTTAAAAGATCGAACAAAACTAAGAAATATCGCATATTATGATTCTATTTACAGTATTATACCAAAAAAATACAATTATAAAGTTTTTGAATATAAACCAAGAGATTTATTTCTGTTCCTCGTTCCTGATTAATGAACAAATCAATTTAAAAGCATCTTGCCAAGGCAGCAAGATACAATCATATATGAATAATAGCCTGTAATAAAAAGTCCAATTAATACTTTTTTGATATACCAAAGAACTCTAAGCTTTTTTATAGAACCTATAAATCTATATTTTATAGTACAACAGTACTACAGCGATGTGGGAACAGAACATAATATTGTTCGATGTTTCCTATTACAAATCAATAAAAATAAATAGATTTATTTTCTTTAAGTTAAAAAAATATTATGTAGGTAGAGGGGTAGAGCCAATTTGGTAAGTACCTATTTTTGAGGTATTTCTGAAAATATTGTTCGATTTGAAAATAATTATTTTACATTTTTTATTATAATTTAATGTATGCAGTCGACAGTTAATATTTTGACATTGAAATTGAATTAACAAAATCTTAAACATCAAAAGTTTGAGTTATTTATGAAAAATATATATGATCTAAACAAAAAGAACGAGGAAGTGTGCCCAGAATGACGACCTTGCCGAATGGCCAAACTTATTTAAATTTACTATAATTTGTCTAAGGTCTACCAGCATTCTGGTTACCACTGTATCAGTGGAAAAAATTATCTAGCATCCTTGCCCCATGAACCCTGAGTTGCAACACCAAACATCACATAAAATAAGCTGGTTTCTATATTTTCAAAATTATATTAAGTTTTATGAATAGAATGGTTAAGCAAGACATAAGGCTTTAAATTTGTTTAAAGCCACAACCGTTAAAACATTCTTTCGAATGTCAATTCCATATCAAAAAGCTAGAACAGTGTCTACTACTTTAACCTCTTCAATCAAGATAGATTAATTTCCAAGAAGCAGTACCTACTACCTACAACGATTAGGAAACTTATAAATATTTCAATTCCAAGTAGCCGAGCGGATGCGGCCACAGTCGGCTTCACATCTGCAACTTGACTTACACCGCCTGCCCGCTACGTGCATATAAATTCAGTTCCACTCTATACTTACTACGACTAACGTTGTAGAACATTTAAATTGTTCTTCAATATGCATATTTTAATTTATAATCAAACCATCTTTTTAATATCATGCATAGAATATTAGAATTTAATTAGCGTCCGACGCACGAGACCGCGTATATTCGAACATCAGATTGGTAACACTTATTTGAAAAGAGAAAAGTTTATACATGAGATTCAATGATTTAAATATTTCAGACAGAATATTATAGTAAAACGTTTTTTATGACGTCGAGATGGTGATGCAGAGATGAAGTAATGAAAAATTGTCCTAAAGATAAAGTTATACAAAAGATTGTTTAACTTACCTATGGTCTCGCAAATGATCCTGTCTCCGGAATGCTTTGCCACAAATATCACAGGAGTAGGGACGTTCATCAGTATGCGTTCTTTCATGGATAAGCAGGTTATAAGACTTTGTGAACTGCCGATTGCAAAATTTACAGATGAACTGCTTCTTCGGTCTAGATGCTCTACCAGGTGCTCTAAGTAATCGTCTGTCTAAATGTGGATGCATCTGATGAGGGCCAGCCCCTGGGGGAAATAACCCAGCTCCAGGAAAGGTGAAACTGTTGCCAGCTGTTGGTGATGGACCCGATGCTCCGAGAAATGCCCCAGGAGGGCCATAAATAGGAGGTTGAGATGATCCATCTGATATCATGCCTTCGATTGACGAAGTTCTGTGGTGGGGTATGAGCATTGCAGCTGCAGCTTCGCGTAACGCTACCTCCTTCCTTTTCTCCACCATCATAGCCATTAGATCAAACGAATTTCGTTTAGGAAAATTAGCGGATGCCCTGTCTGGGGATCCTTTAGCTGATTCGCTTCGATCTCTTTCTAAAATACGCTCGCGCTCTATGATTTCTGAAGGAAGTAGTGGAGGATGTATTTCATTGGGATACATAACAGGATGCATTGCTCTTGTTGGGACCACGGGAACAAAAGCGGAAGATTCACGGTGTGATGCCGTGAGAAGGGAGCCAGTAGTTATCTGACGGTGGTATGGTAAAGGGGGTGATTCAAAATTTCCACCAGGATTGCGGCTAGAGGATGAAGGTCTTTGACCTCTTTCGACAGAGCTTGCGAGGAACTGGTCATGTCTGGATCGTAAAGGCGGATTGACAGGGCTTTCGGTAACTGGGCGAGGTGTAGACGCCCGTGATACAGCTGTTCCAGCGTTGTCGGACATCACGCACGAAGAATCATCTGAAACAATGAACAAATATTAGATCCTGAGAATGTCTGCATGTGATATGCAAATTGAAGGCTTAAGCAAGGTATTTCATGAAACCACAAATGATAAAAATGTGTTAATGACAACGAATACTTAAGGACGGCACAAACGATTTTATTTTTATTTTCAAGTTTTATAGCTTCGTCTTACAACAAAAGTTAATTAGCGCTTCTATAGCCGCATAAAAGATTAAAGAACTTATATCTGCAGCGTGTCATTTCCTATCGTGAAATACGTAATAAAGTCTGTCGTTCCGTAAGACTTTTTTTATGGCATGTGCAGAGTTAAGCCGATATTTATCTTTATTGCTTTCACTAAGAAGATATCTTGCCAGTAACTAGTAAGCAGGTGTTGAACATTTAGATTTATGGATCGAGAAACATGGTTAATTAAGTAGCTATACATTGTTTCTACTTGTCTATTAGCATAAAAAATAGATTAGTTCTCACAGGATCCACCCACGCCTCAGCGAGCGGTTCACAATTTGTTCACAGTTTTAGATGATACATAACATTTTGCCACCAATAAGTGATATTTTTCTCGCAGCATTGAATTTCAATTGATGTGATACATGTTTTTTTAAGAATTATTTATTATTATAATGTACAAGCTTTTGCTCGCGGCTTTACTCACGTTAAGTTCCATTTTTCAAACCCCTATTTAACCCCCTTAGGTGTTGTATTTTCAAAAATCCTTCCTTAGTGTGCGCCTACGTCATAAAAGGAACCAACTGTAAAAAATTCTAGTTTCTAACTTCAGTAGTTTAGGCTGTGCGTGGATATATCAGTCAGTCAGGACTTATTTTATAAATATAGATTCAGAGTTGCCTTGTGAAACAATAGAAGATTTGTGGTTTTCTAATAACTTTCTGATTTTTTATGTCTTTGTGATCTTTTTACTTCTAAACTACGTTAACTGCGTAATCGATTTGGACAGACATGGAGATAATTTCTATGCCGAATAAGGAGATAAGATCCTTTTTATTTCCGAGTATAAACTAGTTCCTACTAGATTTTTTAAAAACCTAATTCCGTACATACGAAATTCTCCTCCAAAATTAGCTGAACGTTTCGTCGTTTCTAAAAGAGATCGAAGTCTTGTTATTCAATACTTTTTCAAAATGATAAATGACTGTTTTGTTTTATTTAACTATTTTTATCATTATGCAAATTAAATTGTGTAGTTCATGCATCATTCAACAGTTTATTCGGAATAGCATAGTCTCTTGGCTTCTGGTGGTATCAGAAAATGTTAATGACGACCGGATTTTGATATGGAGCCGATATAAATGTCTATACTTGATAAGTTGCCTCCGATTGCTTAGGATACAAGTTATTTATAGCTAGCGCATAATATATGCATAAATTGAAAAAATATTATAATAAGTATAAAAAATATTACAAGTTAAAGGTAGATTTATGTTATACCATGCTCGAACCGGGACCATATCTCAGACAAGGTACTATCTATACGATATGTAGCACAATTTTGGATGAAATAGATTTATTCAAGTTAAAATATAATTGTCTATGGGACGGATGACGAAGTACGGCGCGTCCGAGTCATAGAGATTAACCTTTCTATGGCCATTCTTTAATGTTGATTTTACACGAACAAGTCTATTTTTGCCCATAACTGCTTTTCGAACAGAAGTCCAACATCATTACAACACTTATGAGTTATTACACAGGAAACGTAAGGAAAACACAACTCTATGGAAAGACAATAAATAAAACACTGTTTTATATTGTCCGCCGAGACATCCATTCAGTTGGAAACCATCAGGGCACTCGTAAATCTCAGAATAGCAATCTCGTAGATATTGTTAGTGTTGTATAAACATTACACATCCCATGAAGGACTCAATATGTGAAGCTACTATATATTTCTCTGTTATAACTTACTAGGCGATATATCCGCAACTTGTCTCTTTGATCTAGGGTTTTTAAGCCTTAAGCTGCGTACGCACGTTCGCAGCTTAAGGCTTAAAAGCTCGTCATTTTTCATTTTCTATCCAGGAAACTTAGTGTTTGAATTTTATATCAAGTATATTAATCTGGCATAGGTATATTATGTGATCCAACGAGCTTCTCAAATGAAATTCGTCGATATTATTATGAATTTTTATTACATTATTAATAAAATACCATCAAAAATTCAAAATAAATAATAAACGTGTAAGAAAATGAAAACTGAAACATTATTGAAAAAACAATCATCTGAACGCGTTTAAGATTTTCTTCTTTTAAGTTAGTAAGTACTGAGAAAGTCATGAGTAAAAGGTTTTAAATAGTAGTTAAACTTAATATGAAAATAACAAAAAATATATAGCACGACCGCAACTTATAAAAACAAAAAAAAAGTCAAGACCAAGAGAATCAATTTATTCAAGCGAGATCGAAAAACCAGGCAAGCGCCGGGCCCGCATTTCACTACGTGTTGCCCGTTCTACCGTAAAAGCCTTCTGATCATCCCTCCCTTTCACTCTTACTGCGGTTTTGTGTTTTGTTTCATTCGCACTAAGGTTACGCCTGATCGAGTTTCTACCATCTTACTTGCTCCGAAGCTGTAGAACTACTTTTATCTCTGTTGGTTTGAGAATTTAGAGATATGAATATGCATGAAGACACTGCAGTTAGTAATGGACTTTGGGGGGTATATTACTGGTACTTGTAATATTTTAGTAAACAAAACTTTTAAAAAGCCTCAATAGCCCAACGGTTCAAGGTGTGAACTGAAAACTCTATGGTCACAGGTTCGAATCCCACTCGTTGCACTATTGTCGTGCCCACTCCTAACACAAGCTTTTCGCTTATTTTAGAGGTGTCAGAATATTAGTCAACTTCAGGTTGGCTAATATTCTTTAAAAAAAAAAAAAAATATTTTCAAAAAAAACCTGACATAAATTCTGAAAAATTAAATATTTATTTGGCTTTTAAGTAAAAGGGACTATTTTTAGTAAGGGGTTGGGGAGAGAGGGTATGGGGTAAGGAGTTGAGTCCACTCCCTAGATTCTGGAATGGAATCCGGATTAAACATCTTTGCCCCGCGTGGAAAAGAAAAATCTTAATAGCAAATACACGTGGACGAAGTAGCGGATATCAGTTAGTATTTAACCTTAGAACAGATGTAGCGCATCCCTATAAATAATTATTTTATTTTCTTTATTTCTAAAAGTTTAAAGAACCAGCCTGGCTTTAACGTAGTATTGCAGCCATCTTCCGCGGACATGATTCGTTAAATACGTAAGTTTTTTTGGTACATAATTAGATGAGACTATAGTTAAGTATACTAAATATAAGTTTGTTCAACACAAGATGTCATTTTTAATGTTTGTGTGTGTGTGAACGTTGAATATTCGACAGACTGAATATTACAGCACGATCCCGATATTATGTAAGCAGGTGAGACGGTATTATCGACAGTAAATAAATTATCGTATGCCAGAGAAAGTCTATACGAAGGCTTTTATTATTCTTCTCCCTATCATAAACCCGTCTTATAATTGTAGAATATACTTTAATTGGTCTATTAAAATCATTAGCACCAAATTTTACGTCCTCTAATTGGTCTAACCTAGGATGAGATTATAAAGATATTATATAGTTGATGCCTGCGACTTCATCTGTGTGGATTTAAGACTTAAAACTTTTTGGAAACTGTATTATCTTCTATCTCTAAGCCTTATATAGGTTCAGTTGTTGAACCGTTAATAGGTGACACATAAACATTCACGTTTATGGTATATCCGAACCTACCTCACACGTAGTTGCAACTTATGCATGGATAAATTCCTTGCCTAACTCCTCAAATATAAGAGACCTATCTCTATATTTATTATGTAATATCTTCTAACTTTTTTTAAATGTTTGCTATTTAATCATCCATCCATTTTGATTTTCTATATTCTTATATTTATTTAGTCTTATTTAGAAAAAACACTACACCTCTCTCACCCTTATTCTTTTAAATCATATCTGATTTATGGAATTCCCATAGTACATATTTTTCAAATATGTAACGTGTCTATTGGATTTTGAGAGTTATTCCAACTTAGATCTTTTCTCACAGTCGACGATTTGTTGTAGGTCAATCGCTGTTGCTTTCACCCATGACTTTCCTTGAAGCGAAATATTATCTTCCTACTCTACATTATCTACCGAATAAAGAATAGAATCAAGTTACAGAAATATTTTTGAGAGTAATATTAGTTTAACTTGCAAAAGCTGCACATCTGAAGAAAGTTTTACCTTCTCAAGAAAAGAAATAAAAACTGTTTTCAGCTGCGCGTTCTCTATCAATCTGTCTAGCATCATCATTTTAGCCCATTACTGGGCACGGGTCTCCTATCAAACTTCATAGACCTGTAAAGCTTTCACGTGTAGGTATATGACAAAACGGGTGCAAATTCACCGTCGACATTTTTTTTGAGCTAGCGTCAAATGTTTATTATACCTAGATAATTTTTAATATCCTTACTAACAGGATACTATAAATGCGAAAGTGTGTTTTTTTATTGGTTTTCCTTCAATTACGCCGCAACAAAGCAACAGATTTGACATAGGCTACTTTATATCCCGGAAGATCAAAGAGCTCCAGTGGGATTTTTAATAACTAAATCCACGCGATCGAAGCCATGAGCATCAAAAAGTAGATATTTATGTTATAAATGTACAAGATAAAGTGAATAGGTGTTCTTGTTTTTTTTTTTAATTCCGCTTGAGGATACTATCGGAGATCTGTGCCAGTCCCATCTTCGGGCTTTAAATCAACGATGCACGGACCTGTCTTAGGATTTAGTTCATTAATCCTTTCACGAGATCGGGGTTGATGACTCTTCGAGTTTTTTAGACTTTTGTCCTTCTGCTCTAAATCAAAAAACGTAGTAAGTCAATAAAAGCAAAATTTTTTACTTTTAGTTTTTTTATGAGACTTCAATTTCACTTACGTAAAATATGTCTTATCCGGGCGTGTTGATATGCAGATTTTCAATACAAAAACTGTGAGAACGCCCAATTTATTCCTAGGATAAACGTGACTCGATGTCGGCGAAACTTAAATTGACATTAATTATCTACTTGTCATAATTATAAAGACTAGTGAAATCATCAGCACGTTTTGTCAAAACATTAACGCCAACAATTTCTTTAAAGAATTCAAGTAACTGGAATTTTCCAGCGCAATAAAAAGATATCAGCATCGATTTCGATAGTACTTCAGAAATCAACATAATTTAATTAGCAACGAAATGAAATGAAGTAACTGATTAACACCGCTTCCATGTTAGCGGCGGACATCAAAGGAAATTTCAAAATGATTTCTCGGAAAACGTTATTGAACCAAGGGACGGATCGCCGAAAATTATTTATCGTTATTATCGAATCCTACAATCTGTGATGTACAAATAGTAAATTAATATTGAGCACAATTAAGTTTATTGTTATTATTGGGAGGGGGAATTCGTTTTCGGTGCCGCAAGGTTTCTGTTGTGTGATAACGCGTCACATCGTGTCTGATTAGATTGTGTTATCAGTTGATGGTGCCAGATTAACTACCATTCGCTGGCTGATCCTTACAGCTCTACTGTATTATTGTATAGTATAACGGACACTGTCGCAGATTCTTTCTTTAAATATTTTTACTTTCAGAATTTCATTATGTTTACCATTTGCTAACAAAGCTGCGATTTCCACATAAACTTCAATTGAACTTAATACCTACCTTAATGAATGCACTGAACAAAATATGTTGCAGAGTTGGGATGTTGCCTATGTTAAAAATAAATTATTTCTTACTGATTCAACTAAATAGAAGGTCTTGGTCGCTGTTGATTTTAAGTTTGATAACCATTTTAAATTATGGGTTAAACTTCAAAAAATGCGTTAATGTTTATGATATTTAGTGCACGGGGTAGTAAATATAATATTATCTTCGTGGTCCACATATTGCATACAAGCTTTTTGGCGCTTGATAAAGAGTTGCTTCTTTCATAAGTTGGCAACATCTCTATTTTTTGAATATTGCTCCTTTCGCACAATTTGAAATCTCACTTGAATGCGTTACATTTTGTTTACTTTTTACTGCCAAAGTTGTGATTTCCACGTTACTGCAATTAACTACATCCTTATAACGCATTAAGGCTATGCTACTCGCTTGATTTTATAAACGACGTAGACGTTTAAAAGTCTAGTTTTTATTTATCTAGATCTTAAAATATAGCCTGACATCGATTTATTTTTTGACTTTCTGTGCCTTGTCACTGTCATTGTTTTCTTATTGATTACGTAGTTTAGTAATGTATATTTGTTAGTAGGGTAGACTGGGTACGGTTGTAACGGGGTACGGTTGAAACAACTCAAATATTTCCGAAACTATAAACAACACAGCAAGGGGTACAAGGAGAGAGACACGCGGATTTCAAGTGCCAACATGATTCAAAGTGTTGCGTCGCACTCTGCACACTTATAACGTTTAGAAGAAGGCCTATTGTGTTTTGGCAACCAAAAGTAAGTATTTTTGATGAATTTCTTCACGATATAGCGTGACTACTAATATAATTTTCATATTTGAGTATTAATATATGCAATTGTTGTATTTTAGAGATTATAATGAGCTGGTTCGTTTTTAAATATGTTATTAGGCCTCATGCCTGTGTCCGTTTTATTGCCAAAATAGGTGGTGGGTACGGTTGTAACGATTTTCATGGGTACGGTTGTAACATTAGTTTTACTATATTTTTGCATTGCAGATGCTTAGGAAACGCGTAAGAAAGACTTCGAGAGGTGAAAGCAATGTTGTATAAGAACGCCTATGATGAAATAAAACTTGGGGGCGTCTTTGAGGCAAGCTATAAAAAATAAAGTTCTACGAAAAATAAATTTAATTGTTGATTTCATTTTAAACTTAGATTTTATTGATTATTTAATTTTGTTTTATATAATAACTAGCGGACCCGACAGACGTTGTCCTGTCTTAACTATGAATATTGAAACTCCCCTTTTTACCCCCTTGGGGAGAGAATTTTCAAAAAATGTAAAATACGTAATTCTTTATTTTTGATCAAGAGCCAAAATATCAAGTTTCATAAACATAACTTGAAAAATAACTTGAAGAACGAAGGACTATCATACAAACATTCAACCCCTATTTAACCCCTTAGGGGGTAGAATTTTTTAAAACTGTGAAACACTTACTTTTTTGTTTTCAATTTAAAGCCTAAATACCGAATTTTATGGGTATAGCTTGAAAAATGACGGAGTTTCATACAAACTTTAACCCCCCTTTTTACCCCCTTGGGGGGAGAATTTAAAAAAAATGTAAAATACGTAATTCTTTATTTTTAATCAAGAGCCAAAATATCAAGTTTCATAAACATAACTTGAAGAACGAAGGACTATTATACAAACATTCAACCCCTATTTAACCCCTTAGGGGGTAGAATTTTTAAAAACTGTGAAACACGTACTTTTTTGTTTTCAATTTAAAGCCTAAATACCGAATTTCATGAGTATAACTCGAAAAATGACGGAGTTTCATACAAACTTTAACCCCCCTTTTTACCCCCTTGGGGGGCGAATTTCGAAAAATCCTTTCTTAGTGCTCGCCTACGTCATAAAAGGAACCTACTGTCAAAATTTCAAGTTTCTAACTTCAGTGGTTTAGGCTGTGCGTTGATCGTCAGTCAGTCAGTCAGTCAGTCAGTCAGTCAGGACAAGCCTTTTTATATAATTATATAGATTAGAGATTATGTTCGTTTGGTTGAGTACCGAAGTAGTTATAGCGGAAAAATTATCTATTTTTGTTAATTTATTTTTACTCTAAAAAATTACCTAAATAACTGTTAAAAATGTGCTTAAGATATTGTGATACTAGTTAAAGTATATTTTAGGGGTTTGAAATAATAAAGCTGGTTTAAATACTTCAACTCTGTATTATTTCTGCTTGTTACAACTGTCCCCCATCACTGTTACAACCGCCCCTGGTATGGGGTCGATTGTAACAATCGCATGCACTCAATAAAATTATTCATATCTGCTAAATTATTTCACCTGTGCATGTGTTTTTGATATTAATTTAAAGAAAAATAACGTGGCTTTCATAACAAGTGCTATAACAGTTTTTTATAGCAATATTGGCAATGCTGTGGGTGTTCAAAGAGAAATTGTTACAACCGTACCCAGTCTACCCTAGTACCAGGTCCAATTTGACTATTTGTTTATATGTGAGTATCAATTTAGGATATTTTACAGTATCTATTATTTCCGACGATCCTTCTTTTTCGTTAGAGAAGCCATCAAAAAGACTTGGATCTTCTAGTACTACTACACGTTCAGATTCAGTACGCTCACTCACACGGATGTAGAGTGTAGACCGTTGTCAGTGGACATATTTGGGTGTCTATGGTTGTTCGAAGCGGTTTAGGTCTGTTCCATAAAGGCTCCATACAAGATGCTGACGATTATCATCTGCAATTTTTGGGATCAATAGGTTGCGGTTACTATATTATCCTCTTTTTATTCCTCTTTATATTACGAAAAGCATTTCACTGCTGTTAATTGCCTCTAGATTGTCTCATAAGGTGACAGAAGAGGCAATTAACCGCAGCGGCTGTTTCATATTTTGCCCAAAAGATCAGCTTGGCTATTCTACATATAGACGCATATTTTCTCTATGATTGTCTATGATTCAGCACGGAAATTCATAGATAAAACCTGTCAAACAATTCCGCGTTCTTCATCTTCTGCATCTTCTAGTGCGATAGCAACGTTTTTTGATGGATTTCTTCCTGCCATATGAATTCCCACGTCTGTTAGTAGTTTCTATTAGATCTACAGTGTAGAGCTTAATGGGTGGACTGTAGTCTACAGTTTGCACTAACTACGCACGTGCTTCTTCAAATTAACCATGAAGTGCTTAACGCCTTTAAAACCGTAATGCCTTTTTGTTTTGTGAAATAGTCCTTCTTTTTCTCTCAAATTACTGATAATTACGTTTTAACATTATAAAGCCTTGAATAGCCTTAACCACAGACCGTTACTTTTGAAGTGATGTGTTTCCTTGGGTGGCATCGCTAATAAAAACAACAATAATAAACATTTAACAGCACACATCCGTGCACATGACCATAATAAATAAAACAGGTAGCGTATAACGCACCCTGCCTACCCAATTTATTCCACATCCGTCGTATTAAATTACGTATTCTATAAAAAATTGGACTCACAAGGCGACGGGTTGTCCGATCGATCGGCCGACGCTTTCAACCCTCCAGTAGTCAGGTAGTCGCCCGCAAAGTTTACAAACCGAGGGTCCGAACCGAACAATGATGTATCATTGCAATTTTTTGTCACATTTCACAGTCTAACCACATTTGGCGTGGACAGGTGAATAGGAGATTAGTGACTTCCACACAACAATAGACGCACTGCACAGGCCATAAACAGTTAATGGACGTAGAGTTACTGCCGTTATGGCGTAAGCACTGAACACATCACAGTTCTTTCTGAAGTTCGAGTTCTTTCACTGTAATCCTAGTAAAGTTTTACACACAGGCTGTAATCACTTGAAGTTTCAGGTTAGTTTCGCTTGGCGCTAAGGCTGCGTGTGCGCAGACGGCGCGCGACCAGTGGGAGTTGGGCGCGTACTACTGTACCGACGTCGTCGGAGGCAGTAGCGCTCCTGTACCTGCCCCCCCGCCTCGCCCCCGCTCCGCCGCCAAAGCCTTCGTACCGTTTTTACTTGAAGCAATAAAAAAAGGAAGGATATCAGATTGTTTATTTTTCGTGTTAGTAGCTTATAAGTCGTGTAAATTAACGCCGCCCTCAAAATGTTTGGTTCGGTGATCGTGAATTTTGATCGTAGTCGCTAATTGATTTAAGTGTTTCATTAAAGAAAATAGAAACAGAACTTTTTTACATTTTCACTAAGCACATTATTTTCTGAATTGATTAGCTTTTTCACATAACGATACCTGATAGAACAAAATTAAAAAAAAAACTTGTTTTTTAATTTGGGTAATTGTACTTTTCTACCGACAATAGTCTGTCTTTCTTCTTATTATGGCATCTCGTTGGAGTATTAATATAAACGGTTTTTTATTCGGTTCGAATAAACGTCCATATTTTTCTTATCTATTAATATTATGTCATTTTTCATGTTCTCTAACCAGCATATTTTATACGTTCGTTTTCCGTATAATGCCGTGACAGAGTGGTAAACTGAAATGTTGTCTCCACAGAAAAAGGCCACTTTGTCACATTATTCTTTCAAAAACCAACATTAAAAAAGAATCAATATTAGCTAGGAAGGAAACTTTAATTAGTACTAATGAAAACACAGATGCAGTTTTTTTTAAATCCCACACATAAAACACAATTATAGATAGTTCAAAAACCAAAAAAACAGAAAAACGTCGTTTCATTGTCGGTAGAAAAGTAGAACGACCCATTTATAAAATGTATCACTTTGGAAAAGTTGGACATTGTAATACAATTTGAGAAGTTGTTGTATTACTTACTGAAAAATTATAGCTAGACGTAGAAACTCGAATACCGACGTGTTCAGCAATACAGTCTTGTAACAGTAGAAAAATTATACTAATTTCATTGCAATGTATCGCTTTGTAAAATACTTAATTAGGTATCTAGACTGTATTTTTCGCTGGTATTTTTCAAATTTCTTGACAGATTTTGTTCTAAATTGAATTTAAGGGTGAATGAAAAATATAAATTTATTTTAATTCTTTATTACAACGAATTTCTATACGTACAGTCACATATATTATAATTTTTTTAAACCATCCATTTCAACGAAATATGAACGTGTCTCTACATAATTTTATAATCATTTACTATTACACAATTGAGTCGTTGGTAACAAAATGATATAGGTACACTTAGATATTTTAACGTGACGATTAAAATCATTACTTACATTAACGTTGATAAAGATTATAATATATTATGGAAGGTACGATACCATTGATGCCCAATTTTATAATGAAACGGAATACAATTTAAATTTTTTCATTATCTTTGAAATACTTACAATGAACACATTACAATAATACCTATATTTTATCGTTTAAATTATTGATATAATAAGTACATCAACGAGTTACAAATAGAAATTATTACGTACATCTAATTTTTTACGTGCACTTAAATATATATTTTTTTCTATAATATATGCTATGTTTTGATTTTAGATATTATCCTCATTTAATTTTTAACACCCACTAATATACAAGGCTAGCCTACGCTAAAAGCTTTTTTTAACAAAATCAGTTTTTAATGTTTAAGTCTTTTTATCTTTTACATTTAAATATATTTGAGCTTTTACACAATTATCTATATACATAGAAATAATTACGGTTTATACTCTCCTATTATTTATTAAGTTTAATGCACAATTTAAGTCACTAATATGGACCGCATTCTAATGGAGAATTTATAACCTCCAAACAAACACATTTAAGTTTATTTTTCTACACTAAGTGCCAATTTCATTAATACCATTGTAACGTTTAATCGGAGAATATTTTGGATGACATAAAATTCCTCAGTTAAGTAAACCTTATTCACCAATGCGATGGTAAATTGGCACTAAAACTTATAATAATGTAACCTATTAAATCACTTTTTTGTAAATCTATACATACATGAAGTATTTTCAAAGTGCAAAGAAAATAGTAATTTTTTTTAAAGAATAAAATCAATGGCTTTTCATAATCGAAAAATAATATTGCAGCGATTCTGTATATGTGCATGCATGCTAACTGCTTCGAAACCTTAATTTTTCCTTTTTTTCCAATTGTTTTTACAAAATAATACAATTTTTTTGGTAAAAACAAAAACAATTATATATATAAACTGGCCAAATGCGAGTTGTACTCGCACACGAAGGGTTCCGGACTATCGTAACAACGAAAAAGTACGCTTCTTGTATGGGGACCCCCCTTTATTTTATATTTTATTTTAATTAGTTATACATATTGTGTGAAAATTTCAAGTATCTACCTATTACGGTTCATGAGATATAGCCCGCTGACAGATAGACCGACGTACGGACGGACGGACAGCGGAGACTTAGTAATATGGAAAAAGCGGAATTAGGTATTAAATGCAAAAAAAGTAACAAAAAATATTCACAACTGTAAGTAAATAATGAGATATATACGTACATACACAGTAAAACGATTTATTAATTTGCAACCTGTTTTATATGTTCAAAGTATTTTCCTATTTATTTAATATATATATTATATATAATATATATGTATATAATATTAATCTACCGTAATAGGTACGAGTAATTACGAGTATCTACCACATCTATAGGAATAATTTCTTTTCTCTTCAAAATTTTTGACATATTTTACGATACAACACTACTCCGAAGATTTTTTATTATTTTTCTCTTAATACTACTGATACTTAGTAATAATTAATTGCTATTTTAATTTTATGCAGTTTTTGATAACGGGTAGTGCAATACCACGTAATACGTTGATTTCAAAATACACTATTTATTTATCCTGAAATTCTCAATTTCAATATCCTTTTTTTTAAATATTAGTCTCATTTTGCTCAGTCATGTTGCAGACAAAGTTATTAAGTTAGCGCTATTGCAAATGCCCGGGAAATATGATGAATGCAACCGCTTAGGTTCCACGATGTACCAATTAGGTTTTCAATTGCTAGTTCTTAGTTATCGATAGAATTATTCCAAACTAGTGGAAGCTTCATTATTGACGCAGTGGTGAGCGCTGTGGTCAGGACAATTTATGGAAAATAAATTTCTAAGGTTCTGGTTTGGTGGGAGGCTTTGGTCGTGGTTATAGTTACCACCCTACCGTTAAAGACAAGCCACAAAGCGTTCCTATACGATGGCGTGTATCAGTCAAATGGCAAATCGAAATTATTCCGCTATCATCTTAGACTTTATCAGTTACCATCAGGTAAAGCGAACGCAATCTAGGGCATTCTAGGGTTATCTCGAAAGATTCAAAAGTACTTTGTAAAAGTACTACTTTTATATACAATTTTTCAATCGAATCGTCCTGACATAAGCATTATTCCCGTAACATTTATGTTACGCGTAATGTTAATACATAAAATATAACAACTTGAGTCTAGGTCTCAGTCAGTAATTTTAAAAAATGTCGCGTATTTATTAATAAATATTTTATCCAATATCTATTTTAGAATAATCTGATTTAAAGCTACAATTGTATGTTACCTTTCTTTTACTTCGATGTCCATTAATTCTTTTAGTTGCTCTTTTGCGTAAATAATTCAAGTTATATTCTACGGTTTCTATTCAAATAAAAAATAATAATAAATTTGAGTAATATATATAGTTAATTAAAAATCCTTGCAAGAGACCTTTGTCGTACAGACGTCTATCGGTTTGCAAAGAACAGAAGAAGAATATTTACTTATATAAACGTTTTTTAGTATTTATGAATAAATATTCAATTATTTCTAATTAAATAATTTAGTTATTGTTAATTTTTTATAATAATATGGATTATCTACATAAACCATCTATTGAACCATGAAAACCTTTCATATTTACTGTAAATATACTGATTTGCTATATATTATAATATATTATTATATGTTATGTATAGGTATTATAATATATTTTTTATAACTTTATTTTGCGAGGGAACGATAAATTCTGTAGCGGTTGGTATTGATATTCTGGACGTTAAAAATATATTATGATAAAAACCTAAAAATAAATAATACTTGAGATAAATCACATTGAAACGTAGCATCGCGTCTTTTTGAAAATGTTACACCATAAACCAAAACTAAAACCAAAATAGAAGCCTGAATAGCCCAACGGTTAAAGGTACGGGCTGAAAACTGAAAGGTCGCAGGTTCGAGCCTATCGTCGTACCCACTCCTTGCACAAGCTTACACTTCTTTGGAGGGGAAAATTGCCAAGCTGAACTTGACTAATATTCTGTAAAAAAACTGAACTGTATGCTGTATGAATGTGGATAAATTCACCAATTTTTACAATTTCAGCACCATTGGAAAGTTTGAGAAAGGATGCGTGACTATGTGCCATAAATATGATTTGAGCATTTAAGTTCATTTACAGATCATCGAAGACTAGAGTAAATTATATAGAACTAGATGTAGACTTTGCAGATAATATCCTAATTGAGAGACATTCACAATCGCCGAGTAATCTCTAACCGATGAATAAATTTGACGTTTTGACAGATTGTAAATTCAGGGAATCGCCACTAAATACTACTCGGTTACGGTGACATATTCTCTCAGCCAAACACTGAAACTTATCTAAGTAACTCACAAAATTGTGTCACAATTGGACGCACATATGACATAAAGAATCAACCAAAACAGACTATCAATTGAAAATTTAACTTTATTCCTTTACATTATGTACGTATTTCATTTGACAAAGTTTTGTGGGTTGAAGCGTTATTGTGTATGTGCGTCCAATTATACAGTAGTCAGCATTTTTCGGGCGGTCTTATCTGCTAAGACACGTTTCAGTTTGCAGCCATTATTTAAAATAAAATATAAATAAAATTAGTTAATCAGGAAAGAAAGGTAAAAAAAAATAGAAAATAAAAAAGGAGTATTATATTATTTGGCATTGGTTATACAAATTCGAATGAATCTGATCTAAAACGTTCCGGTCAACCGGCCTTCATCCATCGATCTATTGAATACTCCAAAGCTGCCATCCATCTGTAACGAAAAAAAAATCTTAATTGACATCTTACTAATGGTATATGTATACGCGAAAGTGTATTGGTTTTTTGGTTTGTCCTTCAATCACGCTGCAACAGAGCTGCGGATCGACGTGATTTTTTGCATCGGTAGGTACCTATAGTTAACGTTATCCCGGAAAATTTAAAAATTACCGCGAGACTTTAAAAACTAAATCCAAGGGGACAAAGTCATGGGCATTAGCTAATGCCATATACCTCATAACCGTTACCGTTCTCAAAACTCGATTTTGCACACTACCCTGTAACTACTTTGGCTTTGGGCTTTCCAGATAAAGGTTACCTGGTGCATAAGTGGTCTCAGTGCTTCTGCAATGAGGCCACTTTTGCACGCTTTCATTACTTCAGTGTGCAATAAGGAATTTTCCATACTATTCTATCTATTTTTAAGGTTTTAAAGTCATATTAAATAAGTACAGACACTAACCGTTTCCTATCCATCTCAGATTCAGTATGAAAGTAGAAATGTCTTTGTTTTGGTTCCGTCGGCATCACCTCGAAAGCGTATTTCTTGCCACTCGAAGAACACGCCTGGATTCTGTATCCGTGAAGACACGCCATTCCTGGAATTTAAAAAATATTTACCTAGTACATTTTGGTTGTATTGTTTGTAGGCACGTTATAGTACTTGCAATTCACGAGGGCGCGTAGCTCATGATTGTGTGTGTATCGTATCTGTATAAGTGTGAGCGAGAGCTTGCTCGCGCCTGTTCGTTCCCACTTAGGCTCCCGACAGGCACGCACACTTATGCAATGTGCATGTACACGACGTAACCACAAGTAAAGCTCACGCGCCCTCGGGGGTTGAAAGAACTATATTATACTTACGTTAAAACCAATTGACGACATTAAAGAAAAAATTTTCTACCGTAGTTTAACATCTACATTGCGACGATCAAAGTCATCTGAGCTTAGCTTCTCAGATTTAGATTATTGATATTTCAGTCAGATATCTCTACCATTGGCTAAACTGCAATGATTTTTTTTTAAATTTATTGGATGGCAGTCCTTGACTGCGACCTCACTTGATGGTAACTGAAGATGCAGTCTAAAATGGTAGCGGGCTAACTTGGAAGGGGTATGGCAGTGTACATTCAACCTATACCTACCTCTAATCGGTTTCTTCTCGTCATCGTGTCGGAACGCTAAATCGCTTGACATCTTTGATGTTAGGGTAGCAACTAGCCTGGCATCTTTGACGGGAACTAGCCATGGCCAAAGCCTCCCACCAGACCAGACCAGAGACAATTCAGAAATTATAAATTCCTAAATTCCCAAAAAAAAAAATCCCCTATTTGGCGTAGATATTTTCAACTTACCAAAAGCATTTTTGCTATTTCCATCATTGTAAAAATATAGGCAAGCATCCTTAAGCACGCAGTATCGTTTGGCCCAGGATTTCCATTTTGACCCCAATTTCATTAGGTATCCAAAACAGTCGGGCCGAGGTATTGATGACGGCGGTAATTTCATATTCCTTATAGTCACTTCTAGCCAACCGTCTCTCTGTAATTCAAAAACAATTTTACAACGTATTCATAGTCGATTCATAGCTGCTTGTGGCATAATTGAAGGAAAAAACAAACCAACAAATAATTCCAAAAATAAAAAAAATATCGCATATGAATAGAAATATATCTATTTATCTGTATCTTAAATTTTCAAGTTTTGCCTCGCAACCTATGTCTGTCTGCAACGTATGTATACGTAAATAGTACTTTGGCAGCTTAAACCATAAAACGCCATCTTTTGCTAAGTTTGATTAGTAGGTAGTGCTAGTAGAAGAGAGACGAGTTGTTCTCACTTACATCAGATTGAATTTAAATCTCATTACAAAGAACGGAGCTTACAAATACCTCAGGAGTTTCAAACTATACAAATAGGTTTTTTAAAAAAAATGGGATTTTCTACCTGATTGCTAGCATCAATCGCATGTGCCAGCACAGCACGCCATCTAGCGGCGGCCTCCGCATTGTCTGCGGCGAGTTGCAACCTCGTGCCACCGCCGCGCTGCAATCGGAAGCCATGCGGTCTGCCAGAGTCTTCCTCCGTTAGTTGATAGTTCACCAGCATTAGTGCCCCCACTGGATGTATACTCTGAAATTACATGTTTGAATTTTTTTTTCAATGAAATGTAAGAAATTATTGTACAATAAGACATTCGCAAAATCCACATTAATTGCTTTATGTTAATAGTAATACGCTCGCGACTGGACTCGCGTAGATTAGGTTTATAATTAACTGATGCGCGCGATAAAGAACTTAATGTATCCTTGTAATTATCGAATATTTTCTTTCTACAAATATGGCAGGTCATGGCTGTTCGAATTCCTCTTTAAGCATCATGAACTCCAGGTCTGTTATATTTACCTATATCTCATAGAATTTCATAATGCACTTTCCATCAGGTGTGATAGTAGACGTGTGCCTTTAATGTATAAAAAAAGTGAAGTCAACATGATAATCAAAAATATTCTTACCGAATCCGTTTTATAGTAGTAAAGGCAATTATCTTTCTTCAGCACGAACCATCTTCTCGTCCAGCGTAAAGGGTGATGTGGTTTGATGGGGGCAGCACGCCATAGGTATCCAGAGTACAAAGCCGCCGGACCCCCTTCGTGAGCTAGTGAAGCCACAGCTTCACATGTTCTTGCAACCTGGATAAAAAGTATCCTAATTAAACCCAATTTTAAATAAAAAAAACCGCATTAAAATCAATCGGTCGGAAAAAACTTAAGCGATTTGAATTACACTTACATCTAATTCTAATAGCTCCGATCCAGAATGCGCTATCTTCACAACTTCTGAATGTGTTTTATCTACAACGTTAATTCCTGAAAGAAAAGGAACATTATCTTATATTAGTAGTAATATTTGTAGAAATTCGAAACTCGTTATAATTTATTAATTTGTATGGCCTCAATATCTTAAACAGTTATGCATGGACTGAAAAAGAAAAGATCGAGGCTTGAAATCCCACTACAATATTGTCGTATCCAATCCTAATTTTATGCTTTGTTGGAGAAAATAAATTTAAGTTTTTTTTTTCAAACTTTGTGGTCGTGATTAATATGTATAACAATGCAAAATTTCCTTATTCCCTCTTGTTTTACTACTGAACCTTTAAAAGACATCTTTTGCAACCCTTAAAAGATTCCCTAACTTCTTCAATTGTGATGATGATTTATTAAGTTTACAACCAGAATATTACCATTAACAGCTATAATGATATCTCCAACTTCAAGTCCCGAAGACTCGGCCGGTGTGTCGGGTTCGATCGCTGACACCACGACTGGCTTACTTCCGTGTATTCTGAATCCAAATTCTTCATTGCCACGTCTAACGACCACTGTTTTATCACTTTCTGTTAAGCAAACAAAACATTTATGCCGGTTTTAATTTACCTTACTAATCTTTGTGACTTTATAATAACTAAGTGCAAAATTAGGAATATGAGAGATTCGTTAGTCATATAACATCAATTACAAGGAATAAATATTTCACCCTTAGTAAAAGTATAAAAACTAAAGTGTCTTTCTTAGCTAGTTTGTTGGTTTATTCTTCAATCACGTCGTTGCAATAGAGCTGTGGATCGACGTAATATGCATGGGTATAGGTGACTATTTAGAGAGTGATATAGGCTTATTTTTATTCCAGAAAAACAAATAATTCCCGCGAGATTTTTTAAAACCTAACTTTCCTTAGATACAGCCTCTGACAAAAATTACTAAAAAATAAAAAGAACCAAATCCAATGAAAAAAAAATCGTACGTGTACATTTACATAATGAAATTTAACATTATCTAAATATAGAAGACCTGGAGTTCATTATGCTTACAGAGGAATTCCAACGGCCATGACATACATACTCGTAGAAAGAAAATATTCGATAATTACAAGGATACATTAAGTTCTTTAAACCATATGACTTTCGTTGCATAGTTTGGCAAAAAGCCAGACGTTATCGACGTCACTATTCTACTCCATTCATACAAATCGGTCTGTACCTATTGATTCAATTCGTTAAGATTTTCTTCCACTCTTAGTACTTGGTATTTTAGAGCTTCATAATTTTTACTGTCTTTCTCCTATCATTAATACAATTAAGTACAGATTTTAAACCCAACAATATAATAATTGTTGTAAAAATATTTTTGGTTGAAACATCTGAATATTTTCGAGTGAAAGACCTGAGGTATGATAAAAACCCAATTATATTACCACACTGGTCCGAAGCAATAAGCCTATTAGCTTGGCTCTGTCGACACCATAACACCAGCATTAATTTAAATATCTCTTCTAACTTTTGCCTTATATTCCCATTCGGAATATTTATTCCACGACTAACTAGAAAAGAACAAAAATATATTGAAAACAAAAATTTTAAACCATAAAACAAATCATCCAAACAAAAAAAGTGATGAAGAAACTTACAGCTGTATCGCATTTTTTGAAAATTTAAACGCACTTGAACTTCGATCTTCCGGCTGTAATGGCCGGATTTCGTACGGAAATAACCAACCACGGATTCACTTCCTCAGTAATTTTAACATCAAGTTTTAGTAAGAAAAACTCTTAAGCCGAATCCAGACGACAAATCGATAGAATATCAAGTAGGTATTTTCACCGACAGACGGACAACAACGTCCAGCCCACTACCCGCAGTCGCGTGTCTGTAACAACTGAGTAATGACGTGCTTCTCTCGAGATAAATTAAATTTAGTCCGCATGAGAGCGGTCAGTACAGTTGCTAGTTTTTTATCGGACTATTTTATAAATATAAGCCAATTTCATCGATATGACTCAAAAGAAAAATATCTTTTTAGCAGGAATAGAAATAGATTTATCAACGTCGACGAACATCGCGTATTCCTGTAACCCTTTTTTTTATATCGTTTTATTTACAACGTCAACGCCAAAAGGGATGTTTGCATAATCCTATGAAAGTTTTTCAAACAATATAATAATATTAATGCTGTAATTCAGGGGCTTCACTGAAAATAAAAGGTGAAGCTATTTAAATAATGAGAGTATCAGAAATAGAGTTGGCCTCACGTTTGAAAGTAGATCAGCGGTTTACTAACGCCGTGCTAGTGATACGGAACTTTCGGATGAATGCAACGAAATTATTGTAGCAATGACATAGAACTTTACTCGTATTCTAATAAAATTATTTCCATTGATGATCGGCGCTGTGTTTTTTTTTTCTTTCATTAAAATTTCATTTTGTTCGATTAAATCAGACTGTTAGAATAGCACCAGCAGGAAACATTCTTGCAACTATTGATGTGAAACATTTATTGGAGCGCCTTGAAGGGAAGACAAACTTTTATGTCGACACGGCAAGATACTAACAATTCTTATGATTTTAATACTAAGCTAAGGAAGACTATGAAATGAAATGAAATGAATACACTTTATTGTACATCACATTATGCAGAAACATAAAAGATAAAATTAACTTAAAATTAAAATATAAAAGTGAGAGCACAAATGGCGGACTATGTAAGTGCTTCCCAATTCCATCTTTAAATATAACTCATTGAGCTTATGTTGACCACCCTTTGAAACCACATATTAAAAAAAAAAATTTTTTGAGACGAAAACTTTATAGTGACCTCTATATAATATAATATCTATAGATGTCATAGGTTACATTCAAACTATTACATATGTAATAGGTTGCTCGTATTTTGTGCATATTTTTATATTGAAAAAACATGGATTATACTCTTACCAAAAGTGCAAGAAGCTTGTCTCTTGT
Source organism: Hipparchia sbordonii (assembly GCA_038048805.1). Lineage (NCBI taxonomy): Eukaryota > Metazoa > Arthropoda > Insecta > Lepidoptera > Nymphalidae > Hipparchia > Hipparchia sbordonii. The sequence continues at coordinate 4,456,248 of CM076110.1, read as the reverse complement.
TGAGCTCCACGCACGCTCGCCGATGGACCAGCCGATGTGTCAAGGCTGCGTAGCGTTTGTTGAACTCCGTTTCAGATTCCGTCGGGTCTTCTTTCTCGGAGTCGGTCGAGTCCACGGCATCTATTGGGTAAAGATGTTGAGTTTATTTGTACTAAAATGTTGTTACAATTTGCAATATTTTTAATCTTCCTTCCTTTTTTTCTCTTTGTCATGGGGGTCGAAGATTGTCCTAGGCCGGTACTTAGCTCAGATGTTATCTTTACAATGTATCCTTACTAATATGTATAACAAATACAAAAGTGTGTTTGTTTTATTGGTTTGTCCTTCAATTACGCAACAACGGAGCTACTTTTTATCCCGGCAAATCATAGAGCTCCCGCGGGATTTGAAAAACTAAATCCACGCAGACGAAGTCAGCGGCATCAGATCTCTATGAGAATTACTTCCACATACTAATCCACATATTAAAATATACAAGTACAGAACGAGAGAGAGAGAGACAATCGCCCAGCAGTTTTGTAGATTACAATCTTTTTCATGCATACATGCGAGTTTTTGATGCTCTGTGTGTCAGAGACGACGCTTGACGAAGTTTACGCAGCTGATTTGTAATATCGGAAACATACTTCAGTTAAGGTATATTTTACGTTGGTATTGATACTGAAAAGGATAATGCGTTATTTTGTATCGACCCCGTATCCAAGACTGTAGCATGCTGCATGCTGTTTTAGGAATTATAATATTAATCTACTCAATAAAGAGCAACAAATACCGACATAGTTAAAATAATAATGCAATTAACTTTGCGTCTGCGTCTACTTTTCTCCATCTTCCTTTATCGGAAGGTTACCTGGTGGTATTCTCGTCCAACTGTCGTCATTTTCAGACAGTAGTATCCAGTTTCCACACCACCAGGGCGTCGCATAAACACCCTTTTCCTCGTCTCCATCTGAACTGGCGGAGAATTCTTCATGCTCTAGATACAGGATAAATAAATAACCTTGAAAACATTATCTGCTAGATACAGGCACCGAAAGATTGAGGCATATGAAAGTCTATACAAGAGACCTATTCCCACGGTGGACGGTTGATTAACAAGAAGAAAAAAAATATTGTCATGACTATTATAGAATCTTAAAACATTTTATGAAATCGTAGAATCCCCATTAGGTTTGTTTAGTTTTGTATTTGGAACTAGTTATGCAGAGAGCAGCCACATGACACTTTTTGCAAAAATGAGTTATAAACAGATTTTTGATATGCCGAATTTTTTGCACAAACGTCCATTTCGATAGCTTTTATATCAACGGAGATGTATGAGCAGTCAAATGCTGGCTGCATTCAAAATTTTGTAAAAAAAACAATCATCATGTTGTAAAATGCAGGCAATTTCAACAAATATAGAATAACTTATATTGTTAAGATTGAAGATAAAATTTTTAACAATGTCAATCGAGAATATGTCCGTAAAAAACCGAAGTAATAAATGAAAATAAATGAAAAATACCAAGCAAAAATACATTTTTTTTCTCACACTGGTGTTGGTATTTTTATAACATTTAAATCATAAAAATCTCTGAGCAATTTGTACGCGTTAAGTAAATTATACGTTGGTTCCTACTTTATAGCGGAAACTGTTTTTGTTTACGGTTCTTTCATGTACCTATTAATATCTATTCATTGCACTGTTTTTCACACGTAGAGGCTAGTAAAACTTTACAATATAGACAATACTACTAGGTTATTACATCACAAGTTTATTTACTTGCAGTATTAAAAATAATTAATTCGGTAAATTCCTTACCATCTGGATCGACACTAGCATTAGAGTCGGCGAGCTTGTCAAGGCTGTTACCAGCAGATCTTGCTATTCGAGTGTCTTGAGGTTTTTCCATTCCGCAATATTCTTCCTTTCCTCTTTCTTCAGACTGTGAATCAATCACCATAACAATTTTAACAATATTAGCATAAATTAAGATTTCAATTATTAGGGTACTTTTTTTTAGATCCGTAGGATTCAAGCTATTTCTGAGTCTACTTGATCATAGTTCAGCGACAAACGCACACTGATGTTACTCTCAAATGAATTTTAGCCTCAATGGCCTGACTAGCCAAGTTCGCAGAAGATATAATAGTGCATAAGTGTGTGCGTAAAAAGAGCCTTCGTGGAATCAGAGAGGTCAAGTGCAGGACCGGCGATTTTACGAACTCTTCTTTAAGTCTGTTGTTCCGCATTTATATAAGAACCAAAAATACCTTTGCTCGAACATCTTGTCGTGGACGATAATGATGCCTAGCCTTGTCTTCAGATCGATATCGTTTGTCGAGTTTTTTGTACAGTCGAGCGCCGCTCGTATGTTTCTTGGCAATTCCACAAGATGGAGAGTCAGCAAATCCGGCCGGGGCAGGAACAATTTCGGCTGTTGCATCTGCATAGGATTCCTACAAATATTCACATATTTCTATATTCAAGGTTTAATATATGCCACAAAATATGAGTAGTACATATTATATCATATATTTAGAAAAAAACTACTTGCTGCAAAGTAAAAATATATCTCAACTTCAAATTGAAACAAAAATTATAGCATTTTTTTTGGCTACTAAAAAGTCAGAGCAACGACTCACAACATACGACAATGAATAATGTGTTGTATATTGTGGCTTGTATCTTCTTGTGGTACTCGTATGCCACAAATGGAAATATTTGAAGTTCAGCATGCTTTAAACTAAAAAATGTTTCCATTTGTAGCCTACCACAAGATAACACAATGTCAAAATCCCTTGTTGCTTAACAACCTCGCGGGAACCTTTTGTTCCTCCGAGATAAAAATCTATGTGCAGAACAAAATGTGAAATATAAAACAAAATATTATGTTATAAATAAGAAACAAAAAAAAAACGTAAAAAATACAAATAGCCTAACAAAAAATCTGACTTGTATCGGAGAACTAAGTCGTCTCAAAAGCAAAGACATTAAAAAAAAAACAATACGTGATCCGTTACTCCGCTACTGCATGGTTGAAGAAAAAACCAAGAAATAAGCACTTTCACATTTATAATATTAGTAAGAGAGTATTTACATCAGTGTGGGACGTTCGAGAAGCCCTGCTGTCTTGGTCATGTGTTGCAGTAACGATGTGCACTTCTTTACCGCAATGTAAGCAATGCGCCTTAGCTTCGCAATCCCCAACAGCCAAATCGTGCTCCGTGTGTTCTGAATAGAATACGGAATCTGACCCTGGTGAAACTGAACGTAGCGATTCTGCTGAGGCCGCCTTTGCAAACTTTCCGTCTGCTGTTACAAAAACTGAGATAGTCACTGCTTCGATAAAAGCAGGCATTATGTTCAACACCGATAAGCATAAATAAATAATAATTCAGTAAATTAAAATAAAGTATTGCGACAAACTTTCAAGCTCTTTCGAGTCCTTGAAATATTTTGAATAATTCAGATTATCGTTTAAGATTAATCAATAATATTCTGATTGTCATTAAGAAAATGTCATCCCAAAAACAAAGTAAGTTGAATAAAATTTTTAAATTTTTGATTTTATTATAAAGATTTTTACTTGCAAAGCGAAATAAATCAGTAGTTCTAACCTTTATCTTGCTTTTGATGTCTGGGCGATGTTGTAGGACTTTTTATATAACGTAATGGAGTTAATTTCGTCCCTGCATTATTTAAAGTTCTAGCAGTTTCAATGTCTTCTGCTTCAAGTGAACTTAAACAGGGAATTGTAGGTATTGATTGTTTTCTCCGTGGCAGGCTTCCGGGTAGTGATATGCTTTCATTCGATCCACTTTTTCGTCTAGGTCTAGAACTGAAGCTGGTAAATTAATTAATATTTAATTAAATAATAATTAATATTTGAAAAATTTGGTTTGAAATCATAAGTACTTAGGTACCTGTATCCTGAATGGTTGTTAGATGTTGGTGATTTAGCTGAGTTGGAATTATTACCAGTTTTTCTTCGTGGACTATCTCTTAATCGCCTATGTTTCCTGGGAGATATATTACCATTGCCAATGCCTGCAAGTTAATTAAGCACAACATTTTCAATTTTACATAGATACATTTATTAACCTTTGGTTAATAATATCACACATACCTTCTTTTCTGTAATGTTCACTAGAATCATCAGAAGTTGGAATGTTTAGATGTAATTTCACGTTAGACCCTAAAGCTTCTCTTCTATCATAGTGTACGGATCTATAGCTACCATCTATTGTTTTATTTAATGTAGGACTTTTAGCTTTTAATTTCGTTCTTTTCACGTACCTTTCCCTCTCAACTGGCCTTTTATTGTCGTTTTCTTTTTCTTTTAAAGTTTTTTCTTTAATAGCTTTTTCTATATCTACAGTTTCTCTAGGAGAAGATTGTACACTTTTAGTTTTTTCTACGAAATGTGTTTTCTTTTTTCGAAGTTCGGGAGGTTTTTCTTCTAATGGCGGTTTTGAGTTTGAATTCTTAAAAACATTTCGTTCAGAACGATGATTTAGTGCATCAGTTTCTTTGTTCTTTTTACCCCAGTCATCTTGTGATGTCGAAACTGAATCATCATAAGACTTTGAAAATTCTAAGGTAAAAGACTTTTTTTTTCGTCTTTTGTCTTCTGATACCCACGACTTTGGTCTGCTTGTTGACCTATATTTTTGTGAGTGCTTATATGCTGAAAATGAAATAGTACCTTTAAAAATAATAAAAACTTTATTCTAAACTTCTTTTTACGGAATCATGTCTTACTTAAACCTCCGTCATCTTCATCGTCTAAGGGACTCTCGTAGTATCCAGACGATGAATAGTGAACACTTCTTTCATCGTCCGACAAAGAACCCTGTAATAAGCGAAGTCCTTAAAAATTCTATAATTCCTGTTAAAAAAATCCCGTTTAATTTATAATTATAATATTATCTAAATATATAAAAGGCAAAGGTGACTGACTGACTGACTGACTGACTGACTGATCTATCAACGTACAGCTCTAACTACTGGACTGATCGAGCTGAAATTTGGCACACAAGTAGCTGTTAAGACGTAGGTATCCGCTAAGAAAGGATTTTGGAAAATTTCAACCCCAAGAGGGTTAAATAGGGGGTTAAAATTTGTATGAAAGTCCGTCATTTTTCAAGTTATCTCCATGAAACTTTGTATTTAGGCTTTCGAATAAAAATAAAGAAATATGTGTTTCGCAGATTTTGAAAAATCCACTCCCAAAGGCATCAAATAGGGGATGAATGTTAGTATGAAAGTTTTTCATTTTTAAAGTTGTATAAACTTTGTATTTGGGCTTTCGATTAAAAATAAAGAAGTACATGTTTCACAGATTTTGAAAAATCCACTCCCAAAGGCATCAAATAGGGGATGAATGTTAGTATGAAAGTTTTTCATTTTTAAAGTTGTATAAACTTTGTATTTGGGCTTTCGATTAAAAATGAAGAAGTACGTGTTTCACAGATTTTGAAAAATCCACACCCAAAGGCATCAAATAGGGGATGAATGTTAGCATGAAAGTTTTTCATTTTAAAAGTTGTATAAACTTTATATTTGGGCTTTCGTTTAAATATAAAGAAATACATGTTTCACAGATTTTGAAAAATCCACCTCCAAAGGCCATGTAATAAGGGATGAATGTTAGTATGAAAGATATTAAAGTTATATAAACTTTGTATTTGGGCTTTCGATTAAAAATAAATAAAAAACATGTGTCACAGGTTCTGAAAAATCTACTATAAAAGGCATCATCTAAATCTAAATATACAAAAGGCAAAGGTGACTGTCTGACTGACTGATTGATCTATCAGTCAGTCTAACGTGAGCGAAGCCGCGGGTTAAAGCTAGTATTATTATAAAATTAAACGGGATAGTTTTGAGATGTACTCACTTACCACCATTTTAGGGACTAATTGTTCTTTTTGTTCAATAACCTTCTTTTCTTCACTTGTTTCTGGTTCTTCTAACTTTTCCGGTACCTCTTTAATTTTTTCAATACAAACTTTATCCGTAGAACTTTCTGTCACATTGGGATTAGATCCTCCTATACTATAGCTTCCACTTGAACTACTTTTACCACTTCTTGCATCGCGTGTTGTTGTATTCTATTTGAATAAATTAAAATTATTCAAAATATTGCATATAAATTGTATTAAAATATATTAATAATCCTACTAATGTTATAAATGCGAAAGTTTGGATGGAGGTTTGATGGATGGATGTTTGTTACTAAATCACGTCACAAGGACTGAATCAATTTGGCTAAAATTTGACATAGAATTTTTCAGAATTTGAAATTTGACATAGTCTGAAATAATACATAGGCTAATCCCGGAAAATAAGAGAGTTATCCGCGGGAATCAAAAAACTCAATCTAAGCGAACGAAGTCGTGGGCATTAGCTAGTTGATAATATTTACCATTTTTAAAGGAACTTCATCTTTCCGTTTCATCACTTCAGTCTTATGTCTTTTATTATTTTCTAAGATTGGAGTAATATCTGCTTTAACTTCAAACCTTTCAACAGAAGGTTTACTTATTCTGTCTGGTAAAGGTAGTGGAGGGGACGTTAAGTTAGGGACAATAAAATCATCAGTAATTTCCAATGGTGGTGAAAAACTAGGCACAATTAAGTCTTCGGCTACATTGTCAGTTTTGGTTGACGAATAGAGACTTGATGCACTTTCAAAAGACGATCCTTCTTGTGCTTTGTTGTTACTCTCAGAATCTGTAAATGAAAACGAGGCCTAATATTATTCGTTCAATAACAAACGATTAAAAGCTCATTTTTAAAAACTTACTGTGGTTTTGATTCCTGCTATTGCTTTTTTTGGAACTATCAGAATTCGCAGTTACATAATCTTCGGTCGTAGTAGTGCTTTCTGATACATCAGTAGTATTTAGTTTTCCTGAATCTGTCCTATTCAAACTTGTTTCGCTACTAACCGATTTAGCTAGAGTTGGTTCACATGGAGATTCTATTATTTGATTAGGAATTGTCCCATTAGGTTCTTTTTGTTGTGCTTTTCTTAAGTCCTGTCTTCTAGATGGGCTTAATGCTCTTTCCCGTTTCTTATTTATAAAACTAGGAGTTCTTTTAAACGGTACATCGGCTAAATCTAAGCTGGGATGTGTTATTGCGATGGCTGGTGTGTGACTTGCTTTTAAAGGTGCTGTTGGTGACAATATTTTTGATATGGTTGGTTGCTTAGTTATTGGCAAAGAAATATTAGGTACTACTGCTGGTGGAGACAATGATGCTCTTGTTTGTTGCATAGAACTCGAACTGGACGTGTCTAATTTATTTCGCGGAGAAGTAGGGGACTGACTCTGCAAAAAGTAATGATCTTAGTTCATTGTAACCAAACATGATTACTTGACAACTATTTAAAATACTGAGATTATATAAAAAAAGTTTTACGAAATGACAACATACTTGAGAAACATCAAATTCTTCATCTAAAGCATCCGTATCTAGTGAAGATCTTTGCTGATGTTGTAATAACAAAAGCTGTTTTCTTCTTGAAGTAGGAGTTAATAGTGCTAATGCACCTGGCGATGTAGCGAGAGAACTTAAATCAGAAGAACTGAAAATATAAGAAAATAAAACTTCAAATAATTTTGTATTAGTAATTTCAAAAATGATGATTCTTTGATCAAATTAGTGAATTAGTCTAATAATAATCAATAATAATTATTGGTAATTTTTTCAAAAGTTTGCAATAAAGACAATTCTTCAACAACATTCAATTAATATAAAGACACTTAGCAGTAATTCAAACAAAATTTTTTCTACAACGCTTTTCTACAACCTTTATGCTAATGATAGATTTAATGTGATATTTTTTTCATACCTGATTACCGTTCCATTGTCAGTACCAGAATCTACTTGTAGAACGGTCGTTTGAGACTCATTCCATAGTCCATCAGAATGATCCCTAAAAAAATATTCATGTGGAAATTACTAACAACGTAGACTTAGTTTTTACTGCAATAATTTTTTTATTTTAAATAAACTTGCCTGCTTGGATCAACCGTTAAAGATTCATTTGAGGCACATGGTGAAGATTTCTCAAGAGGTGCAAGTATGGTTGTAACATTATTGCTAATGACTGCTTTTTTTGGTTTTTGTTTGGTATCTACATCGCAACTAACAGGATCAGGTGATGCGGGACTCGATTTAGCCGTACTGAAAAAATATAGATGTTTCACATTATTATTTAAAGGTTTTTATTATCATTAATGAACTCTCACTGAAATTTGGATTACCAATATTTACACACAACTCAATATACACATACAAAACTAGAGACAGTGGATAAACATTTCTGATCATCGAAATAATTAATACTTATAGACAGTAAGCTTTGAAATATCAATGTTAGAATACTATATCATGAAATTAAAATTGTGCAAGCTATAATGAAGCAAAATTCTATTTTAAAATACCTGCCTTTCTAAAGGAATTTCTTCCTCATCGACACGTTCAGTTTTTTCCTCGAAACTTACGCTGCGAATTCTAAATGGTTCATGCTTGTAACTAATGTACTTTTCATGAAAGTCCTCGTATGGTGCATTCCCGTCGGAAGAACTACGAAGAGAGATTTATAGATGAGAATGAATGAGCATTCAATGCCTTTAAAATTTCAAACCCGTATTAATAAAATATCTAAAGAAGTGATTTTTATAAAATCAATCAATAGCGTCAAAGAATGAATTTATAAAGAACAAAAGATTAGAAGACAGAAACTGAAAGCACAAGGCCATTCTCCGAGATTTTGTGCAAGGGCAATATTATGTGTTTACTACTTGAACACAGAAGTACAAATGCTTAGTTTATAATTATTCAAAGCGATTTAAATAATTAATACGGGTCTAATACAGAAAGAAATCACTTTAATTCATAGTCTTGCGAAAGCATTGCATACTTATTTACCAGTCAGTGGGTGATAAATTTACAATATATAAAGGAGTAAAATGTGCAGCTACTTTTACTAACGTCACAAATTGCATTTATTTAAAATTAATTACCTTATTTACTTTTTAAAAATAATAAAAATATACCTGAAGGAACCGTCAGGTTCAAATCCGAAAATACCTTCGTCTTTGATAGGAGTTTGACTATAATTTTGTGAAATGTACTGTCTATATATGGCTTCTCGTTCACGATCTTCTTGTGTCATATTTTCTTGACTGGTAGACATTATTATGGGTGCATCTTTTACTCCTTCCGTGGTACCACTTATTTCGTTTTTTCTTCTTTATTTAGAATAAACACCAATTATGTTAATAAAACTGAATTATTATGAGAATTTATTAGTACTCTTTGTAGTATGCTATAAATATTTAAATACTTACGCATCCAATAATATTTCTCCTTCAGATAAAGTTTTTTGTAATATTCTTTTATTTTTCCTACGTAATGTTGTAAACGGTATTGCTTCATCATCTGGCCTGGGTTCAAAGTCAATTATTATTTCCTTTTCATTCTTTTCACTATCATCAGTAGTAGTAGCAGAAGTTTCAGTCGAAGGTTCAGATTGAAAAGTAGAAGTTTTTGATAAACCATGTGAAGAGTTAATTGTCTTTTGTGAGGCATCACTGGTACTTTTAGATAGAATCGACCGAAGTGATCGTTCATTTTTAGCTTGTTTAGCTATTTCTTGCTGTAAATATTCTAAGTTTCTACGATTTAATGCCATGCTTTTCTCAATTGTTTCTATATCATCGTCAATGGTGTCATCTCTATCGCTTTCATGAATGAATTGAAAATTTTGTTGAAAATACTCTTGAGCTTGCATTTGTAATGCGCTAAGTTCTGATGATTTATCTACTTGTGAAGATGCTATTGATTTAACGGAAGATGACGTTACATCGTCAGAGTCTCCTCTTTGCATGAGTGGAGATGTCGGCATTACTGATGTAGGTGATCGTGGCGATCTAGGGGGTTCTTCTGATTGGGTTCTATGAAGTTTTTCATGCTCCGTACCAATAATACTGCAAATACCACATTTAATAACTACCAAGGCATGACAATAAGTAAGAACAAAATAATACAAGTAAGTCATTTTACTTAAGGCTTGGAGAGTTACAAAGCGCGATTTGAGATATCCGAAGTTGATCTCAGGCCTCTGGTCATACTGGCCGAGTTTACGATTTGTAGGTAATAGAATTTATATAAAGTACGTCACACTGATGATAGAAGTGCGATTTTTGATGTAAACACCTTTTGCAGTTCTTTGTGTTATATTTAGCCTTATATCTGCCTAAGCCTTAACAAACATGAGCAAAATATTTAAAACAGCTTAGTTATTATTGCAATACCTTTCTATCGCAGCAGTCACGTCATTTTGATTTTCTCGGCCTACTAGTCGGTCACCACCAACTTCAGAAAAGGATTTTGTCAATCTTCGTAAACCCACAGTATAACCATTTGTTTGAACTCCTGCTGCTACCATTTTTACCTGAATTTCAATGATTTTTACATAAATTAAGATTCTCCTAATTTTTTTTTAATTATAATTTTTGCCACTATAAAACTATGTGAAGTTTTGCATTTTAAACACTTTTACTACTTACCCTTTTTATCGTCCTTGGACTTAATGATAAATAGTTAGGCGGATGTGGTTTCCTTCCTAAACATACTTCAGTCTGGGTAGCTTGAGTCCGCATTACTCCTTTCTTTATAGTGTCTGAAAGAAGAGTAGTCTATTATTCATTATCTTTATTTCAAAATCTATTTTGATAGCCGTCCAACTCGATGGATGAGAAACATGAAAATCGTGTTTTTGTTTATTATAAAATAGATGTTTACCTAATACAACAACTTTGGGCGTGTCGATCTGCGTCTGCCGTTGCACAGAAGGCGCTGCGTGAGTAGGTAGAGGCGTTATGGGTGGCGGGTAGTGAATAGGTGCTGGTGCTTGCGGTAAGTATTGAGGGTAGGGCGGAAACGGCTGGAACATCACTGGTAGCGCTGCGTAGGGCTTGCTTTCTGGCTGTAAACATTTATTTTAATTAATATTTTGAAAGGAAATCAAAACAAATTAAGATTAGGTTCTAAGCTTCTATTTCTATTATTAGTAATAGTGTAATTCTATAATAGTGCATTTGTGTGGGTTTTTATTTTTATTTTATTAGAAAACTGTTGCAGAATATTGCAAATTGTTGACAAACGTCCACTTTTCCGTTCTTTCTTGATATATTTATGGGGGTCTGACCTGTCGTTAGCGTTACCACCCCAGTGCACTTATAATTCTTGTTTGATTAAAACATCAAAATCTTACCACACGTCCATCTATAAGTCTTTCACAGTCTCTCCTAAAACGAGGTCCACTAACAGCAGCTGGCATGACCGAGTCATCGAATGTGGTTAACGTGTGCGAGCGAGCGAACGATACATGTTTTGTTCTGAAAGAAATAGAATGCTATATTCAAAAGAAATAGGTATAGAAGAAAAGCTTGCAAGTAAAAGAAGCAGTACCATAACAGGCAAATTAATTATAGGAAAAGGGTATGCCTGAAGTCGATTACAATAAAAAGAATACCTATATTATATTGTATGGTCGCGGACAGAAAATGTTTATCAGTTTTCCAAGTAGATTCTATATCACATTGCGTGCAATAAGGTCTATAACGCCATAGAATATCGAAAGCATACCGACTGTCAGGCATAGACGTGTGCATGTAATTATGAATCTAAAGGTGGTAAACATTTTCTGTCCGCTACCATATATTAACGCTATGTTTTGGTTAATAAAAAAGGTGAAAACAGTTTCTCCATCTATGTGTAACCCAATCGATTACAATAAAAACACATGAAGTTGAATATACTGACGCGCGTTGCGTTGCGTGGTTTTGTGCACACCAAGCTACGAAATTAGCTAACTTTGTCAGATTTAATACCCAGTATAGTAAATAGATTTGCGAAATAAAATATTTCACGTGTTTCAGCTTTTATATTAACAAAAACCTTTATAAAAAACGCATTATATTATGAAAAGCAAAATGGCGTTAAAATGATATGGAAAAAATGTAAGTGCAGTTGAGTAACGTAATAATAATTAATTATTTAATCTTATAAATAAATATCTACTCGCACATTACGAAAAAAAAATTAATCAGCACATAAAAAGTCAGATAATATAGTTATAATAAAAAATTAAATTCTGGTAAAGTTCTGAAATGTTACAAGAATTTGAAAATCACTTTCATAATAATTTCACTTTCGCTTCAGTTCTAATTCACTAATAAGCTCTCCTACTAACTAACGATTTTCACAACTGCTATGAAATATTAAAGGTCATTCCACATCTGTGTAAATTGCAAATATAATTATATACATTATATATACATACTTAATAATGGTAGATTCATTTGACGATTCCAAAGCGATATGTAAAAGTTTATTTGAATAAAAAAATATTCTAAAATTCTAATTGTGTGTAATTTGTGTTAAACCTGGATACATACATAGGTAGACATTCGCTACAATATGATTGGGTGCAATGACGTAATCGATCGTGTAAATATACCAACTTATTTAGGCTGCTGCCGAAATAAACCAGTTTTCGACTTTGCCGCGCGGCTTAGATTGTCGCGCGGCTAAAATCGATCCATATAGATCCAGCTTTAAGATCAAGCCACACTTAGTGTGGTGCCATAGTGCCATAGTCTAAGTGATTTTATAGCGTCATCTTTCAATAATCTGATTGGTCGAAGAACACACTCTCCGCTCATGTTTGTTGTTGTTGTATAGTGGTCTGAACGACAAGAGAGCATGTGCTGATCTTTGTAATTATTCAAGGGCCCAACCACCAACTTTAAGGTGACATGTCAAATCAACATTGAAATAAGCGTTACCCTAAGCGTTATTAGAAGGGCCTTTGGTCGCCTGTATAAACATTTGTGATTAAAAGTGATCGCCGCACGCCCTGCACCATTAGTGTGAAATGACCTTTACAAAGCATAATATATTAATAGTTTTTGATGTAGTTAAATTAAGTTATTGACGCTAATTAATTACCTGTGCGGTGGTATGGTGAGAGGCGGTGGTGGGGGTGGCGGAGGTATCGGAGTGTGGGCGGGGCAGCTATTGAAACATTTTCACACACTTAATGACAGCGCATACGAGTGGCACCTAGACGCAGAGTCTTTTAGAGCGGTTTCAATCTAGCGTATTTTTTTGCGCGTATAAGCTCTTAATAACTTATGCACTTACACGCGCGTCACATTTTGCGCTTCACAAAATCTTACGCACGTACACGCGTTTATTTCGCCGTGTTCGCTCGTGGGTTAGTCAGTAGCAATATGGATTCCGACGAAGAAACATCGCGCCTATTTATTAAAAAGCGTATAAGCGCGTCAACTCTCGTAAGAGTTGCGTGTGTGGCAAAGGGGGCGTTTATACGCGCCTACACACGATTCAAGAAAAAAGCTTGTACGCACTGAAAAAACGCTAATCTAAAACTGCCCTTAAAGCCATATTACGCGTGTACCTACTAGCCAATGTATTAGCCAGTGTTCGCGTATTCACACAGATGGATACGCTTATAATACACGCTTCAGACGAGTCTGAAAGCGAGATTAAAACCTTAATAACTCAACGTTTAATGGTGAGGACTAAAAACTGAAAGGTCGACGGTTCGAGCTTCGTCCTATTACTACAAGTTTTATGTTTAAAAAAAGCGATCCGCAAGCCACGTTGTTTTCAAGGTTCGCCAGTAATTACATTAAAATTGAAGTGAGCCTGGCTCCCGTAGCACGCGTTTTATATTATTTTTATGAGTTGATACTCGTGGCTGCAAGTACCTAAGATCGCGTGCCAGGGTACGCGTACAATGGAATGTGTTTCAAGTTTTAAGTAAGCTGACTTTAAGTTGTGATCATAAAAAGATTCTGCGTCTCGGTGCCACTGCACTCCGTTAAAGTGCCTTACACCTTAATATTACGCACAGCTAGAAATAAAATAAAACTTTAAACACTGCTAATTATGGATTTATTTCTGATAGTCATTTCGTCCTTAAGTCAGTAGTTTACAAACCCTTAATAAATTATCCTAGCACAGTCCGCACAGTTTCATTTCCTAGCACATAGACTGTGTAAATAAGTACTTATGTGGAAATAAATTATTTGTTATTCATAAAAATGGAGCGAGGAACGAAAGGCTCATAATTTCTTTAAAGGTCATGAAAGGAGAGGAGATAGACGTTATAGATAGACATATACTGAAACTGGTGCTAAAATGGTCTGCTGCTCTAATTGTTGTTGGGCCCATTGTAATTATTACAAGGGATCAAGGCAGACAATTTATTACGGGTCGTAATAATATAAAATATGGAATTTGATTCATAGTGTTAACAACTGAAGCAGTTAATGTTTGGTAAAAGGCTTGCTGATCCAAATTGTAGATATTATGTATTATGTAATATAACAGTTATTGTAATTTAACTTAGTCATGATCGACAGTATCTCTACTTATAAAGCCATGTTTAAACATTTTCTATTGCCTTTGAAATTTTGAAATCAGAAATAATTATTTCAAAAGTGACACAAAGAATATAAAGTTGATATTAGTTTAGGATTAAATAGTTATTTTTGGTAAATTAACTGACATTATATCCCTAGTAAAAATACAAGCTTATGCTATACTTGTACCCACCCACTCCTGACATTTCAAAGTGATATTTTTATCTCATGGTACATATTGCACCCTTATAATTTAAATATAAACTGAATAAGATCGTTGGCTAATAGTAGCGACACGACCTTTAACGAAGTATAATAGACTAGCTTTTGCCCCCGCGACTTCGTCCGCGTGGAATTAGATTTTGGGGTGGAATTTTCGAAAACTGTGACACACGTACTTCATTATTTTTAACTGAAAGCTCAAATACCAACTTTGATGGAAAAAGCTTGAAAAATGACGGACTTTCATATAAACTTCCATCCCCTATTTAAACCCTTTAGGGGTGGAATTTCAAATAATCCTTTCTTAGTGTGCGCCTACGTCATAAAAGGAACCAACTGTAAAAATTTCAAGTTTCCAACTTCAGTAGTTTAGGCTGTGCGTTGATATCTCAGTCAGTCAGTCAGTCAGGACTTTGAATTTTATATATGTATATATAGATAGATTACAGGTTAAAATGAAAAATTGTGATCAAAATGAAACTGATCTAAGTAAGTAAGTTGCTAATTAATATATCACAAATATATCTCCTTTTCTAATTTTAAGTATTTTGTGAAAAAGGTTAATGTGAAAGCCATGAGAACGCTTCACGATCTATCCATTCAATGACAAAATGGCTGCCGGCCAATCTACCAATCCCAAGAGGTGGAAGAAGAGCGTACGTTCAGAAACTCGCGCGTTATAAAGACATAAAAGGAGCTCAGATGATTTCAAATAGCAAAAATGCTTATAATTTTATATTTTAAGGGATATTAATTATTATCAATTTTTATTGACACCTGTTAAATCAAAATAACGTAAATATAAAAACCTGAACAAGAGTGAGTAAGACATGAGCATTGCGCACGATGACTCTGTACAGAATCCTAATATTTATTATTTTTTACATTGCCATATATATAATAAGTTTATAAAAGTTTCCTATTGAGAAAGTAATTTTCTGATGCTTAGAATTTCCACGCACAACGTTCATACAATGAGGGTCTTCAGTGACATTAAGGATGGCGCCTAAAGCTATATAAACGGTGAAGTGAGAAAGGAACACTTACGGAATTATCGATGGGGGCCTTGGTAAGGAGCCTCCTCGGCTCACGGACGCGATTTGGTCGACGTTGTAATTTTGCGGCCAACCCGCGTTATCTTCTATTACCGATCTGGAATAGAGAAGAACAATTCGATCTAGAGCCAATTTCACCATCACCGATTAACGTTTAACAGAGGAATGTATTTTACGTTCTAACAGTTTGAAAATCTGTCATCCAATTTATACGTCGCTCCGACGATGGCGAAATTGGCCCTTAATCATATCATAAAATTAAATTAGGTTTTTCCCGCTTTTGTGCGGGTGGGGTTAGGTTTAGTTTAGTTTTGAGTTTTGGGGATAAAAAGTAGCCTGATTTGGCTCTCCAGGTCTGCAACTATAATATATCCTTACAAAAATCGAGTCGATCCGTTGCTTTCTTGCTGCGTCAGTAGAGGAAAACAACCAATAAACTAAATATTCGCTTAATAATATAAGTAGGGATTCCCAACTCACATTCATCTGTATGATTCTGAATAAGCCCTAGTAAGGACACACTATTTAAACATTCCCGAGAGTGGAGAGATTGACGGCAAAGCAGAGCACTCTAACTATTACCACCCGAAAATCCTCCAAACTTAATTTCCTATCTCCTGTAAAAGGCTTTAATTGAAACTTTTTAATAAGCCCTCTGAAAATCAATTAGGTACGATGAAGCGATATTTTACACAATGGCTTACTTCGCTATGTAAATTTCAAAGGTAATTTTAGAATACTTAAGTGGGATGAAAGTAAGAGTCAATATTTCATTAGGGATTTCATGCTGACATTTAAATAAGGTTTAGTAAACTTTAATCTTAGGGTTAAAGAGCTCCGAAGGCTCCAAATAAATTAAATACTTTGAAAATATAAATACATTATTTTCAGCTATGAAATGGGTGTATTTGAGAACCTGGAGAGTGACATACACTATTTTCAACCCCCGACGCAAAATCTACGGGATTTTTAATTTTTTATTGAAGTGTTAACCTACACTTAAAGGAAATAACCTAATAGATTTATAAAAACATATCAAAAATTCCGAGGCCGGCGGGATTCGAACCCACATCTCTCTGGGAATCGCGCCCGAGTGTGTTAACCGTTACACCACGGCGAACCACACGTCAGCCACGAAATTAGTGATATGTATCTACTTTTTCAATCAGTTTTATAGCAACCAGAGAGATGTGGGTTCGAATCCCGCTGGCCTCGGAATTTTTGATATGTATTTATAAATCTATTAGGTTAATCTACGGGATGTTACGAAATCACAATATAAATATTATATAGAATATTTTTTCACAAGTCACTTTGTGAAAGTTTATTTGAATAAAAAACTATTTTATTCTATTCATATTGACGCGGTTTAAAACATATGCCAGAACTTACTGTGGCCATTCCATGCGGGTGAAGTCTTCATCCTCTGGCATCCAGGTGTAGCGTTTGGGGTCAGGTTGGCTGCACACCGAGCGGGGCCGTCTGCGAAAGTATGAGCACTCCAGATCGGCGTCATATGCACACACCTCGGGCGGAGTTGGACTGGGTTGACCAAACCTAGCAATATATTCGTCATCAGAAACACTTCTCGGGCGGAGTTGGACTGGGTTGACCAAACCTAGCAATATATTCATCATCAGAAACACATCTCGGGCGGAGTTGGACTGGGTTGACCAAACCTAGCAATATATTCATCATCAGAAACACATCTCGGGCGGAGTTGGACTGGGTTGACCAAACCTAGCAATATATTCATCATCAGAAACACATCAACGGCTCTGTACAGGGGCCTACCACCAACGAAGTAGTATTACTTCAGGTACTACTACTTAGGGTAACTTTGAAAGATTACAAAGATACCCGCAAACGAGTGGTAACATTAGAAATAAACAAATCTGATTTAAAATTAATTGTTCTTTCTTTTGTTACTTTTTATTAAAGTTACGTAGTTATAGCTGTGTTCTGTATCAAAGTTCTGCCATGTGTTGATAGACTGTATTATAATAGAATGGGGAAATTTTGTTTCATATGGCAACACTCTATTACACTCAACATACATACAAGTAACGCCGCCATTGCAGTGCTTCAATTTTTTCTTAGCAAGACTCTGTCTTTAAATTATTGTGAACTTTGCAAGCCGATTTTTTATTGTTGTTCTGGGTTATTACAAATCAACGTAAAGGAAGTATAAAGGTATGAAAGCTAATAATCTGTAAGGTTATGAAAGGGTTATGATGTTAAATTAATATTTACCTAGGGTACCGCTGTATGGGCGCATAATCGGTGTTGAGATTCTCATCTGAGGGCACTCGACGGCGGACACACACGGATAGAAATGATGCTCTGAAAATAGACATAGGATTTCATCTAAAATATCTATATATCATAAACTGTGATGGATTCTGATTACTTCCCGCTGAAGAAGTTTTTTTATTATTATTATGAGATATGCTTACGCTTGACGACAATCAATGACGGAAAGCATTGATGAGGTCTAGGTTGGAGCGCGCTTGCCTAGAAAATGCCTGTTCACTCTTGTCTTGAAGGTATTCAGATTATACGTGGCCGAAATCACGTAAACACGGTAGTTGTGAAAAAAAGCCAGTATTCCATCTTATTATTTGTTACTAATATTATAAATGCAAAAGTGTGTTTGTTTGTTGATTTGTCCTTCAAACACCATGCATCAGCGTATCGATTCTCTAAAAATGATTGTATTGGTGTAACGATCGCAATCGCCTCTGATTGGCTGGTACCGTCCCGCTATTGGTTCAAATGCATTGATGCAGTAAGAACGCCATAAATTCAGCCAACGCCATAAATCAGCGTTACACTGATGCAATCATTTTTAGAGAATCGACAATCAGAGTTACTGATTGACGTCATTCTTGCAAGGGTATAGTTGAGGGCCTGGCGAAAGCTTTTGTACTTTTTATCCCTGAAACTCAAGGGTCCCCACGGGACTTTAAAAACTAAATCCATGCGGACGAAGTCGCCAGCAACAGACCTAGTAAATAATAAACTGGTAGGTATACCTTCTCAAAGTAAAATAGCCGAATGTTTTCGATAAGTATCTTCTTCCCTCATGGGCCCTGACGTAATACTATTACGAGGGGACAGAATAATAAAATGCTCAATTTGTTACCTTAAGCCCTTCAGAGGGCCCATTCATTGAGAGGGAATCTACTTAGAGGCCGGGCGCAATACGTTAGGGGCTTTTTTGTTTTAATTAAATCAACGAAGATATTTTTGTCTCGGAGGAAAATATGCAAAATCTTTAATGTGATACTCGATGAGGATTGAAGATGAAGCGACAACAACAATTTTTATCAAATGAATGTGATCTTATAACTGGGGTCTGGGAGGTCTCGGGTTCGATTCCCGGCGAGGGCAATTAGGGAATTTATAATTTCTAAATTGTCTCTGGTCTGGTCTGGTGGGAGGCTTAGGCTGTGGCTAGTTACCACCCTACCGTCAAAGACGTGCCGTCAAGCGATTTAGCGTACCGGCGCGATGGCGTGTAGAAACTGAAAGGGGGGGTGGTCACTGCCATACCTGTTCGAAAGTCCTTTATGTAGATAAATGTAATTTCATTATAACACTTATCTCTAAACAATATTCCTTGCGAAGCAGTTTACCAAAATGAGTTTAACATTTAAATAAGGTTGCGTTCAGCTCAACTAAACATTAAGCTTCATTTACATAGCCATCGCTGACTACAATAAATGGCTTCCTTTTAAAGAGAAACATTGACTCGGCTTTGCAAACTGCGAAACAAGTAGTTAATAGAAATACAAAGGGGAAGATATGCGGGCCGAAAACCGTTTAATTCGATGATCCCTTCCCTTATCTTAGTCCCTTAAGCCCTGTCTATCGTGGGGTGTCGGATAAAATGTTGTTCCTAGCAGAGAGATTTATCGTTGACTTGAGCCTAATAATTTTCAACTTCACAATACAATGGTGGTTTAAGGTTTAGGCAGAGCAAGCGATGTGAAACTCATTCAACAGTCAGTATTTTTAAGTTTATCCATTACAAACAAACAATTAAATCTTTCCTCTTTATAATATTAGTTTTAAATAATAATAAGTTTTAAGTAATACCTATAGCTTTTGCCCGCGACTTCGTCCGCATGGCTTAGATTATTGTTTTTCCGGGGTAAAAGCTTTTACAACAAAAACAATAAAATCTAAGCCACGGCAATAAAATGGATAAGACATAAATACCTATCACAAATCTCATGTTGAGATCAGCGTGCTCTGGCTTAGCTCGGACTTAAGATAGAGTTAAAACCAGACACAAATATGTTCTGACATAAATCTGTCTCGTTTTTACTCTACCTTGAGTCTGAGCTGAATCAGAGCATGCTCTATAGATCTCAGCATAAGAAAGGTAAACATAAAAGTCTAGTTAAGATAAAAAGAGATCGCAACGAATGATGTTATTTTGTTAAGGATTTAAAGTTGAAACAAACGAGTTGAGCATTCGCCGGAAGTCTCAACAATGGTCGCGATTTAATCAGAGCTCTCGCTAACTCGCAACAAATGACTTCCTATTCGAGTAAAACATTAACTCTGGAAAAGGCTAATCAAGTAGTTGGAAGCGAGTATTTAATTGAATTAACAAAAGAAGACAAAGCGAGCCGAACAGCGTTTAATTTGATTAATTAATTCCATAACCAACATAAATAACCTAATAATCTAATGTTTTTATTGTGGTCTCCGTCTCTCATTTACTCTAGTTCTCTCGTACAGGGGCCCAAGTCTGCTATTGTAATTGTAGTTCAATTGTCTATCAATGACATCTTAATTGCTACTTTTAGCAATTTTGGTAGTCTACTAATTCAATGGCGTCACAATTGTTTTCCGATGGTTTGCCACTGACATATCTAGCTTTGAATCTAGCTTAAATAAACGTTTTTAATATGTAGTTTTTTTTTAAACTCATTTCGGCAAACGCTTTTTAAGCTAATGGCAATACCGAGGTACCATTGAATTACAATCCAATTATAAGAAATCGAACGACCATTGTGAATTTAGTAGACTACGAAATTTTGGACCAATGATAATTGAATTGTAATTGTATTGCGGTTCAATGACAATGACATGTAAAATAGCAGACTTGGGGCCCAGGTTGCCTGGAAGAGATCACTATTAGTGATAAGGTCACATCTTGTGTTACACTGTATGTTTACTTACATATTTTGTTCTTCTTTTTTCATGCAATAAATAAAATAAATAAATAAATAAATAACCAACAAATTAATATGTTACAAACATCGAATTATAACGCTTAGAAGCGCACTAGTCGACGCCGGGATAAACTATTTTTAGTAAGCCTCTAAAGGCCGACTACGTAGTATCATCGCATTTGTTCGACGCGCTCGCTGGAATTATTAAAAAGAGACGTACCTACATTGCTGTGAAAGGGTTTTTTTCGAGCCCCAGAAGAGATAACCTCGATATAGAGAGAGTCATCTCTGTCACACATACTCGTAACTGTATGACATGCAACAGAGACAAGGCGCATCGAGACAGTTGTGTAATACGGTAAGTATTACACAACTGTTTAGCTGTGTAATACGGTAAGTATTACACAACTGTCTCAATAATAATAATAAAAATAGCAGCATACAAAATCTTACCTTGAAAATAATTTGAATTCTGCCAAACTTCTCAACTTTGGAGTTGACATCCTTACTAATATTATAAATGCGAAAGTGTGCTTGTTTGTTGGTTTGTTGATTTGTCGTTCAATCACGCCGCAACAAAGCAACGGATCGACGTGATTTTTACGATGGGATTTTTAAAAACTAAATCCACGCAATTGAATAAGAGTTGACAATAAGAGTACCATTGTATGCATAAAGGACGCTCTGATAGACCATACTGTTAAGTGAAAGGAGCGGGAAGTTGATTGATTGAACTTTTTATCACGTACAAAACTTTGTGATGCTCTGAAATAATATGAGTATGAAAACCGGAACGGGATGAAAAAACGGGATTTTAAAAATCGAACTCCACACAAAGTCGCGTAGTCGCGCGCGTTTAATCAAGCTATATCCAAAATAGATAGGATTCATACCTGTAGCTATAAGATTCATACCTGCAGCTATAGGATTCATACCTGTTACTTCTGGAGCATGGGCTCTCGATGTGGTACTGTGACAGGCATCCGAGGAATCTGTCCTTCTTGGACTTCTCCAGTTCCAGCAGATCCAGTTGTTTGTTGTTGATACAGTATTGCTCTCGGAACTCCTGCAACCAAATCAATTGTACATATTTTTAACTTTCTACACGCCATCTTGAATTGAATGTAACTCTGTAGCCGAAAGCCACACATAAATTAAAAGTTATAAAAAGCTTTATTTGAAACGATTGTGGGGGCGTCCCTAGAAGCATTCGTTTTGAAAGGACAAAACTTTTTTGAAAGGATATTTTTCCACAATACTACCAATTCCGTTCAATTTCACTTCTAATATTAACGATCGGCGATGAGGGGGACGTCACATATACAACGGCCACTATCAAAGTGGCGTCACATATACAACGGCCACTATCAAAGTGGCCGTTGTCACATATACATGTCACATATACAACGGCCACTATCAAAGTGGCCGTTGTATATGTGACGTCACGATATAAGAAGCGCTTACCGCAATGCCCCATATACAGTTTCAGCTCAAACGTGGTACGGGTCTGAACGATTGCTAAATCAACTTCCATAAAGCACGTTTCCAATACTTGTTATTTGAAGGAAGAGAAATTCGATCC
Organism: Hipparchia sbordonii; assembly: GCA_038048805.1. Lineage (NCBI taxonomy): Eukaryota > Metazoa > Arthropoda > Insecta > Lepidoptera > Nymphalidae > Hipparchia > Hipparchia sbordonii. Next base: position 4,433,740 of record CM076110.1, on the reverse strand, counting down.
TGTGATAAATGTATTTAGGGGCGCTCTAAAATCCTCGACCTCATTCAAAACCATTCTATAGAGCTTTTACTTCTTATACTGAATCAATGGACCCAACTCAGTCAATGTTTGTACATGTCGGCATCCGATCGTAGTTTTACCTACATCATAATGTGCCTTGAACCGATTAATGCTAAGACACCCCTGTCGATATGCCCAACTTAACATTCTATTTGTATGTAACCTATATCAAATTGATTTAAATGAAATAAGCAACAAATGACAATTAATGTAACACAAAACAGAAATATGTATACGATACGCGTGCTATCAGCTGTTTATCAAAAGTTCATAATAATTGCTTTCGTTGTTCGCAATACATTGCGTGCTCAAAAATTCATCTACATTGAGGCCTTGACGTCTATAAACGATTACGGTGTATAAACGATTTAAACATTGTCTATAAAAATTACAATATTAGTATCTAACCCATAATTTCCGTGGTAAGTGGCATTTGTATTGTCATTATAGGAGGAATTAAGTGTAAGCTATTCAGAAAATTTTTGTTATGTCCCCTACTCCCTATTTAGAGTAGCTAAGCTTTTTATATTCTCACAGAAGCAGATAACAACGCAAACATCTTCAATCACGGCTTCTCAGCTGCCACAAACGGGGTTGATGGATGATAGCAATAAACAGTGCAGAGAGCCAAAAAATATGTATGAGCAGTGAGCTATAAAGTTCATAATATATCACGTGATAATGGAATATCTTCCGTATTATAATGAACTGTTCACATAAATTATCACATAGTACAAAAATCGTCTTTTGATACTATGTATCTTAGGAGATGGTTTGCGTTTTTTTATATGATTTTGTTGGGTTTGGAGTACATTTTTACCTGTTTGGAGTACATCGTAGTTTTGCTGATTGGAGTACATTGTTACTTATTGGAGAATTTTGTAGTGTAGCTGGTTGTAATACATTGTTACCTATATGGAGTACATCGTAGTCTTGCTAGTTGAAGTACATTATTACCTGTTTGGAGAATTTCGTAGTCTTGCTGGTTGGAATAGATTGTTACCTATATGGAGTACATCGTAGTCTTGCTGTTTGGAGTACATCGTGGTATTGCTAGTTGGAGTACATTGTTACCTGCTTGAAGTACATCGTGGTCTTGCTGGTAGAAGTACATTGTTACCTGTTTAGAGTATCTAGTAGTCTTGCTGGTTGGAGTACATTGTTACCTGTTTGGAGTACATCGTGGTCTTGCTGGTTGGCCGGTCGTCGCTGGCCCTCTGCCGCTTTCTGCCCGCGTTTTCATCCTCTGATTCGTAGCCTTTCGCCGAATGTGCTATGTCCGCCTGATACAAAAAAGATAAGTATAAGATGTTATACACCATTTGTCTATACGTTTTTTTACTGAGAAAGCGGGGAAGCCCTGCCTGCAATAATTGTTAAACCATGTTGCTTTCCATCAGAAAAAATTGTAATAAAAACACATGCAATGAGATTACGTACTCTCATAAAGATTCCATACGCCACAAACTAGCTTAACTTCTTCATTATATTTTATTTTTGGCAAAAATTACACAGATTCTCAAATTGAAAATATTTTTCCTAATCACTGTGCGAACTTAAACTCAAAAGGTTGTAGGTATAGGTATTTTCAATTCCACATGGTGAATTAAATTTAATAAAAAATGCATTGAACAAAACATTTTAACTCTCTGAACCCAGCATCAAATGCGCGAGTGAAATGAAATAGCTTTTACTTGTCCGTTTACTAAATCGCACATAATTGAACTTTTATCTACCTAGAGATTATACGTTGCGACCAACGATGTGAAAAATCCTTCTTTCATAATTCATATTGGAAATTGATTAAAACACCAACCAGAATTCAAAATTTAAAAATGCAGAAATCATGTCCTCTTTTCAAAGCTTCGTGTCAAAATCTATACTAATATATAAAGCTGAAGAGTTTGTTTGTTTGAACGCGCTAATCTCAGGAACTACTGGGTCGAATTGAAAAATTCTTTTTGTGTTGGATAGCCCATTTATCGAGGAAGGCTTTAGGCTATATAACATCACGCTGCGACCAATAAGAGCGAAGCATCAGTGAAAAATGTTGCAAAAACGGGGAAAATTATCCATATTTAAAATATAATCTTTTAAAAACTTCTTAATCGCGATCATAATAACAAAAATTGACGCGGACGAAGTCGCGCGCAACAGCTAGTGTTAAATATAAACCCTTTCTTATGTATTACAGTTAAACTACTTCATCCTTCTCCGTGTGACAAAACTGCTTATTTCAGTTTCAACTAATGCTAACCACTTGAAGTGTAGTAAAGTTTCAAATGTTGCTTACTTAACTGTGTTGTGAACTGAAATGTGGGGTCAAAATTTTAAAGTCGGATTTATCTGCGAAGGTTGTTAATCAAAAATCTGAAATTATAGTTAAAGGAGTTAGCAAAGATATTTTATTTTTTATATGTATAAAGTAAAGAAAATATAACGATATTAACAGTTTTTGCTAACAGTTTTTTGGAAATCAGTAAACAAACAAATCCATACAAGCGTTCCGAAATAAAAAGTGTTTTTTTTTTGAGGCGGTCAAATAAATGTTTCATTATGACTGTAAATCCAGTAGACACATTTATGTAACCTTTGTATTTAATGTGTTACAAATAAAGAAAATTAATCTTCGAATGAAGCGTACTCATATAATATCGATCGAACTTCACTTTGCAAGTTCGTTTGATCATATAATATACATATATAGTATCGCTATTAAAGTTAACAAAATGTTAGTTACACCGTACCACACGAAATAAATAAAGCTTGTGTATTCTACTTAATGAGAAAACTTCGCTCTTTTAGGGTACCAACTTTGTAATTTTATGAGATGTTTTGTAAATATTAACCAACTAAATTGTAGCGGCATTCCGTTGTTTAAAAGTAACGATCGTTATACGTTCCTACACGACTACTGAAATAAAGCGAGCATTCATAGGTCAAGCAGGTGCTGTTAGGTAGCGGTTCTGCGCGTAAAAAGAATAAAATTAAAGTGTGTTTGGCTTATGGCAACGTTAACATAATCATAATATGAGCTTGTAAAATAGTTATATCGAAATTACAGACAGATACTAATTTCATTTATTTAGTTAGATACACAGTTAGTTATATTAATTCGCAGATCTTTATTTTTATTCAATTGTAGCTTAATAAAAAAACTATGTGGAAATTACAGATTATTCAATTTTATATATATTTATATACAGATGTAGATTTACCTATATAAATATTATTAGCTGATGCCCATGATTTCGTCTAAGTTGATTTAGGTTAGGTTCGGCGTATAAAAATTACCACACCTTCTTACCTCTACCGAAGCTCTACAGAAATTGAAAAAAGTTCCCTTCTTATAGTGCTCTTCTAATCTAGGATAGGTAGGTACCTACACAAGAACTATTTCGTCAAAATTTCAGATCTCTAGGTCCACCCAAATAATCCAGATAAAGTTTTGGCTATCTGTAGGGTTAGTCTCAGTTTAAATTCGATTGATCGTATAAGAATTAGATGACATTAGCGTCAAAGTAAAATGAACCATAAGTTTTTCGGTAAGAGCTCAATTTCGTGTACCTATGCTTTCTTAAGTTAGTCACCTTAAAAGTATTTATTATTTATATAAATGGTGTATGGGACACGGGTGTACTGGCTTCCTCGGTGCTTTTCCCTAAATATAATACTTGTCTTGAGGTCTTTTCTGAGCAGTTGTTTGAATTTGAAAATAAACGACTGAACCAGAGTGAACTGACTCCTGTAATGGGACAATCAATCTCGCTGCCCCGTATTAGTGAACCGTCTCGTTAAGCTCCAGAAATTTGTGTGGAGGCAGAAATTTAGCCTGAAAACAGTGACAAATACAAATAAACGACCCCGCAGGAAAATATTGCAGGTAGTATATCGGAGGCTTTGCTTTGACTTCTTTATTGGACAAGATAATTTGCAAAATTATTCACTTCTTTGTTTACGAAATTGTTTTTGACGACCTCTCCAGTTTAGTGGTTAGCGCTGTTGTTTTATAAGTCATGAGGGAGATCTAGGATTTGATTCCCGGCGGGTACGATTTGGGAATTTGTAATTTTCTATTTTCCTTCAATTACATAGCAACGGAATAACGATAGGGAGCAACGAAATGACGTGTTTCTTTTCATGAGTATAGTAGAGGACCTATGGACTGCTAAAAGAAAGCCTTCCCGCGGGATTTAAGAAACCAAGCTCCATGCGGATGAAATTTTTGGGTGAAAGCTATTCAAATAATGTGACTAATTTTACTCTATATAATCTCTATATTCTCTTTATATAATCTCTAAACTAAATTGACAAATCTAAATCTAGTGCCATCGAACTATAATTCTTAGAAGCGCAGTAGTCGACGCGGTGATAAACCATTCAAAGTAAGCCTATAAAGGCCGACTATGCAATCTCCAACTATACTTCGTTGTGTTAGTGCGACGAGCTCGCAGAAAATTATTAAAAAACTAGCGGACGCCCACGACTTCGTATGCTTCTTCAAATCACAATCGACAGTTCCTAATTCCCAAAGTTTAAGAGGGCAGAACCTCTGCAGCATCAGGATTGAAGTATAACTATTCATAATCGACAGTTCTAAATCCCCACAGTTTAGGGGGAACCTACCCCTGCTGCATCAGGATTGAGGAATTGGAACCCGAAGTTTTTATGGGATCATCTCGCAAATTTTTTGTATCAATTACAATAAGATTCACGCAAATCACGGAGATTTCGATATACGTATTAGAAAAACCAAACTTCTTCTCCTCCTTTCTCGAAAGTTGGTTAAAAATGTAAGTAAGTAAAGCTTAATTACCAGTACCGGTACTAGAATATTACATGGCACTCACACATTCATAGCTTGTTTTGAGCCTACGTTTGGAGTGGAACTTTGTTAGAAACTTCTGTTCTAAGCGACATAGTTCGATGTCTACGCTATATTTTCCACTGGGAGTGTTATGAAAGCGATAGCACTAGATTTAGACCTGTTAACTTAGTTTAGTTATGTTTAATTTAGAGATTGTTAGTTCGATGTCTGCGCTATATTTTCCACTGGGAGTGTTATGAAAGCGATAGCACTAGATTTAGACCTGTTAACTTAGTTTAGTTTAGAGAGTGTTTCCAACAGAATTAGCCATACTAAGGTATTAATCCTAGTGAAGTTGCTGAGAACGTGCCGGTTCGCTCAAATTAGCGTAGTTGCCAAGTGCAGCTAAAGTTGACAAAGCCTGTCCTTTGTGAGGGCCCTCTAATTTCTCAGTCCACTGGGAACAGGAACATCACTATGCTTTTAGTGTAATGTTTACTTAGGAGTTCTCTTAAACTTTAATACGGTTAATTTATTAAATGTAGGTACTTCCGTATACTTATTTTAAAAAGGAGATGAATGTACCTAGTTTCATATAGCCTGGCTCATGACTATCTGGATTCAACAGGGTTAAAACATTGCTACATTATTTTGTAAAGTTCGATGCTTACTATTTGGGTTAAAATAAATATTTTGTGTTGAACTTGGGGTTTCCCTTACTTTTGCATTAGTTTCAAAGTACATCTAATTGATATCGTATCAATGAATGAATATTACCAATGCTTAGTTTGGATGTCCTATTAAAGTTCACTTAACCAGATTAATAAAAAAAACTCGCCGCTCCTCTATGTTTTACCGCAATAAGTCTTTAGACTAAATTAATCTAAACCTACCGTCTTTTTTTAATTTAAACTGCTGGTGTGGCATTTTTGTATGGTAATATGTAGAGTCAAGCTGGGATAACATTTCCCGCATTAGAATATTTAAATTCGCCTCAATTTGCATGAATTTTAAGTGTAGGACGTACCGTATTTATGCTAAATCTAGACCCGCAAAAGCAAAACAAATCTAGGCCAAATCTGGCCTAACCAGCGCTTAAAAGGCTTCACATCTCACCTGTGTTGAAACTGATACTCCCGAGCCACCCGCGCTGGCACCTGCGGAGAAAATAAAATATTTCAGAATTCTCACCGCTAAATTCTCACCGCTAAATTCTCACCGCTAAATTCTCACCGCTAAATTCTCTCCGCTAAAATTTCACCGCTCGCTGGGGAAATCTGTATTATAATTTAAAACGTTTAAAACACGTGGAATCCACGTATCAAAACATTAGTATGCGCGTGAAATGAATACGATTGTAACAAGTGTAAATTAAAAATTTAAAACACCCCCGACGGCCGACATGTTGCAACATCCTAATCGCTAGTCAGTAATCATTAAATTAAAAATATGTAATCCGCCATTTTGTGGCGGCGGCCATCTTGGACCGATTTTCATCAAACATAGCTAAGAACACTCCCAACTAATTCACTTTTTAAACAAAAAAAAAAACAAAATCAGAATCGGTTCATCCGTTCGGGAGCTACGATGCCACAGACAGAAACACACACACAGACACGTCAAACTTCTAACACCTCGTTTTTGCGTCGGGGCATAATAATATTTAATATTATAATTATGCTGGTTTCTAAATATACATATGAAATTGGATAGTTAGGAATACTTTGCGGAAATCCATGAAATACACGGCGCAACAAACTTATAATACCATAATATAGTGTAGCATGCGCTATGAGAATCAAGTTGTTAAAATCTCTTTGATTTTACGCCATAAAAAGCAGCTTATGTCACTCTCCAAGTCCTCAAGTATACCCGCACAAAAAGTGATTGAAGGACAAACCGACAAACCTACAAACTAACAAAATACACATCTTCACATTTATATTATTAATAACACAAGTAGCCAATTAGTATTTCCTGAAGATGCCTTGCGTGGGAGTCATCGTGTGCCTATAATAGTGAGTTTGTGAGGCGTTGCGTGTTCCCTGCGTTTTCCTCTCTTGGTTTTGTTCTTTGCTTTACTAGTGATGGTAAAGCGGGCGGTTGTTTTTTTTTAACTAGCCTCTGCCACAGCCTCCCACCAGACCATACCAGAGACAATTCAGAATTCTCAAATTGCCCCCGCCGGGAATTGAACCCGAGACCTTCCAGTTAGAAGACCACAGCGCTCACCACTACGCCAGAGAGGTCGTCAGAATTCGTTTAATTTACAAGCTCACAGAATACATATGTGTGCGGTTAAACTGCAATGTGCCGTTCAAACTCTAATTTGTTAGTAAATTAATAGTTGAAGTTATGTAAGTTAACGAACTTACGAGTAATTTGGCTGTGCTTCGTTAGGAACACTAGTTTTGGTGATTTAAGCTGATCAAATAAACTAGTACCACAGGGAATTCCTGGTACGTAGGACCTAAAACGATCCTGATTTTCAGCAAAAATGTGAGAAGGATAGATTTATTCAATGTCGTGTAGCGGGAAAGAGATGGCAGTATGCAAGTTGACCGCAAGTGTGTGTATACACAACCTCGAAAGAAATCAAATTAATATTCCGTTTATAAACCTAACTATGATATAGATAATTAACAAAAATATCATGAGGATATTGGAAATTGAAAATATCAACAGAAGTAAAAAGTTCATGTACACAAAAATAAAGTTACTCTTTACGATTTTTATGACAGCGTTTGAGTTTCTTTACACGCAAAAAACCATAAAAAAAAATTATTTTAGCTTCTACAAAACCATCGAAAGAGACGCGTTATTTTAGGACCAAACGTAAACTAAAAAATGTTATAAAATAGAAATAGACCTCCCGTGCTATTGCACGGAATACCTTAGTACCTAGTACCTATATAGTACACGGAGTACCTAGTTACCCTACACTCTTGACCGGTTTTTATTTAATACCTAGTGCTCTTAAGTATCATTAGTCTCGGATAGACGGACTGACGTTTTAACCTTTTTTTAACCTCTATCTTGAGTCTGAGTTGACTCAGAGCATGCTGTATAGACGTCAGCATCAACAGACGATTTAACCTCGTTTTAAGCTCTATCAGTTATAAGCTCAGGTCAGGTCGTGCATGGAGTACTGCAGTCACCTTTTCGATGGCTCCGCTAAATACCAACTTGCTGCACTAGATGCTGTAGATCGTCGAGCTACTCACTCATTGGCAATGACTCACCACTTTTAAGTAAACTCCAGAGTATCGATCACCGCCGTAAAGTTGCCGGCTTGTCGGTGTTTTATAGAATAAGTATATTTCGGTGAGTGTGCTCAGGAGCTCTTCGATCTTGTCCCCCCTTCACCTTTTTACCACCGCACTGCAAGACATAGGAAGAGCTTCCATCCCTACGTCGTTCATATTCCACCTACGCGCACCAAGCGCTTTAAGTCTTCATTCCTGTTTCGCACGGCTAGGGTCTGGAATGCTCTTCCAAGATCTGTGTTTCCTAACACGTACAATTTGGGTATCTTTAAAACAAGAGTGAATAGGCATCTTCTAGGCAAACGCGTTACACCTTAGACCACATCATCACTTTCCATCAGGTGTGGTAGTGGTCAAGCGTGTGCCTATAATGTATAAAAAAAAAATCTTGTCAGAGCACACTCTATAGACCTCATCATAAAAGTACGCTGTATAATCCTGTGAGTGTACGTCGGCACTTGGAATAAATTCAAATGTTCTCCTTGCTCCATAAAAAACTCTCAAATGAGGCAACAAAACAGCTGCAATGTAAGTGTGAAAATAGGGCGCACTAATGAAGCGCAAAACTTACACAGAATTTTCCTTTTTCTGCCATTTCCTTTTGATACTCTTACAATTTATTCTTTTGAATCATATCTAGTATCTATCTGTTCATATTTTGACGACTGTAACGAAAATATAGCTTCATTTATACTTCTGTTTATAAAGTTAAATTAGAAGTATTTTTTTTTTGAATTTATTTATTTATTGTCCAGAGCATGGTACATTATAATATACATTAGATAATACTAGTGGTTCGCCCCGAACTGAGACCTCGCGATATCCCATAATTCCCAAAAGTTTTAATTATATATTGTAATAATTAACTTTTAACATTAGACACAATAAAAAAAAATAATAGTTGACATAAAACTGTTTTACTAACACAGCGCCATCTATTAGCATTATTGTGAAGCTATTAGCTTTACAATAATGCTAATAGATGGCGTATTAAAATTAAATAATTTCGTTTCTTTATAACATTTATCTAATTTTAGTATTTGTTGTTCAAGTACAGGATATAACTGAATTTTCAACCAAGTTTCACGTTCTAATATTCAGTAATTCAGAAGTTATAGGGTTCTGACAGACATTTAGACGGACACACTTCTCTGTCTAGTAGGCAAGCGCCCTAGTTGACTCAGAGAACTCGCTTCGCTCGTTCAATTATAGATGTTACATTAGTAGGTAAGATCTGTATGTTCGTTGCATCTGCACCGTTGCCGGTGTACAATATTCAAGTTACTAAATTATAGGCACACATTACATAACTAATTCGAATTATATATCCTTATTATTTATTATTAAAACCTAATTATTTTATACAATAAAAATCATCTTTTTCTACGTAAATTATAATTGAATGATACCTAATACTATATTAGGGCTTTCTGACACATATACAAAAGCAAAATCGGTTCAGTATAGTTTTCAAGATAATTATGGACACAGGACAGTGGACACTTTCCTTTTTCACTCCTCAGTTATTCTTTTTTATTTCGGTATATTATTGAAGTCGTTTTAATTTTTCTAAAATTATGTTTGTTTTAATTCATATTTTAAGTTTTTTCATAAGTGTTTTTTTTTTTGAGGTATACAATAAAATGTATTCATTTCATTTCATTCCTCATATTATTATTTTATATTCTCCATATTCAGACGCAAAAAGTGTCATGATTTTCAGAAAGATTTGCGAAGAGAAAATAGGCGGAGGTGAAAACCAATTCATTGATAAGTCACTTGAAGGCGTAGGTAGGTGCTACCTTAAAGTTAGGGGTTTTCGATTAAAATGGATATCACAAAAACTACATTATAATATTATTACCAGTATTTATTACTTGTGCACAATCGTTAATGAATTCCCGTAGTGCCTGACCGACCGTTGCTGTTATGAAATTAAGAAAATTATTCAATTAATTTTGGGAGTTCTGCCAGAACAATCACGAAACTAATTAATTACAATTATAATGGAAAGGAGACGTCGCTTATTTGTATTTCAAGGTAAATTAATTTTGCATTATTTTCTGTGCTGTTGTCTGTAGGTATTGTTTTGTATCACGAGAATGAACGATAAATTAGGATTTCACCCAAAAGTGAAAGGCTTTTGTCTACGTATACCCTTGATAATAAATAGAAAATTTTTACGTAGAAAGAGATCTTCCAATAAAATGTTATATACGCGCTGCAGTCTTAAACTAACTCAAAATTTTTCATACCTAAGTACTAGATATGCCTACACAATTATAATGAGATCTGTATCTCATTAAAATCCGTATCTCATTCTCATGATATATTGTTTCTCTAGAACTACACAAGAAGAAAGTGTACAACAAATTACCATGTGCATTGTGCATAATTCGATTTGATAATAATTTGCTGAAAACTTTCCTTACTGAACAGTTGTGGTCTGAAAATGTTTCAGTGAAAAATGAAATGGTGTCAGTTTTCAAACTAGACGCTTTAAATTATAACTCTTCTTGTGTAAGTGACGCCTAACTTCAGTGTTTAATTGAAAGTTCCCTACAATGGATAGATTAAACCAAGCAGAAAGTTGGATCCCAAGATCAAAAATAAACCGAAATATTATGGAAATATTATCACGTCGGCGGATACTTTTTAGGTTGGATACGTTGATGAATATCAATAAGATGGGTCCGGAAAACTCTCTACCCTTACATTAAATTCGTCGAATTGTCGGATCTCTGGACCCGATTTCTTAGAATAATTACACATTCATATTTTATAGCTCTGAAAGTCGAAATAACCTGATTTTGAACCTTTTTTTGTGATGTAAAATGGAAAAAAATGGGAATGGAGTGGAATGGAAAGGGGTATAGCATGTTATTTATAAATAACTAGCTGATACCCGTGACTTTGTGCGCGTGGATTGCGGTTTTCTAATTCCCGCGGGATCTCTCTTATTTTTCGGAATAAAAAGTAGCCTCCGTGTTATTCCAGACTATAATCTGTCTCTGTGCCTTTCAGCCAAATCGGTTCAATCGTTGCGCGTGATTGAGTAACAAACATCCATCCCTCAATCCATACATCCAAACTTTCGCACTTATAATAATAGTAGGATAATGTCCTTCCGATCGAACTCACTCACAGCGGCCCAACTTTATACGGATAATCCATCTGCATCAGCTGTTTGCACGCACACGCACACACACACACACACACACACACACACACAAACACACACACACACACAAACACACACACACACACACACACACACAAACACACACACACACACACACACACACACACACACACACACACAAACACACACACACACACACACAAACACACACACACACACACACACAAACACACACACACACACACACACACATAGGTGCACTCTCTGGTTTCTCACTCTCACAGAAAAAAAGTCCAGAATAAAAGCTGATAAAAGTCCACAAAGTATATGCTAGAATCAAACTGTGTTAGGCAAAAGTACTAGGTAAGTAGTAACAACACCCTTCTTCCCATTAAGCTAAACTATATCACCTTTCAACTAGCTCAATCAAATTCTGATTCCAAATAAAAATCGTTTTACTCCGCGCCAGCAAAGTAATCCCCTATTTGGATATCCTTGATATCGGAGCCTTTATCATATCGTTAATATTTATAGAACAGTCGTGTAGACTGCAATATTAAATCTCATCCATATTTGGAGATATCTGTAGAGCTGAGTAAAATTGGATTTCGAAATAAGTTTCGTACCACCCTCACACGAGGTATACTCTCATGACAACTAAGAAAGCTGTGAGCTGTTAATTTTAATTTATAATCACCGGGCGCGGAACATAAGCAGAAATATATCTCAATTTTTGTTACATTTTTAGGATTATAATAAAATTTACGTAATTTTTTTATTTTATTTATTATATAACTGCCATTTACGTGACCTAATTAAAAAAATTACAGTCTACTACCTAAATACAAATGAACTACTTTAGGCTCCCTACTGATTTTAACTTGATTCTAAACAAACGCGAAGGTTGATTAATCCTAAGAAACGTTCAAGAATGGCTCAAAGTTAATCAAATATTAGTTGTTTTAAAGTTTATTTATATAAATAAACAACTTAAAGATGTTTAAAATTACCCTGAAACTTGTCAAAAATAAGAACAATTTGAAATATTGTATTTGTTTCCCCTGCCCCTCTCGTCGCCTCTTCTATCGCATTTCGCTTTCAGAACAGTTCGTTCAATTTCGGTGGATGCTAAAACTCTTCGGTTTCGGCCAAAAAAAAAACTTTGGTCCATTCTTTCCGAAGGATTAGGCCGCAAGTGGCCGAAGCCGAAGCTGAAGCAGAAACTTCGGTCGGACGCTGCACCCTAACGAGACAAATACTTTAATATAAATATAAATAGTGTATAATGTAAATAGACATAGGTATATAAATAGTGCTCTCATCTGATACTATGCAAAAAGTTTTTAGCATTTCATTTGGATGACGGAGAAAATTTGCAATTCAAACTCGCAACAACGACAAAGCATATAACAATGCGATACGATGCAAAACAGACAATTAAACAACACAAATAATTTCATTTATGCAAAGCCTTCTTAGCACATACCAAGTTATTTTAGGCACACGAAAAAAAAAACCATTAGCAGGAGTGAATCGCCATCTAAGCCAAGCACGTTCAGTCAATTCAATTAGTAAGTGTGTAGTACTTTTCGAAGCTTTTATGTGTGTGCATCGATCTGATTGACACACGCACAACTTAAACCGGCGGATCTCGAAATTTGAAACTTTGGGGAATACCTTCATTACTCTAGAGCACGGGTGGCCAACCGATCGAGGTCGATCGCGATCGATCGGTCGATCGCGGCATGACTTTGCAAATCTACCGGAAAATGCTCAGGCGCAATGCTCACACTAATATTATGAATAAGTAGTTATCAACTAGTTCCTAAGGATTCAATTTTATGTATTCCCTTTTAATCAAATAAAAAAAGACGTGTGGCACTCGGGGACTGCCGCGCTAGATGGCGTTGATAAAAAATGCGCCATCTAGCGGCTCACCGTAGAGGAGTTCTGAGTCAGGTTATTTTCTGGATTCGGTCTCCACGCTGGCCCGCGATAGAAGCTATGCAATAGCTTAAAAATACTACATAAGTAACTTATACTGTTTCATTTATCAAGAAGTATGAAATTGGTAGATCTCACAAGGTTTTGTCAGTAAATAGATATTAGAACTAATCAAGTTATGCTATAGAGTCCAGGTAATCAAGAATTTTTTTAATTCCATTGCTGAAGGAGTGAAAAGGGTTGTAAGTTAACTTCTTAACCAAAATCCACTAGTGATGTTCTGAGAGTCTAAAAAAAGGTCTTGTATGGTCTAACTTTAATGGCCTTATCTCTAAAAATCGTGATTTTTGAGGAAAATTCTTCTCAATTTTATCGCACTGTACCCGTCCCGGAATGGTGCTATTATTGGATGATTTATAACTCATAACGGTGTCATTGAAGGGTTTTAAACTGCTATATGGCGTTGGAAAATTAAGGTCATATTTTATATTTTGTAAAATAGTGACGACCTGTTTGGTTCAGTGATACATAGTCTATCCGACGTCTTTGTATACCTATAGATTTGAATTTTGGTTCAATCAGTTTAAGAAATTGTCTTGATATCCACATTGTATGTGTTATTATACTAATAAATAATAATATTATATCCGAAAGTGTCGGTAAAGCGGCACAAATAGGTATTCCTCTCTCGTCTACAGTTTCATATTTTCCCATTTGCCCGTAACTTCAATCTCACTTGATGGTTAATGACGATGCAGTCTAAGATGGTAGCGGTATAACAGTATACAATAAATACGAATCTTTGATTTTAAAAAGCAGTATTCCAAACATTTTGGCACCTCTTAGTAATTTTACTAGGTATAAATTTTTTAAAGTGCTTTAAATTAGGTCAAAGAAATAATATAAAACAGAACTTTATCTCTTTTAAACTGTTCTCTATGACTATATTTCGCATCGTGAATAAACCTGTTTCCTGGAATGTGATCTAAGTTTAAAAGCTAAAAGTTAAAGTAATTCACAGAGTGCTGTATAAAACTTTACGACGACTCCCTGAACTTTATCACACAACTGTTACAGAGGATATAAACTCACAAGTATGTCCTGGGTATCTTCATATAGAAGATCATGTATGTAGGTCTGTAGGTATCTGTTAAAAGTACTAAAATAGTAAGGAACTAACGCTGTTTACTGTGTATTATAACTATTGTTTAAAGTTAGTTGGAATTTTTGAAAATGATTTAAAAAAAAGACGTGTGGCACTCGGGGACTGCGGCGGTAAAGCTATTGCATAGCATTTTTTATCAACGCCATCTAGAGGTGAGAGGAGTCCCGTGTCAGGTTATTTTCGTTACGGAATTTCTGGATTCGGTCTCCACGCTCAAGGCCCGCGATAGAAGCTATGCAATAGCTTAAAATTATTTATTAGTTTGTTTATGTACTGAAGTTAGTTTACTTTAACTGATGTTTGACTTATTAAATGACACAAGGGCGCCATCTTGAATTATATCATAACCTGACACGGGACTCCTCTCACCGCTAGATGGCATTGATAAAAAATGCTATGCAATAGCTTTACCGCGGCAGTCCCCGAGTGCCACACGTCTTTATTTTATAATGTATAATATCACTGCTTAATATATTTCTATGAATATCTAATCTGTATCTACATTCATTAGGTTTTCGACATTGATTTGGGTGCTATTATCAGTATGAAGGGCTCTCAAAATTAATCAATCCCGAGAACACGATCAATTAAACTCGCATTCCATTTGGCTGCAAACGACAATGGCTTATAGCCCCATTGTGTGCCGATCAAAGCCATAAATTGTAGAGGAATGGTAATGCAGATATAATTAAAATTATTGCACTTAAATATAACTAGTTGATACCCGCGATTTTGACCACGTGGATCTAGTTTTTAATCCCTTGGGACATTGTTGATATTCCGAGATAAAAAGTGACTTATGCCCAACTTCAGGACGCAAGTAGACGGTTGAGCTGTGTAATATATCAGACAGGAATAAGTCTGTTTATATGCCTGATATGTTCTCTAATTTATAAATATTTGTATAGATTCAAAAAACTTTTCCTGCTAACCTTATAAAAAAGGATGAAAGACTAAATAACTCGAAGTTTTAAGCTATTGCATAGCTTCTATCGCGGGCCTTGAGCGTGGAGACCGAATCCAGAAATTCCGTAACGAAAATAACCTGACACGGGACTCCTCTCACCGCTAGATGGCGTTGATAAAAAATGCTCTGCAATAGCTTTACCGCGGCAGTCCCCGAGTGCCACACGTCTTTTTTTTTTTCAAGAAGTCGTTTTTTAGTAAAAAATTAAATATCACGATTTTCGTATGTAAAACGGGAAAAATTGCTTCACAATATTATATTAAATTCATGTTTCAAAGTAAACGCTTCCAGTTTAATATAACAGCGGTATGACAGGGAATTGAATTTTTAAAACGAGTTTTCATATAGATAGGTGAGATAGGTTGTCTAAAGGCTTTATCTATTTATATACTAGCTGATGCCCGCGACTTCGTACGCGTGCATTGAAGTTTTTAATTCCCACGGGAACTTGCTTATTTTCTGGAATAGAATATAGTTGCGGGCATCAACTAGTAACTTCATAAAAATCAATCCATTTGTTAGAAAGCTACGAGGGAACAGACGGACACACCGATAAACAAATACCCAGACAGGCAGATCCACACGTGAAACTTATAACACCCATCTTTTTCTGTCGTGGCTTAAAAATAATCTAGCATATCTTTTATTGTATAATATTCACACACCAGTACTGGTAAAATGTATTAGGCTCGTTTTTCTTATATTACATCATATTGTACCTGCATTTTGGTGAATAAATGATCTATCTATCAATCTATCTATTTGTTTCTTCTACTTCTTACTCTTAAGTTAATCATACAGAATTTATTACTAGCTCCCGGTTACGGGAACCCTTTCGTGTGTTCTGACACCAGTTATTTTCCTCAGACCAATTCCAATTGATAGGCTTAAGGAGGTACATCTCGTCCTATTTTATATGAAACAATGAAGAAATGACCCGGCCGTTCTACGTTTTTCCTTTTATTGCCCCCTTTACTGCCACTCGTAAAAGGTTTACTGCTGTAAACGTATTAAACTGCTAAAATCATTTTTTTTTTTATGATTAGAACACCTTCCTTTAGTTAAATATCTCATTTATAGTTACTGCTACTTATTCTGATGCCCCTTTTTTATCGTGGTCGTTGTGTGAATCGATAGACACCCTCTGTTGGATACTGACTTGTCAACCGACTCCAAAAAATAAGGAGGTTCTCAATTTGTCGGATTTTTTTAAAAATTTTTGTGTATTTCCCCGATTTTTAGAAGGCGCCTGAACCGATTAGGAAAATTCTTTTTTGTTTGAAAAAGTATACTTCCCAGATAGTCCCTTGGTCAGGATCTGATGTTGGACTCCTAGGGAAATCGAGGGAACTCTTCAAATAGGCACACTTGATATATTTTGTCGTGGCGTTTGAAGTCGGTTTCTTTCGGAGGCAAAGCGCTCAGTACAATTATACATACTCGTATATTACAGTTTTGTTTAAGCATTTATAGATTTAGATGGATTTGATAGACAAGACAGGAGCTTAGTTCCGGGCTTGGGACCGTCTAAACGACATCCCCGGATATTACGACCCGGCTGAAGCGATTTAACAGACCCAGCTCGGATGTGTTAAGATGTATAGATTGACAATTTCCTCTGATAGTAATACACGAATGGACCTTTTATCGTGTTAATAAATTCACAAGTACCGGCCTTTGAAAGAGACTAAAATTCTAAAAAAAAAATATCTAGACTACTAATAAAAGGTGCTTATTAGTAGATTAGATAGTGGCTGTGATTTCTCCGATGACGATAGTAATTCTTACTAATATTATAAATGCGAAAGTTTTTGTTGGTTTGTCCTTCAATCATGCCGCAACAAAGCAACGAATCGACGTAATTTCTAGCATGGCTATAGTTGAGGATCGGGAAAGTGATTTTCCGGGATAAAAAAAAATTTAAAACTAAATCCACGCGAGCAAAGCCGCGCGCATCAACTAGTTATATATATATTTCCTAATAGAATTAAGGCCATCTTGAGCTAAACGGATATTACAATCCAGACTAGGCTTAATCGGATCGCTCAGACGTAGGTGTGGTGGATTGACAATCTCCTGTTTCATTTAACGACAAATTGAAGATCGCAATGTATTACGGTATTACTTACTTGCTTATAGTTACTTCTATAAAACTTTGTTGGAACTATCTATATATATAAAATTCAAAGTTCTGACTGACTGATTGACTGACTGAGATATCAACGCACAGCCTAAACTACTGAAGTTAGAAACTTGAAATTTTTACAGGATTATTGGAAATTCCACCCCTAAGGGGTTTAAATAGGGGATGGAAGTTTATATGAAACTCCGTCATTTTTCAAGCTGTTTCCATCAAAGTTGGTATTAGAGCTTTCAGTTAAAAATAAAGAAGTACGTGTGTCACAGTTTTTGAAAATTCCACCCCAAAATCTAATTTCACGCGGACGAAGTCGCGGAGGCAAAAGCTAGTACTTAATAAGGATATTGCATCCAGTCTAGGATAATAGTCGGTTGGAATGACCCGTCTATTTGGAATTTGGATTATAATCCAAAATATAAAAAAAAATGTTCTCCCGACCGAATCCGGCCACGGCGGCCAATCTCCACAGAGATTAGCCATCTGCGAGAGAGATATTATAGTGCACAAGTGTGTGCTTGAACACAGGTGCAGTGTCTATTCTCTCACTCTCATAACCCGGATAGGTCAGAAAATCCAACACGACCGGAGAAACCAAGCAAAAAAGCCAAGTTCCCAAGCAAGCAATGCCACCACCACTCACATGCTCCACCACACAAGACTTTTATACTGCTCTCTGAAGTATGAAAGTCTTGTGTGTACTGAATAAAATGTTTGGAAAGTTATCTTCAGTAGAAACACTTTGGAATCTTTCTACTTCACAACTTCATTGTTCTAATCAGCCCCTGAATAATGGCGTGTTGAGCATTCGCCATTTTGTACGAGAGTCCTTCGAGCGAATAAACAATCGAATTCCCATCTCACTTGATGTGACTTGATAGCCGGGTTGCGAAGTACTTTATCACGAACGACACGATGAGATAACGATATGGAAGACATTGCATATTTTATTAAAAATACATTATTATTAAGCTATTGCATAGCTTCTAGCGCGGGTCTTGAGCGTGGAGACCGAATCCAGAAATTCCGTAACGAAAATAACCTGACACTGGACTCCTCTCACCGCTAGATGGCGTTGATAAAAAATGCTATGCAATAGCTTTACCGCGGCAGTCCCCGAGTGCCACACGTCTTTTTTTATTTATTTTACGAAAATCAACAGCAAATTAGAGAGATAGTCACAATTGTATGACCAATTATAGATTTTCTCAAAATTAACTACAGAAAAAGATACATTTTGTGAGAGTGATTAAAATAATAATTTAGAAAAAATTAAAACATGAAGCTTGGAAACATAAATAATGAGAACAAAAAATTACAAAATATTTTTGAGTAGAAAGTAAGTCAATGAAACAGTAGGTATGTGTGTGTGTGTAATTGTGTGCTTGTGTGTCTGTGTGTATGACTGTATGTGTGTGAGTACGTAACTGTGCATGTATGTTAGAAATTGATTAAGTGTGTGTAAATGTTTTCTCGTAGAAATATCAGGAATTTTGTAAGGTGTACCTATCGCCTAAATGTCTGTTTTGAGGAATGAGAGAAGTAAGATGGCTGACTACTAATACCTCACTACTGAACGCAGGTTTCCTCTGAGAGAATGGTTATAGGCCATCATAGTCCACCACACTGGCCCAATACAAATTGGCAGGCTTATAATTTTACCTCCTTGCTAACGTACGTGTACTTTACTCTATGGTCCTGTATAGAATTTTTTTTAAATATATAGACTAGCGCTTGACTGCGATCTCATCTGATGGTAAGTGAAGATGCAGCCTAAGAAGGTAGCGGGCCAACTTTGGCATAGAAAATGCCTATTCACTCTTGATTTGAAGATAACTTAAGTTATAAGCCTGCCAATTCAAATTGGGTCAGCGTGGTTATAGTTAGTTGGAAAAACGAAAACCGGAAGGGCAGTCCAAATTTCTCTCATTCCAACATTCCAACAGAAATGCAATGATGTAACTGATCAACTGAAACAAATTCTTCCCTAGGTCACAGAATACCTAGGTCTGATGGTTCGATCCGAAAAGGTTTTCAGCTAAAGAGCTACAGTTTGACCTGTTTATAACAACATAGCAATGTAACAGTGCAAATTACATATTTTTAAGTGGGTCTAAAAGTAACTTCAATGGCTATTGATTGATCAGTAAGTGTCTTATTTTTTGCCTTTACGGATTTTAGTGTCCTATTTCCACTTTGGAAATACCAATCGTACCGTATATTGCTCGTTGAATTGAAGCCTAGCTATATCTGGATTTTCAACAAAGCACCTCTCCTGTCCTGTGGTCTGTGTAGGTGTCGAATTTATCAGCAAGTTTCTCGGTTCGAGAAATCTCCGGTAAATCAATATTCATTTCGCTATATCTACCTATGGCCAGCCCGGCAAGGGTTTCCTCTCAAAATAAGAAACTTTACACCATTCATAATAATATCTTGCTAACATTTATACCAAAGTCACCGACATAGCTCTGCGAGTTGCGAAACTGAAGTGGAAATGGGCGGGGCATATAGTTCGAAGAGCTGATGGTCGATGGGGTCCCAAGGTGCTGGAGTGGCGACCTCGCACCGGGAAGCGCAGTGTTGGCAGACCCCCCACTAGGTGGATAGACGACATCAAGCGAGTCGCAGGGAGCCGCTGGATTCAGGCGGCGCAAGACCGAGGCTTGTGGAGGTCCATGCAGGAGACTTATGTCCAGCAGTGGACGTCCATTAGTTGAAGAAGAAGAACATTTATACTACTTACATCGCTAAGAGCCTAATAGTATCTAAATGTCGGCGTATGTTGCGGTTATTTGATTTGGTCGGAATTATCAAACATACAACCACAGAATCAAACAAACAAGGTAATCTTTAAGGCTTTAAATGAGGCTTCATTAGTCTAACAGTTAAAAGTGCGGACAAAAAATGGAAAGGTTACTTTTTATCTCAGAAAAGTAGAGGGGTCCCACGGGATTTTTATAACCTGTCTCCATTTAGACGAAGTCGCGGGAAAAAATTAGTACTAAATATTTTTTACTAGCTGATGCCCGCGACTTTATCCGCGTGGATTTAGTTTTTAAAATCCAAAATTTTGAAGGGAGAAAAAGTAGCCTATGTCGCTATCCAGATCCTCAACCTTACCCATGCAAAAAATCACGTCGATCCGTAGCTCTGTTGCAGCGTTATTGAAGGACAAACCAACAAACCAACATTAACTAGATTACGAGATAGGCTTGCGCTTGATGATAATCAATGATGGAAAGCACTAATGAGATCCAAGTTGAAGTGTGCTTGCCTAGACAATGTCTATTCACTCTTACCTTGAAGGTACTTAAAGTATTTATACGTGGCCGGAAAAGCAAACGCAGGAAGCGCATTCCACACTTTAGCGGTTCGTTTACAAATAGAAATACAAGTAGCAGCAAATTAAAAGAAAATTCAGTGGACATTTATCGGCCAAAATGCCACTGCCGTTGTCACGAACAGTCCAAAGGCAGTTAGGAAGGAAAATGGGGTTGTGTGCCTTAATTGCTCACTTTAGACAAATATATAGACCGGACACCCGAATTGAGTTGATTAAAGTGTAAATGGATTTCCAATAATCTTCATTTTGTGTGCGATTTTGTTCTTTTCTTTATCAACTTTTCTCTTAGTATAAAACTTCACAAAAGGAAAATAAAACATTGAGAAAATTGAAAATAAAAGTATTAGGTAAGTAAATATTTAAATAATAATAATTATGAAGATCTCGTAATATTATTATTTACTTACTCATTTTTGCCTACAAGGTTAGGTTTTAAAAATTTTTGAATTGATTTTTTTTTTTTTCATTTTTCCCGGGTTAATAAGTATCTTGGATCAGTAACTAGGTCTTTAACCTGTCTACTTACTCTGAGACTTATGCTGATATTTATAGCGTGAGCTCTGACTTAGCTCAGACTGAAGATAGAATTAAAACGGGACACAAATATGCTTTGCCATAAATCTGTCTCCTTTTATCTCTGTCTTGAGTCCTTGAGTCTGAGTAGAGCTAAAGTGCGGTCTATAGATTTCAGCCTCCGTTAACCGAGCATTATAGTTTAGTTCTAAAAAAAATTGCAATTGACTGAAGTCAGAGTGAAAGTGACTAATTTATTTATTTTTAATAAAGAATTACTATTCTTAAAACTTTAAAAAGTATAAATCTTCGAATTTAGTCGTATAAATCACACTCATTAAGGAACAAGGTAGTCAGTCTTACACGGTTTGAGTATTAAACAGGATCTGTTTTATCGACGGAAACTCGCCTCGTCAAAGTCGAATCGGGTCTGTTGGGTTTCCATTTATGCTAATGTGTCAGTTACATCAAGTTCGATCGAAGAACACGTGGAACATTTCGAATTGTAAGCTGAAATCGCTGAGCAGAGATCAAATATAAACAAAATGGTTTATTCACTTTACCCGGTCCGCCTCTGTTTAACGTACTAACATTTGCTCTGCAACTGGTACGAGTAGAGTTCTACGGAAAGGCTTTCTGGGAACAAGCTGCAAATTAAATCAGCAGTACCGTGACGTACGCTCGAATGGCTATTATGTTTGACTGAGACCAATTTTACCGATATTTTGAGAACAGAGAGGTTTATACTGTTTGTAGTATTTGTGACAGTCTGGTATACGCCGTGAGCATAGCAACACCTTGCAAGACGTCGATTGCTCTTCCGATATTACTGAAATATGTCTTTCATTCCACCACCACCACACTGTTTATCCTGCGGTTCGATTAAAATGATATTATTTTGGATTAATGAGTTATTAATATTCTACGCGACTCTAACTGCTCCTTTTTTTATTCGATGACAAGATAGTCCTTGACTGCGATCTCACCTGATGGTAACTGACGATGCAGTCTAAGATGGTAGCGGGCTAATTTGGAAGGGGCATGGCAGTGTCCTCATACCCCTAATAGCTTGGCGGCACATCTTTGACGGTAGGGTGGTAACTAGCCACGGCCAAAGTCACCCACCAGACCAGACCAGTCACAATTTGGAAATTATAAATTCCCAAATTGCCCCCGCCGGGAATCGAACCCGAGACCTCCTGAGAGAGTTATAAGACCACAGCACTCACCACCGGGCCAGGGAAATCTTCAATACTCTATTGTAACTTTTCGGTTACAAATTATTTTTCAAACCGATGGTAGTGTTTTTACCAGTCATCAAAATCAGTAAAAGTAGGTCTATAAAGAAATAGTTTCAGGAAGTTTTAGAGATACAAAGAAGGCAGGTGAAAAGGAAACTAATAGGTTCAAGCAATGAAGCTTAGAGGAGGAAGCAAAAAGGAAAGTTTTGGAAGCACATATCGAATTAGGAAGCAAGAAAGAAAGTGTGCCAAAGTGTCTCGAGTTGGGCCTGTATATACTATTCACTGTATGAATACAACTTTATTATTTCGTACGGAATGAGTTCTACGAAATAATAAATGAGATTGTAGGCGTGAAGTCATACATAATTTAGGAGGTGAATTACCATTTAGGAGTAAGAAATAACCTTTTCATGGGTAACTCACATTCATAAAATGAGCATTTTTTTATTTAGACAGCGCGTGTAATAGTACATAGTGCTTTATACTACACCTACGAGGAAAATAATAGACACATTATTTAATTGAAATTCATACAATTATTAAAACTTAGGGTGATATTTTTGTTCGGCAAATTAATAGTTTTTAATTCTGGCGGCGTCATCAAGATATCTTCATTGTCGCTACTAGAGATTTTGCGTTTTAGAGAAAATGTCATTTTATACTACACCTGCTCGGAAAGTACCTTCTGATTTGTGTCAAATCGCAAAAGAGCGAGAAAGAAAATACGTCATTACGTGGATTTTTCCAAATCGGTCCAGGCGTCTTCGAGTAATCGGGGAACATACAAAAAAGCAAATGAAAAAAATTCCGACGAATTAAGAACCTCCTCCTCTTTTGGGCGTCGGTTAAAAACCTAGTAGTAGTAAAGTAATTGTAAGAACCTATTGTGATTATTTTGAATCACAATTCACAATCTGAGTCTGGCATTTCTATCGCTGTGCTAACATTGAAATGCGCTCTCAGAAGTGGGAACTAGGTCCTTAATTTTATAAGTGCAACTGCGGCAATAACAATGGCATTTTACTGGCGTTAGCTTTCCCACTTCCCACTTTCTAAATGGCGGTTTCATATTATTTCTCTGTCTATTTCCCTCGTTAGCGAGTTGAACTGGCACGTCGTTTGTTTTCCCCTAGACCAATATCAGTTTGTAAAGAATTCAAACTTTAGCCCTTGCTTCAGCGTTCTATTGAAAAGTTGTGGATTTCAGTTTTCAACTCTCATTTTGTTATTTCATTTTTATTGGAGTTTAGTTTTCACACTTCATATTCGTGAAACTATAGGAAAGATTCGAAAAGCAAGACTGAAAGGTGTTCTGTTTTTAAAGATTCACGATAGGTACATATACGAACTAGCTTTTGCCCCCGCGACTTCGTCCGCGTGGAATTAGATTTTGGGGTGGAATTTTCAAAAACTGTGACATACGTACTTCTTTATTTTTAACTGAAAGCTCAAATACCAACTTTGATGGAAACAACTTGAAAAATGACGGAGTTTCATATAAACTTCCATCCCCTATTTAAACCCCTTAGGGGTGGAATTTCCAATAATCCTTTCTTAGTGTGCGTCTACGTCATAAAAGATACCAACTGTAAAAATTTCAAGTTTCTAACTTCAGTAGTTTAGGCTGTGCGTTGATATCTCAGTCAGTCAGGGCTTTGAATTTTATATATATAGATGAACGAACGAACGTACATACATACCCACATAGAGTACCAAGGAAAACGACAAGAACAAGAAGAAGGTACATATTTGAGATTGCAATCGTTTTATTACCATGCAAATGCGATAATTATAATTATTAACTGACCCGACTGACGTTGTATTTGTTCTTTTAAAAAAAAATTGAAGACAAAAATTCTTTTGTTGATGATGATTATCATTGTGATACAAAGACAGTAGTTTGTAGTTGTATAAAAATAACTATTAAGTCTTCAAAGAATGTATCACGAATATTATCGTTTTTAACTAAATTATTCCGAAACAGATCACTCATGCATTATTCATTGCGCACGAACGAAGATTTCCCTCATAATAGCTATCGGGAATCAAATCAATCGAGGCGAAACTCAAATTGTTTATTCACATCGAGGACCCTTACACAAAAGAGGGATTGCTCAGTCTCCTGTTCATCGAAATCAATACTTATCGAGCAGCAAACCAGATATCAGAACTCCGACTGTCATTTTTCAAGTTAATGTAAAAAACAGCGCGCAAAACTGTCCTTTTGTATCGAAACTAACTTTTGGGAAGTATTGATGTGATATCGCAGATACAAATGACATTTTTACGCGATGTTAACGTATAATATTGGAAAGTTGCACTATTCTGAGATATTATAATTGTGCACTAAAGACGCGACTTTTAAAATTTTTCTACTTGTTGATAACATTAACTTGAAAGTTACACTACGAGCTCGATTTACAAAAAGGCATTTTTTGATTTTTGGGAAACGCAGCGTTAAAAGACCCCTCACACTCTACATCGATTAAGACAACCAAGAGGAAAAGTTTAAAATTAGCCTATGCAGGTGCCTACCTGCATAGGCTAATAATAATGGGGCAGGCAGCCTAGGGCTCCTCAACTATACCCATACAAAAAATTACGTCGATTCGTTCTTCGTTGCTGCGTGATTTAAAGACAACAGCAACACTTTCGTATTTTTAATAATGCAAAATAGAATAAGAAATATGGGTAGCTACCTCTTGAGTTTTTTTAAATTGTCCTATTTATATTTGGATTTTTATTCTTCACCTGATACGTAACAAAAAAGTTAGACAGTATTTAACGGCATTTTAATTATTTGCTGAGCTAAATAAAAGTTCCTCCAAAATTCAAAAGCTCATATAATTACGCCACCGAAAGCCGTAATTAACCCAAGTTCTACACAATGTTGGGGAGAATTTGCGCGATCCGCCTAATTTCCCTAGAATGCTGTTGTTTACATCAAAAATACCTATAAACTTCATACCAGCGCGGATATAACACGCCAAATGTGAAATTCCATATCCTCATTAATAAATTATAAATGCGAAAGTGTGTTTGACTGTTGGTTTGTTGTTTGTCCTTCAATCATGATGCATGCATGATGGATATCGTTGAAGAACTGGAAGTGTACATAGGCTTTAGGGATAAAAGTATTTTATCCCGGCAAAACACCTAGAAACTAGAGGTGCGTGCATGATTGGGATTCGAACCCAGGAACGCCTGAGCTATCATCGCGGTGGCATAATTAATCGGACAAAATCAGGGTTGCGGCACTGCAACTTGTACTCTGGTACCATCCTTAGAAACGTTGCCAGCGTGCTTTTTGCTCTTAATACACACAGCTCTGTTACAGGCTAATTAATGGAAACCGTTTACTCACAGGTTCTACCACTACAATAGAAATTATATTTCAGAAATTATCTATATATATATAAAATTCAAAGTCCTGACTGACTGACTGACTGACTGAGATATCAACGCACAGCCTGTTCACACAGTTGGTTCCTTTTATGACGTAGACGCACTAAGAAAGGATTATTGGAAATTCCACCCCTAAGGGGTTTAAATAGGGGATGGAAGTTTATATGAAACTCCGTCATTTTTCAAGCTGTTTCCCTCAAAGTTGGTATTTGAGCTTTTAGTTAAAAATAAAGAATTACGTGTTTCACAGATTTTGAAAAATCCACCCCCAAAGGGAATAAATAGGTGATGAATGTTTGTATGAAAGTCCGTCATTTTACAAGTTATATCTATGAAAATCTGTATTTTGCCTTTTGATTAAAAATAAAGAAGGACGTGTGTCACAGTTTTTGAAAATTCCACCCCAAAACCTAATTCAACGCGGACGAAGTCGCGGGCGCCCTCTATTTATTGTATACGTAAAGAAAATGCTCCGTGTGGATCCTCATCCGTTTATAATACATATTTTATATTTACGCTTTTAATTAGCAGAATCATTGTAGATATTGTATCTACAGCGTAACCTTAATAGCCCAACGGTTAAAGGTTGAAACTGAAAACAGGTTCGTACCCCACCCGTTGCACTACTTTCATACCCATACCTAACATATACATTCCCTTATTTAGAGGGGATAGAATGATATTAGTCAACTTCAGCTTGGCTGATATTGATACCACTGAGCTTGATACTTTGAGATAGAAGAAGGGAAATTTTCAATCGAATTATGTATTTAATTAAAGCGTTTGTATAAATTATACATTATGTACATCTACCCATATAGTATACTTTAGTATGCCGTGGTACTCGTCACATGACCTACCACAAAATAAAAACTGTGCGCTCACAAAGTGACCACTAAAATAACTACCATTTTATTATATGAAATTACAACAGCGCTCCAATTAATATTTTTGCTTAATAAATATTGTTGCATTAACCTGGAAAATTAAAACCAATGCCATTAATTATATGGACTATTAAGTTACAAATTATAAAAGCATTGATTGTTTAAATGATTCCCAAATATTAAGTAGCTACATTACTTATACCTACGTCCATATAATTGGAAATCTCTACTAATATTTATAAATGAGAAAGTACTTTGTTGTTTTGTTCTAGGATTTGGCAGTAAAAAGTTAGATAAGCAAAGTTTAATTCAAATGCAAATTCCGAGTTATTTATTTCATCAACCTGTGGCTTTTATGACACGTCGAGACTCTACCACCGGTTCGGAATTCAGATTCTGCGGAGTAAAGCCTGCAAGAAATTCAGCAGTTACTCTTTTCAAAACAAAATATTGCAGTATCCATATACCCATAGCTTCAAATTATAATGTAATAAGTTACAAAGATATACATATGGCACACACTGGAGGCCTTTACTCACAAAGAAATTATCTTTTGTCCAGCAGTGGACGTTGCTAAAGAAGAAGAAGAAGAAAGCTTAAAATCTAATATTTATTTTCTTGCAATTCACGAGGATGTGTGGCTCATGGTTGTGTGCGTGTCGTATCTGTATAAGTGTGAGCGAGAGCTTGCTCGCACTTGATTGCTCCCACCTAGGCTCCTGACAGGCACGCACACTTACGCTATGTGCATGTACACGATGTAACCACAAGTAAAGCTCACGTGCCCTCGTGAATTGGAAGAACTATATAGCATATAGGTAGGTAGTTTCAGTAAATAAGTTCGGTTAAATAAATCGCCTGTTTGAGTTTCTTAATGATAGGAAACCAAAAATAAACATTTATTTCGTCAGAGAGCACGTACGACCAATTAAGCATTACTGTATGCATGCAGCGTAGGGGTATTGCAAGAATACGTGATTCTGAAAATTGAGAACGCTCTCAATCGGGAAGGAACACTTTGTGAAAAGTAAAGCATTTTCTTTGCAAATAGTTTCGATTTTACTTTTAACAATCTATACCTACTTATAATAAAACTGTAACGGGACGAATTCTGTACATTATATATATTTTGTTGCTTTTTTCAAAAAATTTTTTAAAAACTACGCTTTGTAAAAAAAAAATTTTTGAAAAGAGCAACTGCTGAGTTTCTTACCGGCTCTTCTCAGCAGAATCTGCATTCCGAACCGGTGGTAGATTTATGACGTGTCATACTCTTATGACATGTAGCTCTCTACAAGTTAGTCTACATGAAATAAATTAATTTTGAATTTGAATTTGAATTTTGAATTTGATTATAATTGGACGATGCTTTATTATACTGAGCCCAAAACAATTTTTTTTTAAATTTTTATCTGTCTGTCTGGCGAAAAGTACTGAACGGAAATTGGTAGTGGTAGCTGATACTCCGGGTCAATATACAGGATACTTTTTATCCTAATAAACAATAAATAAGGTTTATCCGGGATAGGGGACGAAAGTTTTTTTTTATTTTGCTCTATAACTTCGTCAAATCTAAACTGATTTTAATAATTCTTTTTTTTATTATAAATTGTGTAGTATTAGAAATATTTTGTTCAATTTTGGTGAAGATCTACGAAATATTATCGGAGATAGAGGACGTAACTTCTTGCGGATAGTAGCAAGTTGCTCTAAACTTTTTCCATGCGGACGAAGTCGCGGTAATCAGCTAGTATACAATAAGCGGTTAGATGAAGCAGTAAACCATTTTACACTTTTTTTTTTTATTTTATTCGATGACAAGATAGCCCTTGACTGCGATCTCACCTGATGGTAAGTGACGATGCAGTCTAAGATGGTAGCGGCCTAACTTGGAAGGGGTATAGCAGTGTAAATTTAACCCATACCCCTGATCGGTTTCTACACACCATTGTGCCGGAACGCTAAATCGCTTGGCGACACGTCTTTGACGGTAGGGTGGTAACTAGCCACGGCCAAAAGCCTCCCACCAGACCAGACCAGAGACAATTTAGAAATTATAAAATTCCTAAATTGCCCCCGCCGGGAATCGAACCCGAGACCTCCCAGTTATAAGACCACAGCGCTGACCACTGCGCCAGGGAGGTCGTCAACACTATAACTAAACAGAGTTCCGTAACTATTTGGCATAACTATGTACCTCCTCAGATTGAAGCCTGAAGGCATGCGACTATAAACTACAAAGTTGCAACTACAAGTTTACTACAGAAAACTTATATGGCTGGTAAATATTGAAGTCAATTATATATTGGTCAACTAATAATAACTGAGGTAAATTTTAAAGTTTTAAAGTTAAAAACGTTGCCTTGTTAAGGTACTGGAGGAAGCTGTTACAAATTACGTTTATAATTTAGTTTAGCATAATTTAGTTTAATTTAGATTTAGAAGCTCTTAAGTTTTCCGGAATAAAATGTAGCCTATGTGTTAATCCTGGGTTTGAGCTATCTCTATTCCAAATTTCAGCCAAATCGGTTCATTCGTTGTGGCGTGAAGGAGTAACATACAGTAACATACACACACACACACATACACACACAAAAATTTTCGCCTTTATAATATTATTGTGATAAATCATGCCTTTTTTATTAAAAAGACTTATTTCTTTTTGTAAAATGCTTGTAATCACTTCACACTAGCTTATAACATAGTAAGATCCCTTTCCTAGACTTTGTACTACAACTGCAGTTTATTTCACTTGAAGTAGTGTATTTTGCAACGTAGGAATACCTTAGACTTTAAATAAATCCTGCTTCAAACATTTTTAAGTGTCGGAACGGGAAACAATCTTGTGAACGTACGCCTGTTGTCGGAGTTTGCGGCTTTTAAACGTATTTTCACCTTACTTACCACTAAGAGCATGCTTTTGTACAGCGTAGTACACTATAGTATAGGCACATTGGGTTCTAAATAACTAGATAGTATTATATTACTAGTATTTTACCGGTGTGCCAGATCTTTTTTCCCACGTACTTTGAAGCTATGGAACCAACTTCCTGCGACGGTGTTCCCACTGAATTACAACATTTTTGGGGTTATTCAAGGGGCGGACCAACAAATTCCTGAAAACCGGCAACGCATTGGTTGTGCCTCAGGTGCTACAAATGTTCACGGGCCGCGGTAATCGCTTAACATCAGGGGCCCAAGTCTGCTATTGCAATTGTAGTTCAATTGTCTATCAATGACATGACAATTGTTATTTTTAGCAATTGTTATGTCATTGATAGACAATTGAACCCCTGGACCCCAAGTCAAATTGCTAAAAGTAGCAATTGGGATGTCATTGATAGACACATGAACTACAATTGCAATAGCAGACTTGGGCCCCAGGTGACCCGCCTGCTCGTTTGCTTGCACAAAATATTTAAAAAAATATATATATACGAAGAGATAAAAATAAATACTACGGATAATAAAATTATACGGATAGGTCGGATAAGATGGGCACTTACTATTTTTTTTTATAAAATATTAATTACTCAAATTCTAATTAATCAATCGTAACCAAAGTCTGTAAAACCAAAGTTGATTAATATAAGATTAATTATATAGTGGAGACTGGAGTTTTCATTTATATTTGCAATAAGTATATAAAATACTACCTTCAAAAAAAATACGGCCATATCACTCTGAATTACCCTATAGACACATTAGGTTCTAAAAAACTATATATGTAGTATTATATGACTAGTATTATATGAACAGATAAAAGTAACGTATATTTAGAACATCGAAATCCAATTTATCGATAAAATACATAATATGAGTGCTACACAGTTTCGCACTTAGGTTAACGCGTATCTATGAATCGGCAGGCTAACGAATACTCTGAATAATACATACTATCGGCCAAGTTGACCCGCCGGCTTACGAAAGCAGCCAACAATTTTGCCCTGATCTTTTTAAGCTATTGCATAGCTTCTATCGCGGGCCAGCGTGGAGACCGAATCCAGAAATTCCGTAACGAAAATAACCTGACACGGGACTCCTCTGCGGTGAGCCGCTAGATGGCGCATTTTTTATCAACGCCATCTAGCGGTGAGCCGCTAGATGGCGTTGATAAAAAATGCTATGCAATAGCTTTACCGCGGCAGTCCCCGAGTGCCACACGTCTTTTTTTTACTATATACAGGGTGTCCCACGGCTATGCCACATGGAGGGGAAGTACCTTAAATATTGTAGATGGAACATTTTACTGAAAGAAGACTTCATTTTAATTTAAAAAACAATTTAAACTGCATTCATAGATTTTTAAATAATTGCCTGGTTGAACCGGGACTCGAACCCGCTATACGAGAAAAAAAATTAACCTGTATCTTTATCATACCGATCGGAAGGCTTCATCATAAGGATTATTTTTTGTTAAATAACATAGCATGAGAAATAAAAGGAAGACCATGAATTTTAGCCTTTGATGTAAAATTTTGTTCAGAAAAATGAAAAGTTGACATTGGCGTATCGACATACAACTGACATGAACTATTACTAATAAGTACCCACTTGAGAAGTACGCATCATTTCCCGATCCTTACTATCCTTACTAATCCTTACTTATATTACCTATAAATGCGAGTGTGTTTGTTTGTTGATTTATTGGTTTGTCCTTCAATCCCGCTGCAATTCGTAGCTCTGTTGCAGCAAACATCAACAAACAAACACACTCGCATTTATAGGTAATATAAGTAAGGATTAGTAAGGATAGTAAGGATCGGGAAATGATGCGTACTTCTCAAGTGGGTACTTATTAGTAATAGTTCATGTCAGTTGTATGTCGATACGCCAATGTCAACTTTTCATTTTTCTGAACAAAATTTTACATCAAAGGCTAAAATTCATGGTCTTCCTTTTATTTCTCATGCTATGTTATTTAACAAAAAATAATCCTTATGACGAAGCCTTCCGATCGGTATGATAAAGATACAGGTTAATTTTTTTTCTCGTATAGCGGGTTCGAGTCCCGGTTCAACCAGGCAATTATTTAAAAATCTATGAATGCAGTTTAAATTGTTTTTTAAATTAAAATGAAGTCTTCTTTCAGTAAAATGTTCCATCTACAATATTTAAGGTACTTCCCCTCCATGTGGCATAGCCGTGGGACACCCTGTATAGCTACTCGTGCTGATTCACTCACTCACTGACTCATTGATCACCTCTCCTGTAAAATTTTGTATGAAAAAAAATTTTTTCAAGCATGGTTTCGTATAGAAGACAAAAATTCATTCGGAGGAAAAATATGGAGAGAGCTGATGATTGAGGATTTCGGAGACGGGTGAGGAGCACCGGCCAGGGTATCGAAGATAGGTGGGGGGTGTTCGACCAAATGTCACTCGAAACCTCATCCAATTGGCAGAGAGCCGAAAAAAACTTTCAAAATGGCGGATTCAAGATGGCTGCCATACAAATTTCGTCGGTGTCTATCTCGGAGACTATAAGAGATGGAAGAGTGATTTTTTGGAAAAAGATGATCAGGAGCCGAAGTTCCACTTGATGAACAGAAAAAAAATTCAAGATGGCGGAATTTATTTTTTTCCATACAAAATATATGCAAGACTTTATGCGGCTCCTTTTCAAAATTTCTGATGGTTTCGTATAGAGGACCAAAATTCATACGGAGCAAAAATATGGAGAGAGCTGATGGTTGAGGATTTCGGAGACGGGTGAGGAGCACGGCCAGGATATCGAAGATAGGTGGGGGGTGTTCAAACAAAAGTTACTTAAAACATCATCCAATTGGCAGGGAGCTGAAAAAAAATCCAAAATGGCGGATTCAAGATGGCAGCCATACAAATTTCGTCGGTGTCTAACTCAGAGAGTATAAAAGATGGATGAGTGGTTTTCTGGCGAAAACTAATCAGGACTCGAAGGTCTACTTGATGAATAGAGAAAATAATCAAGATGGCGGAATTTACTTTTTTCATATAAAATGTATGCAAGACTTTGATACGTTCCTTTCCGCTGATGGTTTCGTATAGAGGACAAAAATTCATTTGGATGAAAAATATGGAGGGAGCTGATGATTGAGGATTTCGGAGATGGGTGAGGAGCACGGCCAGGGTATGAAAGATAGGTTGCGGGTGCCCAAACAAAAATCACTCGGAACGTCATCCAATTGGCAATGAGCTGAAAAAAACACCAAAATGGCGGATTCAAGATGGCGACCACACAAGTTGCGTCGATGTCTATCTTAAAGATTGTACAAGTTGGAATTGTGGTTTTGTGGTAGAAAATGATCAAGCCCTGAAAGTCTAAGAGCAGAAAAACCGCGGTCCGCTGCAGCGGGCCGCGCACCCACGCGCCCTACTAGTTTAAATATATAGACCAGCGCTAGACTAGGTAAGTGAAAATGCAGTCTAAGATGCCCTAACCTTGTATTACTCAAATGTATTTATTAGAAAAGATAACAAAAATAAAAGTTTAAAATCGTAACCCGACCATGGAAAATTGGATGTGGCATCCATCATATTAATATTGTTCCCGTGCCTCGGAGAGCACGTTAAACTGTCAGTCCTGCGCCTGATCTCTCTCCGGTCGCGTTGGATTTCCGTCCTATCGGACTATGAGAGTAAGGGAATATAGAGTTCACCTGTCTTTGCGCACACACTTATGCACTATAACATCTCACGCGCAGATGGCAAATCTCTGTGGAGATTGGCCGCCGTGGGCGGATTCGGTCGGGAGGACATTAGTATGAATTTTGTAAAATAAAATGTGTTTTGTCGTATAAAATATATGTAAGCGACCTCCCTGGTGAGCGCTCTGGTTGTATAACTGGGAGGTCTCGGGTTCGATTCCCGGCGGGGACAATTTAGGAATTTATAATTTCTAAATTGTCTCTGGTCTGGTCTGGTGGGAGGCCTTGGCCGTGGCTAGTAACCACCCTACCGTCAAAGACGTGCCGCCAAGCGATTTAGCGTTCCGGCACGATGGCGTGTAGAAACCGATTAGGGGTATGGGTTGAATTTACACTCCTATATCCCTTCCAAGTTATCCCGCTACCGTCTTAGGCTGCATCGTCACTTACCATCAGGTGAAATAGCAATCAAGGGCTATCTTGTCATCGAATAAAAAAATAAGCTCTATCACTATCTCAATAAATAATGGTCGACGTTTGCACGGGTATAGTTGAGAACTTGGAGAGTACCTTTTATCACGGAAAAACAGTGGGATCCCGCGGGATATTTAAAAATCTAATTCAAGGAAACAGCTATTTATTGATTTAATATATTCTGTACCATAACCTAGACTAAAACATAAATGACGTACCTACTCGACTGCTTTTCTCTAAATAAGAAAAGACAATTCCAGAAGCCCTCAGAAGAAAAGAACTTAGTCTGAACGCTGTAGACCGCAGTTTCCCTCAGCTCTTACTCAAGACAGAATTAAAACGAGACAGATTTATGTCAGAGCACATTTTGTCTCGTTTTAACCTCTACCTTGAGTCTGAGCTAAGTTAGAGCACGAGTGACCTTAGCATAAGTATTTAAAGAGTGAGTGTTATCTGTAGTCTACATAAGCAGTTTAAATTTCTGCATATAACATTTCATAATATCTTTTGTTCCAAAAATAAACACTAAGCGAAAACTCTAGCTAGTGAAACATCCATACACAAAGTTCGAGACTTCCTTACACAGGAAATGCGTTGAACAAACTATATCCAAAGTTTTACTGGCGTTCTACATTTCACGTTATATTTAATTTAATAGTTCGTGTTAGCTATTTCGCGTCTGAAAGTTTATGAATTAATTAGCGAGGGGAATGTATGTGACATCAAAACACGTGACTCTCAGAACTTTCTCGTAGGTTCTCGAAGTTCTGGATCAAATTTATATCTATTAATAACCTTGGTGATAAAATTGAAAACTGAGACGGTATTGTTGCACATGTTGCTAAACTGAATTGACTAATCTAAACCTAGTGTTATCCTGTATAAAAAAACAGAGTGAAAAAACAGAGAGATCCCGAGGAATTTTAAAAGCCTTATTCTAAGCGGACAAAGTCGCGCGCAAAAGCCATTAATAAAATAAATAGTTAAACGTTTACAAAACTCTGTACATGGCAACAAAGTCAAATACAGAATGTTTCACAACTTCCGCTTACAGGAAACTTGTCGAATATGAAAAAGTTTTTCTGTTTTGTATTTAACATTTTAATTGAATTCCACCGCTTTACGCAAAGTGAGTCAAAAAAAAATTGGTATATACTACGAACTTAAGTGTGGTTAAATTACTGGAAAATAACTTTTTATTTGTTGTACCAGTAATGTTTTCAGGTCCACAACTGAGTGAAGGGGAGTACTCAAAATAAAAGATGATGAACTCACTTCTGTAATTAATTCACCGAGTGTTCACATCGGAGGCTTGCCGAGTATTGTCTTAATATCGCACGCAGGCGAACTATAAAAGTACAATACCTAACAATATAAAATGCTGAATGCGCAATCTACATGTATCCACATATTCATAAAAAAAAATTAATACAATGTTTACCACCACCACTTGACCGTGGCATAAAGAGGTCGCGGCCGTGGTAAAATGGTTGACACATACAATTTTTTCTCATGGACTTTCATGCCTAGAAGATGCCTACTTTCGACTTAAAGGTTCTTATTAAGAACCGTGTAGGCCCATTACGAAAGGTGATGGAGAAACTAAATTTTAAAAATAGTTCTTGAACGGACTCACTCTTGCGCTGATGCTCAAAACTCTGAAGTTTGGAGTTGACCAGCGATTCGTGAACGATGATTCTTCTAGGGCGTCAATCCACGAATCAACCATAAATACACTTAAATGCTTATGTTCTTCTATATACGATCAAACTTGAGCCTGTTAGAAGGTAAGAAGTTGTGTGTGCTTCACTATCGCCAGAGATGTGAAAACAAATCACATCACACTAATATTATGAAGGCGAAAGTTTGTATATGTGTGTGTGTGTTTATGTGTATGTTTGTTACTCCTTCACGCCACAACGAATGAACCAATTTGGCTTAAATTTAATATGGAGATAGCTCATACCCAGTATTAACATTTAATAGGTTACATTTTATCTCGAAAAATTAAAGAGTTCCCACGGGAATCGAAAACCTTAATCCACGCGGGTGAAGTCGTGGGCATCATCTAGTAAGTAATATAGTACAGTAGAAGCTGCTAAATAATACTAATTTGTATTTACTCTGCAATAAATTCCGCACACGTAGGTAGTACTTACTAGTATTAAAGCAGTAAACTAGGACAACAAACTGCAATGCGTGGGTCAAGCTACTCTCTCTGGGCAGAATATCTTGCACTTCATTGCAGTAGGTATACACTTTTTTAAATTTATTCTCCACTAGTTTTGACCGCGTGGTCCAGGTGGTCCCATTGTCATCAGCCCCCCGATTCAGACCCTTCCGATAACTTATTTATCGATCGATTCGGTTTGTTACCGTACGATAACATATATTTTTTCAATTCGTAAATGCTCTTGTAATCGAATGTATCTTGTCGATGTCGATAACGTAGTCGATACCGAATCGTATCCTCAAACCAAACGCTCTGAATCACACGACAAAAATTTTTTATACGAGATCGATATCTAACCGTATCGACACGGTATGTTATCGAACGGGTCTGAATCGTCCCCCAGGTCAGGATTTGATCCAGGAGATATCGAGGGAACTCTTCTTTTATGGGCACAATTGATATATTGTCAGTTTTGTAAAAAGAATGTTTACGTTTATACAATGAACTAGCTGATTTCTGCGACTTCGTCTGCGTGTAAAAAGTTTAGAGTGAGTTGGCAACACGCTATAAAGCATCCTCCGATTAAAATTTTGAAAATATATTTATGTGACGAAATTTTGACGACCTCCCTGGCGCAGTGGTGAACGCTGTGGTCTTATAAATGGGAGGTCTCGGGTTGGATTCCCGGCGGGGGCAATTTAGGAATTTATAATTTCTAAATTGTCTGATCTGGTCTGGTGGGAGGCTTTGGCCGTGGCTAGTTACCACCCTACCGTCAAAGACATGCCGCCAAGCGATTTAGCGTTCCGGTACGATTGCGTGTAGAAACCGATTAGGGGTATGGGTTGAATTTACACTGCTATACCCCTTCCAAGTTAGCCCGCTACAATCTTAGACTGCATCGTCACTTACCATCAGGTGAGATCGCAGTCAAGGGCTATCTTGTCATCATATATAATGTACAGAATTTGTCCCGTTACAGATTTATTATAAGTATATATAGATTTACACTTGTTACTGTTATAACTTTGGCTACATAGCAAACAAAGCAGTGGACAAAATTATTCAGGTCAAACCCGCGAGACCAAGATCCGAGTGCTCTACAATACTCCAAGCAACTTCGTCTCAGAAAAACAATCTGTAAAAGTAACATTTTGTAATATAATTCTCTTTGTACCCGAGGACAAGATTGCGCTTGGAAAATTAATTGTATTGCGGATTTTTTCATTACAGCAGACGTACCTACCTACATGCAAATTGGATTTTTTATTTGAATTAATATCTTCTTTTTTTATTACGAGATAGGCTTGCGCTTGACGACAATCAACGATGAGATCTAGGTTGGAGCACGCTTGCCTAGAAAATGCCTATTCACTCTTGTCTTGAAGATACTCAGATTATACGTGGCCGGAAACACAGAAGGTGGAAGTGCATTCCATACCTTAGCCGTTCGTTTCAGGAACTACTGCTATAATTTGAAAGAATGATCATAAGGAACACTTTTTGAAAAATCTCGTTCCATTATAAAAGACTTTTTGATAGTTTGATAATTTTGTGGGATAAAGATATGGGTACTAACCATAATGATCGAGGACAGAGAGAGGCGGATCTAATGATGGAACAGAAAACTGGGAAACAGAACGTCGGGTACATCAAAGACTAGCTTTAACCCGCGGCATCGCTCACGTTAGATTCGATTTTTTAAACTCCTATTTTACCTCCTTCGGGGTTGAATTTTGAAAAATCCTTTCTTAGCGGATGACTACGTCATCATAGCTACCTGTATGCCAAATTTCAGCTCGATCGGTCCAGTGGTTAGAGCTGTGCGTTGATAGATCAGTCAGTAAGTCAGTCAGTCAGTCAGTCAGTCAGTCAGTCAGTCAGTCAGTCAGTCAGTCACCTTTGCCTTTTATACATATTCAGATATATCGTACGTAGTCCGGTCATAGATTCACATGTCAGGGGTGTTTTAAATTTTTAATTCGCACTGTCTTGTTTCCTTCCTTGTTTCATAAATACTTTTTGTCTCGCTTCTTAGTACCTACATCTTTCTCACAAATCCTTTCGTTAAATTCACACGCTGCAGCTGCAAGCTATTCTTTCTTATTTGCAGGAAAACTTAAGCTTCGCACTGAAAGCCAGTTTTAATATGCTGACGCTGTTCAAAGTTTAAACTGTCGGCGAGAAATGGTAACAAAGGAAAGGAAATTTGCCTGATTTTGAAATGCATACTCATATTATAGTAGGTGAAGTGTCGAAAGTGTCTGTTTGTTTGTTTGTTTGTTAACTCTTAGTTATGCCTCAAGTTGTTTGTTGAACGCTTTTAATGAACGGTACAAAGCTGATATATTTCCTGGGCACTGTTTATACCTGAAAAACGAAAGGATTTTCGCGGGGTTTGTAAAACTTTGTAAGAATCTTCACTGGTAAAGAGCAGGCAGAAGCTATTTCTCAAATCTTGACGATAATTTTTTTAACTAACGCATAAGTTATACTCGTTATACTCGTAACCTCACTTATACTCGTAACTAACGTCATAGTCGTTTGGTATAGACTAAACGACTATGACATGGTGAGGATGTGATCTTATAATATCCACAAACAACATTCTTATAGGAATATACTTTTCCTTTCCCCTGTCGCCATGCTTTAGCATAAGGAGAAAATCAAGTTTTTCAACCATGACAAAAATCTTCGATTGGACTTCACTTAAAAGTTTGTTTGAATACATATAAAAAAGGTCGTCAAATCGAATAGCGAAACATAAACTTTTACTTCACTTTGTAAAGAAACACTCCCGTTTTGGATTTAGGAGAGACATCGAATCGAAAATGTGTACGATTAAGGAAATAACCCAAGAGACCGCGGAAATAAAAAATCACGATCCTGCATCTGGCGGACGTGATACCGCATAATTTCGTTGCCGAGCGCTGTAAGAAGTTTGGCAACTCGCCAAAATGGGTGATACTACACCCACTCGTAGTATATGACATAGGTATGACTATGACAAAATATGATTTCAGTTAGCCACTACTTACTGTGAGTTAGAGCAATGTTTGAAGTTTTTATCCTAATTGAACCACTTCAAAAACATTTCAGAAGGTTTAGACAAAAAACGAGCGAACCATTGATCTGGGTGGGAGCACCCATCGCCCTTTCTGACATTCGTTAGTCATTTTGACTGGCCGTGGCGTGACCACGGAAGGTTAAATCGCTTGGCGACAAGTGTATTGCCAAGCGATTTAGCGTTCCGGTACGCCTATA
This sequence comes from Hipparchia sbordonii, assembly GCA_038048805.1. Lineage (NCBI taxonomy): Eukaryota > Metazoa > Arthropoda > Insecta > Lepidoptera > Nymphalidae > Hipparchia > Hipparchia sbordonii. Next base: position 4,394,324 of record CM076110.1, on the reverse strand, counting down.
GTTACCGATTAGGGGTATATGAGTTTAATTTGCACTGCTGTGTCCCTTCTAAGTTAGCCCGCTTCCTTCTTAGACAATCAACACATACCAACAGGTGAGGTCAAGGGTTAACTTTTCATTGAATAAAAAAAAGGTTCTTTTCGACATTTAGTGTAGTTTAAAACAAAGTAGGCAAAGCTAGAAATAATTAAACGCACACGACAATCGTGGCAGTAGAGCGGTGAGTGTGAGAAGGATGGGTGGCAACCCATACTCCTCACACCTGACCTCCACGTGACAGCGACAATTCTCTATGTATTGATAATTTAAAAGTTTTAAAACACTAGACTGTTCGACCAAGTAACACTTTGGTTTCCCGGGGAACTAAATTAGTCCCTAGCTAGGGATATTTTGCCGTGGTGCTGGAACCTTTAGGGCTAATCTAAGTTTTAATTCAATTGATCATAAAGAATTAGATGACATTAGCGTCAAAGTTAAATGTACCTTAATTGTATTGCAGTAAAGATACAAATTAAATACAACCGATTTTTTATAAGAAGCGTAAACGTGAAGCAACGCAAGAATACATACACGAAATTAAGCTATAATTTGATACTGTTATGGTTCATTTTACTTTGACATAGTGTCATCGAATTCATATACGATCAGTCGAATAAAAACTAGACTAACATACCTAGCTGCTTATTGCGTAGCACTGCAGCTGTTAAAAATGAATGCTTATGGATAAAAAGTTGTCAAAGAATGTTTTATAAATGAATAAAAAAAGTAGTGTCCTATAAATAGAAAAACTGTGGGGCTGACTTTTAAATTGGTTCCCTTTGATTAAAACTGGAAAGTAGGTGAAGACGGGAGATCTATTTTTACTGGAAAATGGTATTTTAATCGCGTTTATTTTTATTTTTCTCCTTTTAGCGATTTGATCACTGGCCTGATTTCGGTCTAACTTCCTTTCTAAATAAAGATGCCTTTATTCAGCATGTATTGTGTTTATTCAAGAAAATACTAACTATGATTTGTTTATACAAACTTGCATTAAAGGATCATTTTTAGGGTTCCGTAGTATAACTACAAGGAACTTTTTTACTTTGACGATAACATCATCGAATTCTTATTCGATCAATCGAATTAAAATTTAAACTAATCCTACTAAAATATAAAGAGATTGTAAACCAAACATAATCAGTTGTGGATCTTTATCATCTACTTGAACTAAGCAAAAGATTTGCAAAACGTGATCAAAATCATAGAAGCATGAACGTGTGATCATAAAATGTGAGCAACAAATAAAATATGAAATCTATAAAGAAAATACCTATGCAACAAGCTTACAACAGTTTATTTTGTCCTCACAGAGATTATGCTAGTTTCACATACAAAAGGTCTTTGCTATACAGTATTTTCTACGTATCGGACAAAAGCGGGACCCGGCACAGTTTTCTTATCCGGGGAAATAAAGGAATGTCCGTGCTTTGAACTTGCTAAATCCTTTCTGTAGGTACAATTGCATATTCTTTACCGTGCACTCGGGACGCTTTAGAATTTATGTCGTATTATATTAGTGTTAGCTACGTTGACTGGTTTATAATATTGTGTTGGAATATAGGAAAAGAATTTTTAGTGGTCGAATTTTTAAAATATTCTTGTACTTATTTATATATCGCGACGCCGCGCCTCCCAAGAAGGTACTAGATAGACGTTGAAAGCGTAGATTTTTGAGCCAATAGGCTTGAAAGTATTTTCCAAGACGGGAAAAGTGGACGAGAATATGCAGAAAATCTGAACCCACCGTGCTGTCGTAATTTTAAAAAGAGCATAATATTTTTAGATAAAATGTATGCACATATTCTTATTTCATATATGGTTGAATTTATTTATTTTTTACTAACGTGGCTCATAGTTGTGTGCGTGGCTCATGGTTGTGTGCGTGTCGTATCTGGTGAGAGCTTGCTCGCGCCTGACCGCTCCCACCTAGGCTCCTGACAGGCACCACACTTACGCAATGTGCATGTACACAACGTAACCACAAGTAAAACATACGCGCCCTCGTGAATTGCAAGAACTATACCATAATTAGCAAGGAATTAAGAAGCGTTTATTACTTTACGTTATTTTACGTTATTTACTAGGAGTTCAGTTTCCCATCTCCCAAAATCGGAATCAGATTTTTACTAACTTCATATAAGATCAATCTGATCACAAAAATTTCACGAAGTTATTCGTAGTAGGTAAAATATCAGCACAAAAAATTTGGGTCAAATCGAGAACCTCCATGATTTTTTGAAGTCGTCTAGAGACTGCCTTAACCGAATAAGAGATTAGACATTTTTACAAATTCATTCTGAATTATTTTTCGTTTTGCCTAAGAGCTCTTGGGAAATTTCAAAGAGATGCTAGATAAAACAGAAAATTTGTATTATGGTACCTTTATCTTCCCAAGAGCATAGACCGACTGGCATATCTATTGCTAAGCCTATAAGAAATAATGTTCTCCAGACCGAATTAATGCTACAGCAACTAATCTTAACGGAGACTAGTAAACTACGCAGGAGATATTATCCTTACTAATATTATAAAAGCGAAAGTGTGTTTGTTTGTTGGTTTGTTGAATTGTCCTTCAATCACGCCGTAACAATGCAACGGACCGACGTGATTTTTGAATGGTATAGTTGAGAACCAGGAGAGTGACATAGGCTACTTTTATCCCGGAAAATCAAAGAGATCCCGCTGGATTTTAAAAACAAAATCCACGCGAGCGAAGCCGCGGGCATCAACTAGTAGTTTATAAATGTGCGTACAAACCTCCTCGTATTCCTATGGGACAGCAATCCTACACAAATCAATCGAGCATTCAATTTCCAATGTATAATTGTCCCCAATAACAAGAAAAAGCCCCTGTTGATGCTCGATAGTTACCTGGATGCTGTCTATACGAGTTCATTTGTTATGTCAGTTTTATTGCAAAACGATGAGCATTCTTTACAAACAAGTATTCCGTTCCATTTATCATTGTCCCCAATAATAATAAAAAGTCCCCGCCCATACTAAAATTCGATAGTTACCTAGGTGCCGTAGTTCTAGTCTATTCTAGTTTGTGCCCGTTCATTCGATATGCCAGTTTTATTGCAAAGCGATGAGCATTCTTTACAAACAAGCATTCAATTTCCAGGGATTATTGTCCCCTGGAACAAGGGGACGTATTAGAAAAACTCCCGTATCAATACTAAAGTACGATCCACGAACATAGGTCCCCGGGGGTGACACAATTCTAACCCGTTACTGTTCGCTCGGTGTGCCAGTTTTACTGCGACATGATGAGAATTCTTTATATAGGAGTTCTTGGTTTTAGTTTTGTTTGTTTCGGAACTGCGCTTTTTCTTTAGTCCAACTCTTCTTTGTCTAGCAATGATTGCTAATAAGTTCTGTAGTTAGGTAGTCTGTCCTACAATCAGCTTTTAAATAACGTTTCAATTCAGGAGCAGCTTATTATTGTGCTTTGCTATATTTACTGCATTGTAAAATCATCATCTCCTGAGGATGCTCCGGTGTCGGGGCGAAACGTGCGTCGAGAGTAGCATAAAAGTCTTGTGTGGTGGTGCATGTGAGTGATGGTGGCATAGCTTGCTTGGTAACTTGGATTTCTTGCTGGGTTGGGGAGGTAAGTGGTGCTTAGCTTGTAACTACATGTTTGATCATACAGATTTTTTCTATTGGCGAACTAATCATGAACTTTCGCAAAGTAACGCCTGCTTCTATTCAACATTACGTTCGTTGGAGGAGGGCAAGTTCACTTAGTTATTAAATATTTTTAAAGTTTACTAATTTTTATTCGTGTGCTAAGTTAAATATTACAGAATGTTGCCATATTGACGAGTAGGTATATAATAATTATTTTCTGTACTTTGTGTTTCATCTGAAACGAAATATTAGAGTTGTTTATATTTTTTCAACCAAGAAAACAGCGCTTGTGGTTGTCCTAAAATAAACAAGGCAAGGAAAAGCGTCTGTTTTGTTGTCTTTCCTTTGAGGTTTTTCCGCCTCTCTGAATTTGATTTGTTACGAATTTTACGTCATGGGTCGGTCATATACCTTTGTCGTTTAATCAAAGCGTTTTTAGATCAAACATAAAGTTAAAATCTAGGTTAAAAACATACCTACCTATCTAACGGTTAGAAGTCATATAAGTGAGTATTTCAAGTTTATATACCTTTGTGTATCCTTACGGTTCTTAATAAATATTAAGATAGCTCGGCTGGAGAACTTGACTAACATAACATTTTTTATAACTCACCATTGTGTATCTTTGTTATACTTCTCGGAATAATAATGTTGAAATTACCTGAAATAAATTTAAAATTTTGCTTTAATTATTTTGTTGCTAAAATGTCATTTTAAAGTAAAATCCAATAAGAAATATCCTCCCAATCGATGGTAGAGTCTTTAAAAACTACAACCTAAGTTATTTTTTACTTGACTGCACAAGACCCTGTTTAGAGGTTTTAATAGTCTGTCTACGGCACGGCTTTAATGATTAACAATTAAAAAGAAAAACATAATTGTGGAAACAAAACTAAAACGTGCAATAGTGGCATGCACACTACATAGAGTTTTGAGGAGGATAGGCTCACTATAACAGAAAAACACGATTCTTAAAATAAGAGTAGAGCCCGGAAATGGAATGGGTTATAGTGGCTTTTTATTTTATTCGTTGGCAAGATAGTCCTTGACTGCGATCTCACCTGATGGTAAGTGACGATGCAGTCTAACATGGTAGCGGGTTAACTTGGAACGTGTATGGCAGTGTAGATTCAATCCATACCCCCTTAACTGTTTTCTAGACACCATCGTGCCGGAACGCTAAATCGCTCGGCAGCATGTCTTTGACGGTAGGTTTGTAAGTAGCCTCGACCAGACCAAAGGCAATTGAGAAATTATAAATTCCCAAATTGCCTCCGCCTGGAATCGAATTGGAGACCTCCCAGTTATAAGACCACAGCGCTCACCACTGTGCCAGGGAGGTCGTCAAAAAACTTCTTCTAATTACTCACTAACTACTAACTACTCACTTTCACTAGGCTTGTAATAGTAATAAAATAGAGTAGAGCAGGTTTTTTGTGCATGTACGACATGTAGCCCCTGTCCTAACTACCGCCCATGGAACCGCATAATTTCGTTACCGAGTACTCCAAGAGGCTTGGCATCTTGCCGAAACCTGGTGCTGACCTCCTTTATAGGTATTATATGTTGATACTTACCGTTGAATGAGTCTTACATTTTTATTTCAAAACCGGTAGGAACTTTGTTAATTGAGGGTAAATCTGCCTCTTGTCTCACCGAGAACAGCTGTCCTTTCCTCGGAAACAAGTTAAAATAAAAAATATGGCATTCATTAGAATCACTCGTAGTATCTTTACTAATCCTTACTAATATTACTAGTGGTTCGCCCCGAACTGAGACCTCGCGATATCCCATAATTCCCAAAAGTTTTAATTATATATTGTAATAATTAACTTTTAACATTAGACGCAATAAAAAAAAAAATAGTTGACATAAAACAGTTTTACTGACACAGCTGACTAAAATTAAATAATTTCGTTTCTTTTATAACATTTATCTAATTTTAGTATTTGTTGTTCAAGTACAGGATATAACTGAATTTTCAACCAAGTTTCACGTTCTAATATTCAGTAATTCAGAAGTTATAGGGCTCTGACAGACATTTAGACGGACACACTTCTCTGTCTAGTAGGCAAGCGCCCTAGTTGACTCAGAGAACTCGCTTCGCTCGTTCAATAAATGCGAAAGTGTGTTTGTTTGTTGATTTGTCCTTCAATAACGCCGCAAAGGAGCAACGGATCGACGTGATTTTTGGCATAGGTATAGGTTAGGAGGAGTGACATACGGGATATTTAAAAACTAAATAAACGCGGATGAAGTCGTGGGCATCAGCTAGTAAGCCGATATTTCCTTCCACAACAAGTTACAAGAACAATACTCATGAATCATAAATCATATTAATATGTATGAGAAAATTAATAGTCTCTAGCGAGCCATATTGGTAGAACAGACGAACTCTAGTTTGGTCTAGTTAGAGTTTGTTTATCTAAAACTTACATTCAAGTCACTACATTACTTGTAGTTGAAAAGCATCGAGAAGAAGAATTACTAACAGAACTATAGTTTTGCAAACATTGTCGAACATGTGATGCCATGTCTTGAAACACGTGTCAATTTTCTGGAAAATTTCAGTTAACTTATCGAATTAAAATATTGTTCTTCAATTTACCAGTAAAATGATTGAGCAATAAGCTTTTAAAACGATTTATTACCGAAACACGTGCTAATATCTCTTATTATTTATTTATTTCTTGTTATGTTATTACTTATCTATTATGTACTGTCTCGCGATGGATCACGACGTCACTACCCAAGTAACACAGATAGCTGCGTAAGTATTCACTTTTAGACCTATTTGAACCTCTAAGCGTAGTAAGACTCTTTTAAGAGTACACTGGTGATCCTACAGCTGCATAATAGCTGTCAGTGATATTTAAACAGCTTAGGCTGATTAAGAGTGCTATAAAGGTATATTTTTTACGACTCTATTCAGCCTTTAAAATTTTTTAATGCCTTAACCGCAATAAAGGTTGTTTAGTGGATAAAATTAGCCAAATGCTGTATAAGAAGGTATTTGTGAACTCCTATTACACTGACTTATTAAGGGGGCACGTGTGAATTATTAGACAGCCTTTGGCAGAATATCAGAGTTTTAACTATTCACGTCGCTGTTTAGTAGTTAGGGAGCTGGCGAGCAAAATTTCTATATGATCAGCACACATGGCAGACGTTATTAATAGTGATAATTATACCCTAAGAAACATCAAGAACCTCGTCTACCACCATGATAGATTACGAACTGTTATTGTATGTATCAAGCATAGACTACATCAAGGAGAACTAGGTCCTGGCTCCTCAATCCTGATGCTGCTGGGTAGTGCCTACCTAAACTGTCAGTTTCGAATTGATATTGTATGTATCAAGCATAGACTACATCATGGAGCTCTAGGTTCAAGCTCCTGAACCCTGATATTGCTCACATAAATTGCGAGGATTTTGGAATTGTGGATTATTAATAAGTAGGTACCACAGGTACCAAGTATAGACTACATTAGTAGCGTTTTGGAGGGAAGAGAGAAAGAGAGCAGGGACAAGCTAAGAAGTAGGTTTTTTCAAAAGATTTTTTATGAAGTTAAGTAAAATGATCATAAAAAGCCAAAAAGATACCTTTTTTTAATCTTTATTATCCAAACATAAAGGAGAAATTGTTACAAGGTTCTTGTGAAAGCCTCCACATAAACCACACAGGGTTTTTGCGCAGACATAGTATACTTTTACATTTTAATTACATAAAAAAAACACAAATAAATTAATTCTAACAAATAATTTCTTTAAATATATAATATTATGTTCTAATTATGTAATATAATATGTATATATAAATTATTTTCAAAATCACCCTTATTTAATCATAAAGTTTGTGATAGTTCTTTTTATTTTGTATCTTATTGTATAAATAAATAATAAATCAGCTGGCAGTTCATTGAGCAGTAAAGGAAGCATGTATTCCCAAGTCATTTTTCCAGAGGTACTGCTGTAATTGGCAAGTTTTTAACTGCGTCCACCACCCAGTTGTTGTGCACATTTTTCTAAGAGTTTCTTCTGCACTGGGCCCCTTTTATATAACCATTTGCCTAGACATATTATAGAAACACAAGAAATACCACTTTTTAAAAAAAGGCTTAAATTTTTGATTGACAGGACATACTATAAAACCAGTGATTACCTTATGGAAAAATTTTAATTATGAACTTTTGACATTTTAATAAGAAATTTTATATTAGACATTTAAATAATATTGCAATGTAAACACAAAGCTTCTAACTTAAATAAATTAATAATAATGTATTGTAATAAATTAATAGTAATGTAATGAAATAGATTTTAAGCTAATTTTTAATGTTGCATGCTGTATTTAAGCAGTTTGGTTGTCCATTTATTTTACTTGTAAACACCTGTATATTACCCAAATTCGCAATAAAGAAATTGATTGATTGATGGATTGATTGAAAACATTACAATATTTAAACAATCCCTCCATCATCTTTGTCTACAGTAATTTAACATGGTTGGGAACGATTACCTTTAATAATCTTATTTGTATTTTGTAAATATCCTGTATATAAGTTTGAAAGGTTCTGCAATAGCTACTCAGCCCATAACTGATTAAAGAATCTTTAATCTATTAGTTAGAATATCATCTATGGATTTTCTAAGCTTCCCACACAGTTTATTCACAATTTCCTATACTATTTTTGAGTTTTAAAGTTACTTGTTATTTGAGTTTGAATATATTTTTTAAATAATTAATATACTTGTTTGTTTTATTTCTATATATATCATATAATATTCTATTTTCCATATTACTTTCATCCTCGTTCCATATTTTAAATAGTTTTCTCTCCTAATACACATTTTAAAGGCTTTATTGTTTATCCATAAACATGCCTACCTTCTCCCTGTATTTATTTTAGCCACATATTGACATTTGCTTAGTAAATAATTATATTTATTGGAAATAAACTTCATGACATCATTAGGATTTTCATACAATATAACCCCTGTCCCCAGTCAACATTATATAATTCTTCTAGCAATTTTTTATGATTTATCTTAGTACAATACTTACTTATACAGGTTTGTAAAAAGTTGTGGATAATCATAAAACTGGTAAAATAGTGGTTTGCTATAGGATTGTTTATAACTGCTGTTTGTATACATAAGCTATGTTGGCTGGGATTGTCCACACATCGTATGAATATGTGATCAATACAACTTTTAGTTATCCTATCCCCTTTAGGTTCTATCCGTGTATACTGCCTTATACCACAGTCAATACCTACTTCACTCATAGAATTTAAGTATAAATTTACACTGGGATCGTTTAACATTATGTTTATATTCATATCACCACTAATTACAAGATTACTTTTACCTGAAAATTGAGAGATTATTTGTTTAAGTTCCTGTATGAAACATACTTGGTTAGTATTCAGAGGTCAGTACAATGCACAAGCACTTAATTTATACTTAATTGAAACTTGTGACAATTTCACCAATAACTGATTCAGAGTAGCTTGTATTCACTGTTAACACTGTTTTATGCACATAGAGGATTACACCATCACTTCATCGGTGATTCAGTAGCTGCGAAAACATCTTGTAGTCATCTTTGAAACAATTTTGAGTTTGTGACCCTTATGTTAGCTTCAGTAACAACGACAATATGAATTTGGTTCGAGCTGTTCTTTATTATGTATTCCAGGCCTAAGTCTGCTATTGCAATTAAAGTTCTTGAGACTTATGTTTACATCCAGAGTACACAAGTTGTTTGTTACTTCTCCGAAGGGTTTGTTACTTCTTCGTTGTCCACGAAATCATTCCATTTAGTGCATTATGAGGGTTGTCGATTGTTAGTAAATATAACCTAACTTCATTTAGTGGTGGCTAGATTCACCAATCTTTCTATATCCTTGCTAGATCGTATATGATGTATTTTGTCGGTTTCATCTTTACGTACTAATATTACGCAGTTCTGGTGTAAACCAGACAAACTTATAAAGATCCGTTTTTATTTACTTTTTTTCGGACGAACACTTTTTTATAGGCTTTTAAAATCATATAAGTACCTAAATGCTCACCAGCTCTGTAACTATAACATGAATCCACCATTATTGTATAACCTCACATAAATATACTGATTCATTTTTCAACTTTTATGATGTTTTGTGTATGAATTAGGAATGGATTGCATTAGTTTTTACTTCCGTATATCATAATAATAACTTTTTATCTTATAATTCTTTTCAAAGCACTAAAAATTGTTTATTCAAGTTTTCATCACGGCTTATTTATATCACGAAACTAATTAAAAACCGAATATTTTCGTGGCGCACTTAAATTTTCTTAGGTAATATATATGTATAATGTCAGTAAAATTACATTCCCAATCATTTTTCTTACTAATCAGGGAACTTTGAATATATAACCACGTATTCAATTCACTCCACGAAATTGTGTTTAAGCTACAAGGTTATAATTTGATAGATTAAAGTTTGCTACTTCACTTTTACGTCATGTGTCACATGACGTAATTTTAACTGAATAAAGAGTAACTTGTTATCTTTTACTCAGTCGTTATTCAGCGCATAGTACTGTCGTTACCCTTTATAACACTGTTATTTTGCTGCTATACAGCTCTTAAGCAGCTATTTGAACTTAAGGCTGTATAATTTGTGCCCATTTAAGAGGTATAAGAGCTGTATACGGCCGTATACAGCCCTTATGCAGCTTTTTTATACAGCTTTAAGCGTGACGGGAATTTGTTATTCAGCTGCTAAGCAGCCTCCGTGTGCTACTTGGGTAAAGGCTAAGCCTGAAAATCAGCGCTTAAGCCTTCTAATACTACAGCATTATGCTGAGGTAATAGCCCTTTTCAGCTACAACACACATGCTAATTTTTAACATTAAATAAAATCCAGTATACAGAAAAAAAAGAAATATTTATTCAAGTTCTTCGTCACGTTTTAGGAACGTCATGGATTATGAACCATTAAAATGCAATTTTCTTTGTTAAATTAAAGCTACAAAGCAAAAATGGTACATGAAATTTGTATTCAACTCTTATCGATACAATTTATGTATTGAATTTATTTACGAGCTTTCTATGATAAAACATAAAGGTGTTCTAGTTATGTAAATTAGGGGTACAGTTCATCCTGATATCTCACGATATGTATTAGGGAAAACATTATTTAAATTTCGGGTCAGTCCTACAATTCCTGTAGATCAGGGACAAATCTAGCGGAGTTCTGCGATCATTACACCGAGCATGGATTTTCGTTAGCGGATAAACGCAGAATAATATTTCTTCGGAATTTTTCCTCGAAGCTAGCCACAGTAGCGCAATGACATAGGACTGAAAACTGAAAGGTCGACTTTTCAAACCTCTACCTGTTTCACTATTGTCGTACCTACGTCTATCAAAAGTGAAAAGGGAAACATCCATCATGTACAGCAAGGCTAATGACAAAGAAGAAAAAAAGAGAATATATGGTACCCCTTAAAATTGAAACCACCAGCGGAAGTCGGATCCTACCTACGTATGCAAAACTTTTTCTGTGTCTTACCCATGTAAATCACCATCAAAAAAAGGTTAAATTTCTGAAATAATCGAATACCACTCAGCTGTCAAATATTTTTATAGAAACCATATTAATTGATTGATTGACCGTTTCGAAGGAATAAGATTACAACTCCGCGATGTTATTTCATTTATCATAAATCAATTTCATCCTTAATACCTAAGGAATATTAACATAATTGGTTTTCCATCAAAAATAATAGCATTCCGTGAAAATTGAGAGAAAATCTGCAAAGTCAGTCATGGCGGAATTTTCGCTTCGCTGCTACGGTTTCACTTCGCTGCTACGGTTTCGTTTTGCTGCTACGGTTTCGCTACGTTGCTACGATTTTGCCTCAAAGATGTGCAAAGGGCTTTGCTTAAGCTGCCAATAAGATAGGGCATTAATAAATTAATTAATTAATTAAATTAGCCAAGCTGAACTCCTCTCCTCCCTAAATGAGTAGAAAGCTTGTGTTTGGTTGGAATCTCAACCTTTCAATTTCAGTTTGCATCTTCTAACCGCCGCGCCGGTCTATTGAGATTTCTTCTGTTAACAAGCTATATATTGTAATATTTTTGTTTTGAAAAGAGCAACTGCTGAGTTTCTTGCTAGCTTTTCTCAGCAGAGTCTGCTTTCGGAAGCGCTATGCGAAAGTGTGTTTGTTTGTTGGTTTGTACTTCAATCACGACGTTATTTTTTATTGTTGAAGACCTGCAAAGTGACACAGGCTTTTTATCCCGATAAATCTCTGAGTTCACGTGGCATTTTTAAATACTAAATGTACACGGACGTAGTTACGTGCATTAGTTACTTTTTAATAAATCCTACTAATATTATAAATGTGGAAGTTTGGATGGATGAATGGATGTTTGTTACTCAATCACGTCATAACGACTGAACAGCTGAAATTTGGCACAGAGATAGATTATACTCGTAGTCTGGAATAACACATAGGCTACTTTTTATTCCGGAAAATAGAAGTTTCCGCTGGAATTAAAAACTTCAATCCACGCAAACGAAGTCGTGGGCATTACCTAGTAGAGTAGTAAACCAATAGACTTTAGATACTACCTCACTGGCCCCTTAATTATGGTACCAAGGCTCCTCCCCTCCGTTACACTTCTTTATTGCTGAGAAAGTGCGTAACCAACCAATTTGCGGTAATGTAACGTCTTCAGTCGTTTTTATACATCCATCACGGAATAAACGTTGATTGATTAATCTCCCGGCAGAGCAATGTTGCTAAGGGATGCTGTCTAATCACATTTATGGGCCACGATAAATTAGATCACGAAGTACGCAGAACGATTCTCAGGCTTTTCTTTTTATTCGATGACATAATGTTAGTTCGACTGCGATCTAATCTGGTGGATAGTCTTAGATGGAAGTGAGGTAGCTTGGAAGGGTGTGGCAGTTTAATTAAGCCCTTACTGCCAAACAGTTTACACTTGGTGACTTAGCATTCCGGTAAGATATCAGTAAGCAAATTCGCGTAGACTATATAGTAGAATTGTAGGTATGACTTGCAATTGAAGGATTTTTGAAATTTCGTTACAGCGTGCTAAGTTTGTAAAAAGAAATATCTTTTTAATTGAAACCTAAATTCACGCGGGCGAAGTCGTAATAAAACGGTACTTTAGCTACTACTTCTTCAAAGAACAATTACAATTCAATACTTTTCTGCATTTAAATTATGATCCTTTTTAAATTTCCCTGAGGTAAATAAGTAAGTTGAAATACTTTGTTTTCAAACTTCAATCCGTCGCTGTTGTTTCAAGATTGATTTGAAGTTCCGAGTTCTCTTATACCTTGTATAAAAGTTTCCAAGTAGAACTTTCTTTAGTTGGACAAGAAAGAACATTACAAAACGAAAAATTGTATGAAAGAAGCAAGAAGAAATACAAAGAAAAATAAAATACTCAATCTCTGATAACCAAAGATAAGTCTCAGATCTCCCAATTTTTTTTTCTTTTTTAGGACTTAATCTATTAGATTAAGTTCTAAAAAAGAAAAAAATATTGTCGAAAATAATAGATTCTACGCATTAAAAAAACCATTTTTTTAAATTGTAGCCTATAGAATAACTGAAAATATTATCGAAAACATTGTATTACACGTTAAAGTTGACAGTTATTTGATAAAATATGGTATTACTTATAATAAAAATAAATCGTAGCGAAAAGTATTCCCAACACAACTATCATGCTTTATCATATGTATAAATTCTGCGAAATGAAATTTCCACTGAGCCAGATGTGAATCCGAGGAGATTTGAGCAAATTCAGTTATTTCTTATTTTTACTAGGTTTTGGTAAAAGATTGCTACAAAGTGTTAATATCGATAGGTATTTTGTGAAACATACTACTCCTATACATTTACTTTGTGTTTTTTGTATTTATTCTAAAGCCCGTGATTGATTTTGATTGATTTTTAAGAGTCTTTATTAAACATCACAGAAAAATCGTTATACAATAGTAACATTACTTATTGCTAACTAACTAAGTTTAGATGTTATTGTAGGCTAATACACCTTTATTAACATATAACTTAAAGAAGAAACAATTATTACATCCTAATTTACTTTTTAAACAAATAAAACAGAAGACTTAAACGATGTGCTGGTTGCAATCCAGACACATTTTTCTACTAAAGCCCGTGATTGGATTTTCTTTGATTTTCCGGGATAAAAAATTGCATATCATGTTCTTTCTCAGGTTCTCAAGGTGTAAGCTATGGTCTTATCGAATTTTGTCGAAATCGGTTTCATAGTTTAGAAGCAGTTTAGAAGTGAATAGGACCGAGGGACTAATAGAAAGTTATTTACGTATTTACAATATAAATATTACTTGCTATGGATAGACATAACAATTTCAACTTGATACGTCAAATCTTCTTTGAATCAAGCAAATTATAAAAATAGAATAAAAACCTCGACTACTTTAAAGAACATCAACTGAAACTTCATAGCCAGTGTTATCGAGTACTGTATGTATATGATCCCAACGATTCCACATACATCATTTAGAAATTATGATGGAATAAAAAACTTACATCCATTACATACAATATCAACCCGGAAAACATTACACCTCTTTTTTGGGCAGTCGAGTAAAAAAGGGTATTGATACGCAACGTTTATTTCTCCATTTTAAGGTACCTACGGATAAAGAACAAGAAAAAGTTACTGAAAAGCAGACACGTAAGATATATTCATTTAGAAAACTTTCGTGCAATTCCCTTCTCAGCATAAAAGATTTACTTTCGTCTACTGGCTATCTATTATCCTTGAGGTTTTCATTTTCTGAGTAAGTATATACTGTTTGTGACTTGAATAAAGAAGATTTTGTGTGTTTTATTTTTCAAATAAACTACAAAGAAATATCTCTTTGACTAATTAAAATTAGCTTTTTTGACCGGACAAAACTAGATAGAATAGACTAGGAGAGTCTACTTGGGTGATTTTGCAATTTGTTTTTATTATTTATTTCTTAAGAACTTTAAATAATCTTACAAACTAACTTAAAATCTACAAAAACTGGGTCGAAACTTCTCATTTTTTAATTAAATTTTTTTAATCTTGATGATGTTTGTTGAAGTTGGTGTTGGTGAAATAGTCAAATAATGTTGTATGGTAGTTGTAAAATTGTGGAGTAGTTTTATAGCTTGCAAGTTGTTAAGTTTTTGATGAAGGTTGTTGTGGGTAGTTTGATTTATCTCTCCTTCGCTTCCGACTTCCGCTTGTGCTACCGGAATCAATTGTACTTTATCAATGCCACTTGGAAATACTACAGCGATCTTATCTTGTTATTGTCTAATTTATATCTTCCCAACTTAGAGCATTTAAGCTTCCCAATGACGTGCAAAGGCAAATTACCTAATTTCCACTAACTGGATCTTACTTCCCTTTCTCATATTATTTCATTAGGTCCATAAATACTATTCACTCTAGTACATAATATTATAATTATATGACAGACTAGCTTTTTCCCGCGGCTTCACTTACGTTACAGTTGGTTTTCACAAAAAATATTGACGCCGAAAAAATCACGTTTCTTATATGGAGTCACTCCTTTGTTTTTTATTTTATTTATTTGTTGTTTTAGCGGCCATAGATATACACAATTTGTGAAAATTTCAAGCATCTACCCATTATAATATGCTTAGTAATATGGTTTCTTTAACACCGTTAGGGTACGGGAACCCTAAAAATACTACGAAAAAGCAATATAATTACTCCAAAACCAACAGCCACCGAAAGCATTTACGTATAGCTATTAGGTATATCATAAAGTTGCCCAAAATGAAATTTTCTACAGAATTTCCGTCAGACTCTACGAAAAATTTGTCCGTGAGACGGCACAAAGTTTGTTATTTGATTTCTTTTTTTCTGATGAAATTGAAAGAGCGTCCTTCACAGTGTAATTTAGATAAAAGATTTGCTAATGCCGAATACTACTTTGCATACTTTGTTACTTGATATTACATTTGTATTTATGGAAAAATAAAATCTGTATTTGTGGACCTTTTTTCGGGCAATGATGTAATCTATAGTATTTTATGTTTATACGTTTTCTTTTTAATCGATGACAAGATCGTCCTTGACTGCGACACCTGATGGTAAGTGACGAGTCTAAAATAGTAGAGGGCTAACTTGGAAGGGGTATGGCAGTGTACATTCAACCTATACCCCTACTCTGTTTCTACACGCCATCGTGCCGGACCGCTAAATCGTTTGGCGGCACGTCTTTGACGGTAGGGTGGTAACTAGCCACGGCCAAAGCCTCGCACAATACAGGTAAATACAGATAAAGACGTTTTAAATACAGTTGTATTAAATAAAGTTTGGAAATGTCTTTTTCTTTCTTGCAGTAGCAGTGGCTTGCGGCAGCAGGCTGCTAACAGCAGCGGCTAGTGACAGCGACTATTGGTCATACGGCCTTTTTCATCAGTAGGTACAAGCCTATACCTACCTAACCTCTAGAGCAATTTTCTCCACGAAACTCGCCTGTCGAAAATCCTAGCTGTCCCCAAACTTAAAACAGAATTTATGACTCCAATTTTCATATCTGTGTAGGTGGATATTAAACTAAGAAAGGACGGAGGGGGTATTTCACCCTCCTATAAATTATTCGCTAATTATGTCCCCGATGGCTCGCGTCTTTCAAACAAGCCCTACAAAGAGGTTTAATTAAACGCAAGGTACGTCCTTTACTGTAGGTTCGTAAGCGTTGAATGATGCGACTGTTATTATAAGACACGAAAAAGCTCTTACATAGATTAAGCTTCACATATAACTTCTCAACTTGTTATATATCAGTATCACAGCGTTTTTGGCGCAGTAAACGCGATAAGTAAGGGGCTTTATTTTTTAATTTTTTTAATTCAATCACTAAGGGGATGGTGCGGACCCCACCTAGTGGGATAACGCTCAGTCGAAGTCGAAGAAGAATCACTAAGGGGATGGTTTACATTTCCTTAAACACAAATCTACGCGAAAATCGTGGGCATAAGCTTCTTCTAAAACAACTAGACGATGCCCGCGACTTCGTCCGTGTGGAGGTTATTTTTAATTCACGCGGAAACTCGTTGATTTTTCGGGATAAAATGAGATAGCTCATACCCAGGACTAACACATGTTAGTCCTGGGTATGAGCTATCTCCATTGCATATTTCAGTCAAATCAGTTCATTTGTTGTGGCGTGAAGAAGTAACAAACATACACACACATCCCTACACGCACACATACAAACTTTTACCTTTATAATATTAGTGTGATTGATGTGATGTGATTCTTCTGCACAAAAACCATCTTAACATTGGTTTTTGTGCAGAACAAAAAAGCAACGTGGAAGGATACGCGTTATATATAGCAACGTAAAATAATTTTCATGTTTAATTTATTTTAAAGATCTCAACTCCATGGAGTGACGCTAACAAGCACAGAAACTGTGCTAAATAGAATAACGAGGTGCACATTCACAGTTTTTAGACCATGAGCTCGTTATTCATACGAGTGCGAAATATAAAAGGATGTGGACTAATATGAAGCAGAAATGTTATAAAACAAACGTAACTGTACCGCAGGAAAATGTTCCTGGTCAAAAATATATGTACCAGAAGGCTCTAGCGCATTTTCGACTGGTCGTTCACCTCTATTATTACCGACTAGCATCCAAGAAACTGAAATGCCGAAGTAGTAGCTGGTTAGAGCCAGCTACTACTTCGGCTACTCAGATTTCAGTACTATATCAAAGCCTTTGATATTTGAATACAAGGTTTCTTTAAACCTTACGGAACCTATTGCTTTTCCGCGAAATCTAAGGTTGAAGACTGCGCTCTCTCTGCTCAGATATAAGATAGAATTAAAACGGGACAGATTTATGTAAAGTGTTTCTCGTTTTAATTCTATCTGAGCCAAGTCACTTACAGTTCACTTACTGGTTGGGTTGGTCCCAATGACGTAATAGATATATAGATATTGTTATTGAAATAAATATTTTTTCATTTTTTGACTTTGAAGTCAGAGCACGCTAGATCTCAGCCTATATCACTCCACAAGTCCTTCAGCATCTGCTCTGCAGCGTCGTGACTGAAGGACAAACCAACTATTAATCAACAAACAAATACAAATACCAATTATAGTAGTAGGACGAATAGGTCCCAATTAAACACGCAACGAGTTTAATTGGGACCTATAAAAGTATTCCCATTTAATATTCTATCTCCGATTGAAAACGATAAAACTTTGCAAAGTAAGCAATTAATGCGTAACGAAATTATACAGATCTTTGCTGTATTAAAAAAAACTTGGAAACAATAATTGGATTGGAAAGGTTCGGAGTTTAAAAGTGATCAATATTAAAATGAGGGTAAGACTCTAATGAATTCGAGTCTTGGTGACTCAAATTCATTAAGGATTTTTTATTTGCTTTTTAAAATATTAGGTTTTCATTATGTGAATACTCTAGAGTTTTTATACAATAAAGTAAGCTAAGACCAGTCTAAGATGGTAGCGGGCTAACTTGGAAAGGGTATGGCGGTGTACATTCAATCCATACCCCTAATCGGTTTCTACACGTCATCGTGCCGAAACGCTAAATCGCTTGGCGACACGTCATTGGCATCTGTGGCTGGTAACTAGCCACGGCCAAAGACTCCCACCAGACCAGAGACAACTTAGAAATTATAAATTCCCAAATTGCCCCTGCCGAGAATCGAACCTGAGACCTCCCAGTTATAACCACTGCTCAGCACAGGGCTCACCACTGAGCCAGGGAGGTCGTAAAAACCTAAACGTCACACAAAGCAGTGATTTTCCCATACCTATAGTATAGTCCATAATAGTCCAGCACTGGACGTCTATCAGCCGAGAAGACAGCAACAAAGAATTCTGTAAACTAGTTTATGTGTCGTGCGTAAAACTCAAAAGCTTAAGGAAGAACAGTTGAAGTCGTTAATATTGTTTCCAAGTTTTCCAATAAAACTTCACGTTTTATCTCTCGGGGGTTTACCCAAAGTGCCTTTTACTACTGCACCCAGTATATATTCTCTTTGAGGAATAGATATGGGGCTGTTCAAACGTTTATGACATATTTATGAGCATTATCCCTTACGAATGTGATAAGGTTTTATGGCCAGATTGTGCCTTTGGGTTATACATTACTTACTATTCAACGCTTTGGGATAGTGATTCTGTTGTGTTCAAGATACCTTCTCTATATCTCTGACGGTATTAATTTACCTATTAATTAAAAAGCAACACATTGAAGATTCAAAATTTAACACACATACTGTTATAGTAAAGTGTTTACAAACTAGTTTTACACATTGTAATTTCAACACAAATACAAAATACAATATTGTAGATTTATTTATTGCCACACTGGCTTTTATTGCTTCATATTTGGATTAAGGCCAACTTCAATCTGATTAGATATTTTAGGAACAAATAAAAAATATATAATGGGAACAACAATAGAACAAAAAAATTTTTTTTTTAAATAATAGCCAAGCTGAACTTGACTTATATTCTCCTCTCCACTCCAAATAAAGGAAAAGCTTGTGCTAGGACTGGGTTCACAATAATGCAACGGGTGAGGCTCGAACCTGCGACTCTAGGATTACCGTATAGTAGGTATGTGTAAAAGTGATAATTATAAATTCTGTATAGCGATACCTAAGAACAATAATGTAGACCTCCTTTAAAAACTGACCTAGTCCTCTTCAAAGCATAAAACCATGTCGAGGATTCCTCTTTTAAATTCATCAAAGCGCCTTTTTAGAGATTCAAGTGCCCAATTAAAATTACAGTCCGAAACTCGTATTTCATTGCTTGTCCGGTTACATTTTTACCCTTCGTTACGTATTTTCTGATTGACGAAATCCTTGCCTTTAATGTACGGCTTCACCTGATGAAAAGTTTTTTGTCGCCAATATTATCAAGAGGTATTTATGTAAGTTGGAAATGCTACTAAACATCACTTACTTTATTTTCAGCCCTAATATCTAGTATAGTAAGAAATAATTTATTTTGAACAAAATCGGTAGTGTCAAGGGTCCAAAACGCATCCCAATTATTGTGATTTTATAACACTTGAGCCTCATCCTATTATAATATGTTATATAATTATAATAATAGTTTTTAAAAGGAATAAAATGTGTGTTTTTTAAATTATATAGAAAAACAAGTATAATTTCCAGTAGTTATCCTAAGCAAGCCGCTCGTTAGCTGTAACGCTATATTTTCATCTCAAAAATCTCGATTTCTTTACAATATGTGGGTAAATATTTCATTTTCAAAATCGTACTTTTTCGTTTTATAAAAATAAAGTCTTCTTTGAGTTTACTTTTCATGCATGAAAGAGCATAAAATCGTGATATTTTTTTCTACATTACTAGTAAAAATCACTATCAATTTTTTCAGCTAAATGACTATCGCAGATTTCAGTATAATAAATAATAATGTATTTCTAAGTCAATTAATATTCAAATAAAGAATCTTCAAATATCTTTGGGAAAACAATCGCAAATATATACAATAACCATTGTAATTCTATCCCCCGAATACTCCAAACTGAAACTCTCGAACTCTAATCAAGTTGATTAACCGTTTTAATTCCGTTGAGCCAATTTATCTTTTAAATCGTGTCAGCCAGTTCACGGTTTACTTAATTGTGATTCGGATACGTGCGAAAAATGCTGTGTCAAACGAATTTAACAATTAATAGGCAATTATTTGGGAAATATATTCTTTTTCATCATACCTATTCGAAAAACGAATATTGGCTTCAGAGGATAGGGGGAGCAAAATTTAATTTTTAGTCCCATGGGAGTTTTCATTTCTCTCTTCTGATTGGTCCGCGGTCGTGCTTTAGTATGTGATTATTACTACTGCGATCGTTAGAGAAAGTCAAAAAACTCGAAATTCAAAAATGAGCAGCTTACTAGATACTCCTAGCTTTTTCTCATAGGTAATGATGAAAAATAGTGTGTGTCACTCGGGGCCAATTTTTTTGTTCTCGGGCGGCGTATATTGAATTCCTCGCTACGCTCAGGATTCGACTTTAGAATCCTTCACTTCGCTCTGAATTCAAAATAACGCCCTCGGGGAACAAAAATTTTCTTTGGCCCCATATAACACAAATAACTATTTTCTTATTTTTTTTTGATGGGCTGAAATAAATCGATCTGAGCGTAAGAAGCCACTGCATACAGGCGGAGCAAGACCGAGAGCTGTGAAAGTCCATGCAAGAGACCTTCGTCTAACAGTGGACAAAGAAGAAGAAAAACACAAAACAAAAAATATTTCTTATTTTATTTTTATTATTTGTTTTTATAGCTTCAATAGACAATGTACACATTCTGTGAACATTGCAAGTATCTACCTATTACAGTTCATGAGATACAGCCCGCTGACAGACAGACGGGCGGACGGACGGACAGCAGAGGTTTAGTACCCTCGGGTACGGAACCCTAAAAACGGAAAATATTAAAGTATTGTAATGATAATTTTTGGTTTTCCTACTAATTGACTCAAAATTATTTAATTAATAACTATATTTTTTCAATCAACCAATGTATCCATAATTTAATTTTCCAGGACCGCCGACAGCTTAATGCGAAATCACTTTACTTGTTACTAAAATTGCGGCCATTCAATCTTTTAACTCTTGTTTCGTTTATAATTGAAAAAGTTTCTTTCAGGGTTTTTCACAAGCCAAAGTTCAAATGAGCAACCCTTAAAAATTGGCTTTAAAAATGTGATGAATGATTCACTAATAAATTGCGTAATGAAGTGAAAATATCTGGATGTTAAAGGATTTTGTAAATTCAATAAAAAGTTTTATACCTAGAAAATAGCCTGATTTATAAAATACTAGCCGATGCCCGCGACTTCGTTCGCGTGGATTAAGATTTTTTAATTCCCGCGGGAACTCTCTTATTTTTCGGGATAAAAAGTGGCCTATGTATTATTCCAGACTATAATCTATCTCTGTGCCAAATTTCAGCCAAATCGGTTCAGTCGTTGCGGCGTGATTGAGTAAAAAACATCCATACATCCACACTTTCACATTTATAATATTACTAGCTTTACCCCGCGGCCTCGCTCACGTTAAGTTCGATTATTCCAACCCCTATTTTATCTCTTAAGGGGTTGAATTTTCAAAAATCCTTTCTTAGCGGACACCTATACACCTAGCGGACGTTATAATAGCGTTAAAATTTCAGCCGATCCATCCAGTGGTTTCAGCTGTGCGTTGATAGATCAGTCAGTCAGTCAGTCAGTCAGTCAGTCACCTTTGCCTTTTATATATTTAGATTAGGATTAGGATATTAGGAATTAGGATTAGGATAAATAGGATTTTCTTACATCCAAAATATTAGGTACTAGCTTTTGCCCGGTTTTTCACGGGGTGAATACTAATATGTACCTCCTATAAACAGCTTTTAATAAAAGAATGAAAGGAAACTGCTCCAGAAAACTAATATTCCTTTAATACTCGTAAACAAAACAACAAACAGTTTTGCATTACAGCAACTAGTGTTTCATATTATTCCTGAATTCCACAGATTCAATTAAATTCTGTTCATTACATTCCATTCCTATGCAGCGTTATTGTAGAAATGTTAATCCTGAATTTTGGTTTGGTCTATAAATAATTACTGCTATGTATATGTACCTATTCTGTGAAACGGTATTCGACTTATAGTTCGACGTCAATACATGAAACTGATTGGAATACAATTTCAAATATTACATTATATATTTAAGCTGTCACGAACTCGTTATACATAGGATAATCACGTCTATGAATAAGAACTTTAATCTGTATTGCCGCTGAGTCGAGTTCTGAATGTTTCACTAATTTTCTTCTAACGCAATTTATAAGACGCCGAAAATATAATTATGACATCGTTAATCATCAAATAACGGAATCAGAGCTTCTGATTAACAAGTTACAATCTGGTAAAAGCTGAAATTTTCATAGACTGAATTGTGTATTTCTATTGCCGCTATAACAAGAAATAATTAAAAATAATTAAAAATTGAAGCGGGCTCCTCTACTATAAAACGTATTTTTTCGTTTTTTTTAGTACGGAACCCTTCGTATTCGGTTATTGGTATTTCGGTGTTAGAATGTAAGAACTTAGCAACTAATCTCTGTTACCAATACTCTTATTAATTAATACAAGGCTCTGATAGACAGACTGACGGAGAAGTTCAAACTCACCCAAGTAGACTCGGAGACCTCGCTTGAGACCTCGCTTGACCTGATCGAGCGAGAGCGAAGAAATGACACAACGTTTATTAATAGACACAATAATTATAATTATTGTATCTATTAATAAACGTTGTGTCTTTTCATCGCTGCATCAGCGCTGTGCGTTTGTAAAATGACACAGCTTTGTGGTTGTATAGTTATAGACGCTCTAAGCGTTCGCCCTGCAACGTCATTGTCTAGCATAAATGCAATTTCCCGCCTGCCAATACGGCTGAGAGACCGTAGGAAATTTTGAAGCCTTTCATATATTTTAACGGTAGTTACAAATAAAATATATAACTATTCACTACGACCTCCTGAACTCGGGAGGGTGTAGTTAACAGTTAATATAACTTAATCGATTGCAGTGTTTTAAATCATCATACAATTTATCCCAAAAGTTAATAAAAACACATGAAATATTGAGCGAATACTGCAGATGGGAGTATCTACTGATCCTATATTTTGTATGGAAATAGTACCTACATTTTCAGTTTACTTATCTCCAAACACGGGTAAATCTAATATAGTTCTGTAAACCAGTCAACCATCGCAAACATGCATCGTTGGAAATCGTTTTGACCCATGTATATCTACATTTTCGTAAAGTTATTTACTTAAGGTTGAAAGAGTAATAAAAGTACTTACCTATAAGTATGAGTTACATCCTTACTTCCTTACTATCCTTATTCTTATCTCTACTAATATATAAATGCAAAAGTGTGCTTGTTTGTTGGTTTGTCCTTCGATAACGCTGCAACAGAGCTACGGATCGACGTGAATTTTTGTATGGCTATAGTTGGGGACCTGGAGAATGATTTAGGCTACTTTTTATCCCGGATTTTTTTTTAATTTTTTGCCGATTCTTCTCAGCCAAACCTGCTTTCCAAACCGCTGGCAGAGTTATGACGTGTCATGAGAGCTTCAGGTTTGGCCTACATGAAATAAATAATTTTCAAATTTAGATATTGTTTTTTGAATTTTTTTCCCATTGGAAGAGTGAATGGGAAAAATTTGTTTTCACATAAAAAGTCCATAATATTTCTAACTTTTTTAAGCTTGAAATGCTTATGTTAGTATTTTTTCAAAACTAATTGGTTTTTTTAGTAGAAAAAAGAAAGAACTTATTTTTTACGGACCCTTTACCGAAAAACAGTATCTAGTACATTACTGATTGAATTTCATATTAGTATGCTAAAATATTATATGCTTACTTACTGCACATACACACTATACAAAGCTTACATATATACATTCTGTTACCGAACGTTTTTATGGGACTGCGAGCATACGAAGAGGGGGGGGTCACCTGATGTTAAGTGATTACTGCCGTTGTAACATCTGCAGTATCCGAGATACTACCATTGGTTACCGTAAGAATTTTTTTTTTGCTATCGTCTCTTATATTTAAAAATTGTAATACATATTATGATTACAACTTAGGTACTACAATATTCTGTTAATAGCTTAGGTACTATCTAATGCCCGTGACTTCGTCCGCAAGGATTTGAATTTTTAGAAGTCTTTGATTTCCGAGCTAAAAGTAGTCGATCCCTGAAAAGGTAACAGAAGACAGTTGGCTCACTTTCACATTTATGTATAGACTACCTTTTACCCACGACTTCGTACGTATGGAGTAGGTTTCTGAAAATCTTTTATAATCTCTAAACCCATTTTTTTCCGGGATAAAAAGTAGCCTATGTTACTCTCCAGTTTCTTAACTATACCCATGCAAAAAATCACGTTGATGCGCTGCTGGGTGTCTGAAGGAGAAACCAACAAACAACTCACTTTAGCATTTATAATATTAATCTGGAAGTAAGGGTAGTATTATGTATTATATATGGATATGTTGGTGAACTCACGCAATAGATACTCGAATAAAAGAGGTCACTTTTGCAAAATCGAGCTATGATAACTGAAATAAAGAACCGAATCTCACGGAAAAGTCGAGAGTAAAAGTTCGTATTATAAATTCTAATAAAAAGGCTCTAGAGAAAGAAAAGAAAAAAATAACACTCAAAAAGAACAGTTTTCTTTTATTAAATAATATTAAGGGAGAGCACTTTCCATAACATAACACAAAGTTCAGAAATTAAGAAGTTCAGATTCAAGATAAAGTAACGAAAGAAAAATGGAACCCAAGGGAAAATGGTTGTTAAACTTATATTTTTGAAATTGTAAAATAATACGTAGTAAAAATCTCGTATTATATAAGCTATAGAAGTTATTAAAAATTTCTTTACCATATAGCGTAAACTTAGATTTTAGTACACAACTAAGTATTTCTGAGTATCTTGTTTGTTCTTACTCTTTTTTAAAGTATCTAACCTTAAAATTATATCCATAATTACCTACAATTTTGCAATAGTTTATAAGTATGTTTTTGTTTAAGTTCCTTTTAGTTTTAAATGTCACGTCCGACTATCTGCTGCTTATGTAGACACATTGTTGTGGAAAGTGGCTAGCTTATAATCATGGCTGTATTATATTTGTTTTGTATTGTCATTATCTGTTGTGTGTCTCATGAATAAATAAATATATAAATAAATAAATTTCGATAGCAAATTCTTCAACTATTTGTTTTTATAATGGCAATAGAAATACACACTCTGTGAATATTTCAAGTGCCTACCTATTACGTTTCATGAAATAAGTACAGCCCGCTGACAGACGGGCGGACGACAGCAGAGCCTTATTATTAGTATCCCGCTGGCATCTTTTGTGTACGGAACTCTAAAAAGTACAAGTCTTCGGCTAGTCAATTTATCAAGTCCAGCCGACTAATTAAAAACCCGCTTGATTTAGCTCTCAAAGCGCTTAAAGAGATGCAGTGGTGATAATATATTCGCGTTAAGCGCGGTGCAGTGGCGGTTTTCCCGTATTACTACTTACTCCTGCCCTGGTAGCATGGGCGGGAGAAATTTTATCCCCGGGAAAAGGGTAAAACGTTTATCCCCTCGCTTAGCTTTATCCACCCGTCGAGCATGGGCACAGCGGTGGAAATAACACTCAGTGGATATACTTATAGAAATATACATCGCCTTCTCCTCTGTCGCCATGCTTTAGCATAGGGAAAAGATAATTTTATCCCCTGTCAGTGGATAAAATCGGGGGATAAAACTTTTATCTCCTGCCCATGCTACCAGTGCTGCAGTAGTAGCAATACTCAAAGAGCAAATGTAATCAAATTACCCGTAAATAAGCCTCAATAGCCCAACGGTTAAAGGTGCGGACTGAAAACTAAAAGGTCGCAGGTTCAATCCCCATTGCTCTACTGACGTACCCACACCTAACACAAACTTCCTGCTTCCTTAGGGGAGAATATAAATCAAGTTCAACTTGGCTAATATTTTTTATCAAAAAAAAAATACTACTGGTAGTAGGAGTGGTATACCACGGGCAATAAACGATTTATACATTCACGGACTAGTCTTGTACGGGACTGAGGTCATCTTGAATTCAACAGAATATGACTGGATATTTCAAATGGAAGAGCTACTGTATAGACTTCATTAATAAAATTAATGAACTCCCACAAGAATTAATATAATTAAAATAAGATAAATTGAATAAACTTCTATGATCTTCAATCTCCATCAAATTAACGCCCACCCCGTTCGTACGACCCACATAAACGTCTAAACCGTACTATATTTTATGTTTGTACATAATTGTACGAATATTTTATAAATTGCTTATTAATATAAACACGTAGTAAGACTGTGTTTAAAATGATTTCAAATAAAAATTAAAAATAATATAATCCTAACTAATATTATAAATGCTAAAGTGTGTTTGTTTGTTGGTTTGTCCTTCAATCGCGCTGAAGTGATTTTTGCATGGGTAGAGTTGAAGACCGGGAGGGTGACAGAGGCTACTTTTTATCCCGGAAAATCAAAGAGTTCCCGCGGGATTTTTAAAAACTGAATCCACTCAAGCGAAGCCGCGGGCATCAACTTGTACGTAATATGCTACAAACAATTTTTTGTAGTAAATAGATGAGTCATCGGATTTAAAATACACGTTCTTTTACAAATGAAAAAAAAAACAATGCAAAAAATATATTTAGTCAAAATTAAATTGCCATCTAAACAATTAACTAAAAATACATACCTTAAAATATGTACCACTTTCCAAGTTTTTGTAAAATTTTAAAAAGTTTAAAGTTAAAAACTATAAAACACCTTTAATAGTAAGAAAATTTTATAATTAAGTTATTTACAACCACGATAGGTATTATTATTTAAGAATCCAAAATAGAATGTCACAGAAATTCTTTTTACAAAAGACAAATTCAAAATGGTAATTAAGTTATTTACAAGCTCTACATGTAGTTTTTATATAAATGTACAACGTTTAAATCCAAAATGCAGGTCACGTTGTTTTAATATAAGAGAAAAATTGTTTATATTTATGACACAGGTTTATGCCACTTGTAACCCGAGTCACGCGTTCGGAGGTCGCATCTATGGCGCGGTCTCGGCACGACTGACGCTGTCATCGGCAATACAGTACACCATTGAAAACTGAAAAGCTAGCGTTGGCCGCAGGCATGCTTCCTGAAGCCGAGAAAACTAGGTTACAGTCAGTGGAATAAAAGAGCAACTGAATGGCTCTATTAATGAAGTGGTTATTTAAAAATAGGCTTTAATTAATAGACAGTAATTCTGTTGTCATTTGTATAATCTTGTGCTGCCTGATGTAGGATAAGATTTTTAGTACGAGAATGTAAAAGGAATGATTTGATTCCAAAAGGATATTCATAAAGGATGATATCGTAGGAAAATTACACTTAAAAGTGTACTTGCTATTCCTCATTAAAAAGTTAGTTTATCCCAAGATACTATATTCTAGATTTTTAACAGTTATTTTACTATTAAAAAATCAAGTTGATTCATTATGTTGCGTTATTGAAGGAAAAACCAATAAAGATGTTACATTTTCACATTCGTAATTTCAGATTATGACTCGGAAATATACATTTCTCAAATTGCAGGCATATTATATTATTATTTTACTTTAAACCTTTTTGGGAATCAGCTGAAAATTGCCACTAATGAATTTGATATTTCAGCAGATTTCTTATTCACAAATAGTAACTAAAAATAATTTAATTAGACCATAAGATCATATTTGTTAATAACGAAACATACACTAAACCTAATGTTAGCAACCTTAAAAACTATCTAATCCTAAATCAATGTCAAAAAATTTAAGAATAAAGAAAATGTCGTTCCTTAAATGAATCAAAGGCATCAAATTCTATAAAACTATATTCATGAAAGCAAAAATACATACGTAAATTCAGCAAAATGATCCTCTATTTTAAAACTCTCAACTGCACGTGTATCAACCTTCACTATACAGTGAGCTTTAGATACTTGTGACGGGTTATTGTTGTGACCTAGCCTCTTTTCTAACAACGCCATTTCAAATGTGGAATTTTAATTTTCCGCGGGTATAAATCATACTTGAATAATTAAAAATAGTTACTTTAATGTCTAATATAATACGTTGCTAATCTATATTATAATACGTTGCTAATCTATATTTTTTTTAATTTGGTTTCCTCGTATAGATAAAAGATGGCTGTGTATTGAGGTTCTTAATTTCATCCATGTAGGGATTGAATTGAAAAAATTTCGTCTTTAGTGCTCCTTTGGGACGCTTAATTCCTTGAGCATCCTAGAGGTGCATTATCTCCAAATTTCTAATCGCTATGTCCACTGGTTTAGGTTGTGCGCTATCTGTTAGCAAGGTTAAACCAGTAAATCACGGTTCTTTGGTGCTATGTTATAAATTCATATAATGTTTTTTGGATGCTTATAAAATGTTAATTATAAAATATATGCTGCTAGTCTAGAATGTTTCTTTCTGCCAAAGAACTGCAGGGAAAAAGTAATCGCTGAAATAGGGTGTAGAACAGTAAGATTTTAAAACGATTAACAAGCTCACTTTTGCATTTAAAATTATAGTGTAAGTTAAATTTAAAACTCAAGTTGACGTCTGATCGTAATAAGAGCAACACGATGAAGTACAAAAGTCATACGGATGTAAATTAGTGTGCTCGGAAAAGTGACGCAGATGTGTGAGACTCTTTGTCCCGTTGAAGCTCACCTTTGCAACTAATTACACATTTATGTATTCGCTCAGTATACCTCATTCTTGATTTTAAAATAGAACTGAAGATTCGAGGGATTTTAACACTTCTTTGAAGCCAATTATTGAATTTTCAACCAGTGCTATATTCACTTGATGAGTCAAAAGCACTTTGTGAAAGTTTATTTGTGTCAAAACTTCTAAATTTACCAAATAAATTGAACAAATTTTAACACTTTAGTACTTTATACGTTCTTCTGACTTCAAAACTTTAAGTACTAAATAATCATTTGTTTGAACGCATTACTGTAACTTTTCATTGAAGGTACGCTCGTAGGTTAGTAGCTTTAAGTTATTGTAAATAATTAGTCACTTTCTCTTCACGTCCAATGTATGAGTAGTGAGTACTTATAAAATTGATTGGCAATCAAAAATTTGTACAGTCTTAAAAATAAATTACAAATCTGGCGAAAAATCCACTTGACCCACAGCAAAAATATATTTATATCATAAAAATGTATCATGTATATGAAACGTATGAGCTATCTCGGAGAGTTAAGATTAAACTCTTCCAAGTGTTATGAGCTCAGCTAGATCTTCGTTAGTCTGAGCTAAATAATTGAACTAAATTCTTGAGCTAAACAAATGAACTCAAAAAAGTGAAGCAGTAATTTGCAATTAGGTAATTCATATACGTCGTATTTTTCAGTAAGTCAGCTCATTATTGTTTTGACAATAAAGCTGAAAAAACTCATCGTATTTACCCGTTAGCGCTTTTCCGCTCTAATTATTATGGTTTTTCCTTTTCATGACTTAATTTAAAAATATTTTCTTCTTCTTACCATCTACCCGGAATTTTTAAGCAACGTTTTCTTTATAACGAAGTCTAAGAAAACGAAAAAAACTATTTCAAAAATTTAAAGATAAAGGTACGTATTATTCAATTTATGTAACAATTTCACTTAGATTCAGAATAATATTTTCCTATCCGATTATCCCCCCAGGACGGCTTATCTCTATTGAGACTAGCTAGCTAAAGAAGATATTACTGTGCAAAAGTGTGTGTTTCTCAACTACAAAACACATAGTGAATAAATGAAAGCTTAATTTCAAAAATTAGCGTTCTTATTAGTTCGAGAAGTGGTAAGAATTTAATATGCATGTAAAAATATTTTATGCTTTACATGCAGGTAATATAATATTATATCCTAAAAGCGGAGCTTTACGGGCCAAAGTAATTAATGGTTTATTAAATTCTTATGTCGCCTCTATGTATAGTGTCTCGGTTGGCCGCTCTACCAAAATTCTCTTCACAAAATTTAATTTAGTAAAAGCCGTAAAAAAGCAGTTTTTCATTTTGTTACCGTCTTTGTTCAAGATCATACCATCTCTGGTTCGTATCATATGTATTATGAGTAAATAACCTAACAGATACAAAGTTTTATATAATTATGCTGTGATAAATATTCTAGGCAATGCAAGTATACGGTCACGTCAAGTAGTCCACTGTCAACTGGTTACTAGAAAAACCGGATTAACGTGAACGTAGCAACTTAGCAGAGTATGAGTGACGAGAGATAAAGAGAGACAAAAGAGGTCACGACCCTAGTTTTTTTATTGAAAACTTTACTACTCAGATGTTTCTTAAGATCCATCCATACAAACCAACTGATTTAAGTGCCTATTACTACCAGCGCAAGCTTTACGTTTATTGGAAGAGAGAGGAGAATACTCTTCCTCTTGTAATACCATCTTCTATCGGAGATTGGCAATCGTTAATGCTATCTATAATCTGCACTTTGAACGTTGCTGCACGGATTAGGGACCGGGTGTATTCCCGTACCATTGGCGCAAGTTGTTTAGTCAAGATTTTCTTTTCTGACTGATGGTCTTCGGCCAGTCATGTTCGAAATAAAAAAATTTAAGCATTACTAGGCTCACAACCCCGCACAGTTTACAGGAAAAGTGCGTTCTTAATTTATGAAACAGTTCAAATTGCAATCACTCAGTGCTCATATTATTCATTCCGTTTTACATACTATTCATACTTGTAATCACTCTTCTATTTGAAAAGTGATTGAGGGGCGTCTCGCAATTAGCCTGCAGGATGTTTACTTTAAAGCGTATGTCTGGTATGATACCGTTTCAATATTAATAAAGATATTTCATAAGGCTTCACATTATCTTTCGCATACAGGATGCCATATCGAAGATTTACTATCGGTTTTGCCTTTGCTGCGTGGGTGGATATTGTTTCCGATGCTACATCTAAAGGGGAATATTCTTGCATATTAAATGTTATTTTTAAAATATGGGGAGACGTCGCATAATATTGCTTCTCCAAAGTTTATGTTGTATTAAATTATATTTCAGTAATCATATTATAGTACTAACTAATGCCCGTTCTGTGAATTTGGATTTTTACAAATCCCTTGGGTACTTATCATTTGACTAGGAAAAGTAGCTTTATTTAATTTTGCATAGTCCTCTACCTGCCTAAGAAAGTGCCATAAAAATAGGTTTAGCCATTCTGAAGGTTAGCCCACATAATCAAATAGACAGACGGACAAATTTAAATACTGAGTTTGGGTTATTCTATCGTTCCATCACAAAATTAACCTTAAGAAAAGTTATTTCGAAATCACGGAGAGACTTCAACTATATGGATAAGCTGATTTAGTTTCTGAAATCCCTCGAGAACTCTTCGATTTTCCAGGATAAAAATAGCCTATGTCACTCTCCAGATCCTCAACTATACTCATGCAAAAAATCACGTCAATCCGTAGCCCAGTTGCAGCGCAGCGTGATTAATCATCAAACAAACACACTTTCGCATTTATAATATTAGTAAGTATAACTAATGTAATTATATTTCAACCAATTATATTTCAAGCGTAAGAATATAGCTGCAAGCGCCTGACATATTATGATCATCAATCATGATCAATCATAACTTTCTAAGCAATGAAAAAATATCTTAACTGATGCTTTTACGTTTAATATGTTTACTTTTGCGGATAAAATTAGTTTCATCAATGGCTTACGTCGAAATCACTATGAAAAAAATTAATTGAATCCTTTAAATTTATGATCTTATCACTTAATCCCTTTAATTATATATTGAACCCTAAATTAGGATTAATAATATAATTATAATAGGAAAGTAATACTCAGTATATTATTTATTAAAAATATCGTGTTTGACAATTAATACGCAAAGTTTTAACCTAGGCTTTAAGAATATTTGTTTTTATTTATGACAAAGATTTATTCCACTTAGCTCCGTACAATAGTCACTTTCCTGTTATAATGTTGCGTAACATAGCTGACGCTGGAGGTCACATCAGTATCGCAGTCTGACCTCCACTGACATTGTCATCAAGTGTGACACGGTGAAAATGTGGAAATTCAAAGCTGACTGGATAGGGGTTATTGTATGAAAATTAATAGTTTACGCTGAAACCAAATCGTGAAAATTGTTGTTTAAATTGAATGGTTTTAAACATTAAAAAATCCCAAAAAAAGTATTTTATACATATAACATGATGTTTGTATAAAAGAAATAAGAATATTAAATAATAGATTGACACCTCATTCATCAAAATCGACTCAGTGGTTACACTACGTTTTAATTTACATAAATAGATACATACATACGTACTAAAATTACACTCACATACGTACACATAGAATGCTAATATACCCTTCCTTTTAACTAAGCCGTAAAAAAATCGCGTAAAGACTATGTAAAGAGCGACCTTAATTATTGTCCTTGAAACACACCTTCTTTGGTCCAAGTTATAATTTACTAACTATAACTAAACAAATTAATAATACTTAAGTATCACACTATCTTTAGAAAATTTATAACTAAAATTTATTGAATGTAAAGATAACTTTAAATGTAAAAGAAACTTTTAATTTATGAAAATTACAGACTTGTGAATTCCAATTTCGAATGGAGCGGAGTAATAAGTTTTCAAAAGATTGAACTCTCTTTAGAGCCCTATGAAGCTCTCGTTGATATAAAAACAAACGACTATCTCTTATAGCCACGCTGTTTTATGAGAAAAATTGCTCTTCATTTACGGAGAATTATTATGAGCAAATGTTTGATTTACGTAATGGAGAGTAAAAATTAAAATTTCATCTAAAAATGTCTCAAGTTTTTACACTGAGTTGTCTTTAGTCTTTACTATGTTAGCTATCTTTCAACCACCGATAGGAAAAAGAAAGGTGCTATAATTTACACTTCAACAGAGAAGTCGTGAAGACAGCAGTCTTCACGACTACTGCTGAAGTGTGATTCTTCGGTTACATATTCTTTGACCCGGAAATCGAACCCAAAACCTCACCATCCGCAATTGAACATGCTAACCACTAGACCAATGAGGAAGCTGAAGTACTCCTCTTAAGGTGGTTTGATCCGGTCAGCGGTCACATCAGCGCCAATAGATGGCGTAGATTTTGTAATTAGACTTATTTTATTTTATTTTTTTTTTTTTTTTTTAAATATATAGACTAGCGCTTGACTGCGATCTCACCTGATGGTAAGTGAAGATGCAGCCTAAGATGATACGCGCTTGCCTAGAAGATGCCTATTCACTCTTGATTTAAAGACACCCACATTATAGTTAGTTGGAAAAACGGAAGCCGGAAGGGCATTCCAAATTTTTGCGGTGCGTATTAGGAACGAGGAAGCGAAGCGCTTAGTGCGGCATCGTGGAATTTCGACCACGTTACCATTATTTTTTTTATGAATGAAAATGTGAATATTTTTTTATAATAATATGGTTCCCGGTTGTAGCGGTATATTTGTAATATATCCAACTACGTTTCAGATGTATTTTAATTTTCAAAATACTTTCATTTGTCCTGATATAAATAAAGTATATTGAGCAGCAGTGCTGCTACCACCGCGTGATTATCAGTACAAATGAAAGTATTTTGAAAATTAAAATACATCTGAAACGTAGTTGGATATATTACAAATATACCGCTACAACCGGGAACCATATTATTATAAAAAAATATTCACATTTTCATTCATAAAAAAAATAAAATAAGTCTAATTACAAAATCTACGCCATCTATTGGCGCTGATGTGACCGCTGACCGGATCAAACCACCTTAAGCTAGTTTCAAACCGACAATCAATGAATTATATCACAGATTTGCATTGCCTTTTTAACCAAAAAGGTTCTCAATTCGTCGGAATCTTTTTTTTAATGTATATTCCCCGATTACTCGAAGACGCCTAGACCGACTTGGAAAATTCTTGTTTTTGAAAGGGTATACTTCCCAGTTAGTCCCATTGTCATCAGGTCAGTTTCTGATGATGAGATCCTGGAGAAAACAAAGGGAACTCTTCAAATTTTATAGGCACAATTGATATACTTTGTAGTGGCGAAGTTACGGGAATCACCTAGATATTAATAAATTAATTTTGCAGTTTAACCGATTATTATTGGTTTCATGCACTTTAGCTAATACAAAATTATTGGTGTCAGATAAATATTAAATATTGTGAATCGATATCTATTTCAACATTTACCAAATAATTTAGGAGGTGCGGTTGAATTTGAACATATCAGTAAGCTACTAATACGTTATTATACTTCGCATCTTTCCCGAAGATGATTATATTGTTTACAAGCAGCAGATCGCGAGATTGTACTGTCCTTATCACACATTTAGAGCTATTTAATATATATAAAATATATATTTTCATTATTATTTTTAAATTTTATTATGACAAAAAAGTTTCTTATTTACTCCCACCAAACACATCACCCGGCCCCACCAAATCCCGCCTAGCGTCATTACGTGATTTTGTGTCGTCCGAGTCACACGTCCAACAAAAATTAAGAAAGCCTGATATTTTATATTTATTTAATTTGTAATATTGTGTGTAGGTATAGGTATAGGATATTCAAGAAGGAAAATAGTCTCATAAAGTTCGTCATCTGAAGATTCATCGCAACAGTATCTCCGGACAAAGGAATCAAGGTAAGATTTGAGTATTTTCTACCTTCTTTAATGTTCAATATTCACTCGAAAGTTTTAGTTATTTATATCCCCACGGGATATATTAATTACCCCGACGCAAAGCGTGTTTGAGAATTATTTGGAGGATTTAAAACTACCTAGTAATTAATTTGTAACTTAATGTTACACATTATCCCGACGTAAATCGTGTGTGGAAATTGTATCCCGACATATATTGTGTGTGGATTTATTATTAATTACTCCGACGTAAAGCGGGTGTGAGAATTATTTTGAGGATTTCAAACTACCTACCAACTAATTTGTGACTTAATGTTACACATATCCCGACGTAAATCGTGTGTGGAAATTGTATCCCGACATATATTGTGTGTGGATCTATTATAATATTTTAGTTTGGTTTGGTTTAGTTTGGTTTACCATTTTAGTTTGGTTCAGACGCAAAGCTTGTGTGAGATTTAATAGTAAGAATTTAAATTACCTACCTTACAAAGTACATTAAAATAAAATTGATAAATATCGACTCCAAAGACGATATTTAAGTCTTTTCCGAGAAAATGAAGGTTTTGGTAATTTTTGGGCTCAGACCCAACGCAAAAAAGACAAGATCAAGCTTATGCGTCAATGTTCACCTGTCGAAAACTGTACATAATATGATTAAAAAGTACAGCAAGGAGAAACAGAATCAGATTTCGAGTTCTATGTCTATCTGTAATTGGCCAAGAAGTTATTAAAATACTAAGCGATGGAGGGCGATTGCTGTAAGCAAACAAAAACAAGATGTATAAAATAATAATTAAAATGCTATATGGCTATTTCTACTTCTCAGAATCGAGATTTAACAGCGATAAACCAAATCAGCTGCGCTCACAACCGAGTGTTTCGATTTGCAACCCGGAAGCTCTAAACGCACGGGGGGCTCCGCGTCGAGACGCGATTATACTTGCACTAGTATCAGCATCCCCTATGGCGGGTACCACAAGCGTCTGAGTCCGCGCCATGCGAGTGGGACGGGACACTTTAGCGTTCGACCCTACGCGCAAACTCCAAAGGTCCTTTGTCACAGGTACAAAAAAACAGAAAAATGTTTTGACCTATCGCTGGCAGACTGCAGTATATTCTTCATGACTGGGAATGATAAAATCATTTTGGATTATAAAAATTTTACCCTTATAACCTATAAAAATTAAAAGGTTAAAAAATTCCATTTCATAGTTCTAGAACATCAAACAATTATTAATAAATCTAAAATAGATCGTATTCTCTCAAAATCAGTGAATGCATTACGGAATTGTTATATTCAGGTTATATTTTGATTTGCCTTCTGGGTAAATTCATCACACAAATCTTTACAGTCCCTAAACCCTTGGTTTATTAAATTTAAAAAATTTTAATAATCTATGCCATTCACTTGAAAATTGATACGGCATTAATGTTGATCTATAAAATCTGCTTCA
This sequence comes from Hipparchia sbordonii, assembly GCA_038048805.1. Classification (NCBI taxonomy): domain Eukaryota; kingdom Metazoa; phylum Arthropoda; class Insecta; order Lepidoptera; family Nymphalidae; genus Hipparchia; species Hipparchia sbordonii. The sequence goes on along the minus strand of CM076110.1, from coordinate 4,357,756 downwards.
TGGCCACTTTAGACAAAATTTGCATATTTTTTTTACTAAATGCATATTTTATGAAGAAATCGACTGTATTCTACCCTCCTCAAGCTATAACGCCGTTAACCAACATTTGACCAAATACGATTTTTTTGTTTTTTAATGCTATCTTACTTGAAAAATTCTCTATCAATCCATCTAATTAGCATTCTACTTACTGCTGTAGTTTTTGATATAGCGATATGAAAAACGCAATTTCTTAATATATTGCAGCTTTTTGGATCATAGATCGAAATATGGTTTTGGTGGTTAACAACGCTAGCTTTACTATTAACTGTATGAATTTAAAGTTTGATTGTTTTTCGTTTGTATTTTACTATCTCTTATGTATATTACAGAAGATTAAGTTATTGAAACCTTTCCTCCGTCTTCAAGTTCGTTAGGTCACTTATCAATAATTCTTTTTTGACGATGTCTTGTGTATTGGAAATTTTTTACGCATAATGTAAAAACAATAATTTTACCAGTATTATTTTATTCAAAGATTCATAACAATTAAGGTTTTTTAACTAATTAAGAAAATAAAAAAAGGAAAAAAAGTCAAACTTGGCCCACAGAAAAGATATTTATTTGTGGGTTTTAAATTTAAAAAGAAAAAATGTATAAGTACAACGTAACGTAAGAATGCGTACCCTTGAACTATCGAATACAGAACAATGTACATACCATCAGAAAACTAGCTAGTTATGTTGGTTTGCTGACGCTAGACAGCCCAGTGACTATGGATGGGTTGTTTACAAAAGGATAATTTTTTGGCACTCAACTATTTTGACAATTATAACAAATAATATATATGACTCTTTCCGAACGTTTAACAGATGATTTCGTATGGCGGAAGGACTATATTGATTCTGCAGGTTCCTCATTTTAAGACTTTTCCGTAGTAGAATAATTCACAAAATACATATATCGCCTTCTTCTTGTCTCGCCTTGCTTGTAGCCTTTAAAGCATCTATTCTTTCAAGCATTATGAGGAATAGACAGCTATTGCCTATATCAATAAAATGGGCGCTATATTCTCACATCTTTCAAATCAATTTGGGTTCCTTCAAATCAAGAGTGAAAAGGTAGTTTCTGGGCAGGCGCGTTCCATCTTAGGATACATCTTCACTTACTATCATTGCAGCCAAGTGTTAAAAAAAAAAAAAAAAAAAAACCAACACAATCGCACGTAATATATGGCAATGGTGTGAAGAATCAAATTTATACTTTTATAGCGTCAGTTCAATACGAACCTAATCTCAGATTTTGAATCTCGTCAAAACGGTTAATATAAACACTGAATAGATTACGCGTTTCGTCAGATACAGGAATTTTTTGATACACCTGATTTGGATTTATTTACCAATAATCAAAATTATGAATGTCAGAGATACGCTTCATGGAAATTAAGCTTAGTCTGAAATTATTGATGCATTCAACTTAAATTTTTATGTTTTTTTTTTTTCAGATTAATCTAATTGCTACGCCACATTAAATGTGGCAAGGCAGAGGGCGTTGTCGTACTGCTATATTGGCACATTTAACCTTGTGCCCGGTACAGACCAACCTGCTGGTTTCGAAACCACCTAACCTATATTAAAATCCTACTTATCTGCTCTTTCAAAGAGCATCGTCATTTCCATGTTAATCTAACCCTAGTGGCAGGGAAATTATTAGGCAGTCACTACTGAGGCGCGATGTCTCTAATGCATCGCTAGACATAGTAATGGTCTCATTCCTAGTACGATTAAGTCATGGTTGTTTTATGCAAGAACAAAGGTTTAAATTATTGTGGTTCTAATATTATATTTTTATTTCAGGAAAACAGTTATCAGTTTGTAACATTCCTAACATTATAAACAATACCTAACGATTATTTGATCTAATCAGCCACCACGTAAGTAAAGATGCCATCACGACACCATAGATGGTGTTAGTAGTATTCAAATGTAACATAACGTTACAAGTTCGCGCTATCTTTTTATCTGGCCAAATAAGCGAAATCTCTGATCATAATACTACGGTATAAAGGTCTTTAAAGGTGTCTTGATTTCATAATCTAGTACCTATTAATGTATCTACAGAATAATTTCCCTAATGAATTAATCTCTCTAAAAGACTTGTCTTTAAACACATTAACTCTTAAAAAAGAATGCAAGCATCCTTAGCATTATAAATATTCAAAACATTCCCTTTTGAATTGGAAAATATTCGTATTAAAATAGATGATTTTAGAAAGGCTCAAAACCAAATAGTTTTTAACCGTTCATTGTTTTGCCATATAACTTATTAAAGAAAATTTTAAAGTGTATCCAGTTCTCCCTTAAAACATTTTCAGATAAAACCTATTCCTTGCATCAGTAGAAAGGTTGTCTTTTGTCAGTTAAAAAAAAAAAAAAAATCCAATTTTATCTCATTGTGTTAAATCAATTCTGGATATGTGGCATTAATTACGTATAACATTAAACGGTGCCCCTAACACGCGACATGTGTCGAAGTGAATTCTTAGTTAATTCAAAGTTAAAATTATTATTCAACAAATAACTAATTTCTACCTTAATACAAGAATAACGTAGATGTTATTTAATAATGACTTATAGTTTGGTATGTAAATTATTTCTGTCGATTAATTTGTCAAGTATCAACGAACAAGAAATAATTTATGTAATGTTGTTGCATTTTTTCGATGCTCTAAACATCTGCTTGTAAACAATATAATCATCTTCGGGAAAGATGCGAAGTATAATTAAGAATCAAACGAACTTACCTTGTGAAGTTTGATATCTAATTATACGAGTGTCTTGACCGAAGATGATTACAAACCCACCCACCCTAATTTTTTCAAAATCCCTCGACCTATCGAAAAAATACGGCTCTAAAGAATGACGCTAGGCGGGATTTGGTGGGGCCGGGTGATGTGTTTGGTGGGAGTAAATAAGAAACTTTTTTGTCATAATAAAATTTAAAAATAATAATGAAAATATATATTTTATATATATTAAATAGCTCTAAATGTGTGATAAGGACAGTACAATCTCGCGATCTGCTGCTTGTAAACAATATAATCATCTTCGGTCAAGACACTCGTATAATTAGATATCAAACTTCACAAGGTAAGTTCGTTTGATTCTTAATTATAATCATTGTAATTAATTTATTTAACGAATCGCAAAATGAATAGCTAATTGGATTAGCTAAACGCTGTGTTAAATTTATATTGCCTTCCGAGAAATAGGTCAGTGATATCAAAACTGTTAGTAACAAAAGTATGAAATTATAAAGGTGGCCTCATCCCGTACTGTGTTTAATTGAAAACGTTTCATATTAAATATATAATTTAAAATATGACATATAACATATTCATTAATACAAAATGGCTCCATTTATAAAAATGGCCTTTGTCTAGTGGGAGGCTTTGGCCGTGGCTAGTAACCACCCTACCGTCAAAGACGTGCCGCCAAGCGATTTAGTGTTCCGGCACGATGGCGTGTAGAAACCGACTAGGGATATGGATTGAATGTACATTGCCATACCCCTTCCAAGTTAGCCCACTACCACCTTAGACTGCATCGCCACTTACCATCAGGTGAGATCGCACTCAAGGGCTATCTTGTCATCGAATAAAAAAAAATGGGTAGCAGTTATGTATTAGGGCGAATGCTACAATTCCTCTCTAAAACATTAATCACGTAGTAACGGAGCAATAGATTGACGTGATTTTTGAATTTGAGGGCTCAGTAAAAGTGACATAGGCTTTTATCTTGCTTTTATCTAAATATATAAAAGGCAAAGGTGACTGACTGACTGACTGACTGATCTATCAACGCACAGCTGAAACCACTGGATGGATCAGGCTAAAATTTTGCATGTAGATAGTTATTATAACGTAGGTGTCCGCTAAGAAAGGAATTTTGAAAATTCAACCCCTAAAGGGATAAAATAGGGGTTGGAATAATCGAACTTAACGTGAGCGAAGCCGCGGGGTAAAGCTAGTCCTCTATAAAGTGTACCCGCGGATTTACAAAGAACCTAATTCCACGCGGACGAAGTCGCAGGAACATGCTAGTCTAAATATATAAAAGGAAAAGGTGATTGACTGACTAACTGACCTATCAACGCACAGGTCAAACCACTGGATGGATCAGTACAGATCTAGCACAAAATTTTTTTTCCTCCGAGGTACAGATAGCTATTATGAGGTACACATTCGCTAAGAATGAATTTTTGAAAATTCAATCCCTAAAGGGATAAAATTGGGGTTTGAAAAATCGAACTTAACGTGAGCGTAGCCGCGGGGAAAGTACTAGTATAAAATATACGAGCAACGAACACGATTCAGGAGAATTTTAGCTACGTGGCTTTCATACCGCATAGTCGATCTTAGTGAAGGAACACACCTGCGTTATTTACGTCGCTGAAGGTTCGGCTCAATACGTTCTCAACGTTATTAAGTAACCAATATGACATACTCGTATCAGTGGCATCGCGTTTGACATAGCGACGAACATTTCGTCGAGCGACTATGTAAGCGATTCAGGCTGAAATTTATAGATTTATGGAACGAGACAGATTTATGTCATAACATATTTGTGTCTCGTTTTAACCTCTATCTTAAGTCTGAGCTAAGTCAGAGCATGCCCTATAGATCTCAGAAGCAATGTATTTGAACGAGCGAAGCGAAGTTCTCTGAGTCAACTAGGGCGCTTGCCTACTAGACAGAGAAGTGTGTTCGTCTAAATGTCTGTCAGAGCCCTATAACTTCTGAATTACTGAACGTAATTACTTCAAATTTAAATATAATATGTAAACTGATGGCCTTCAGCCGAACATTGTATAAAAAAATATAAAAAGCTTTATTTCAGGGGGGCTCTCATAGAAGCGTATTTGAAGTAAAATCTTGTTTGTTGCTCTACATAGACTTGCGATATATCTTTTTAAAGACGACTTTGAACAGAGTACAAAAATATATTTTTTTTAATTTTTCCCTAAAAATTGACCAAATGGGGGGGTTTCAAAGTGGAGATTTTAATTTGAGCCATATGTCAAGAATTACTGAATATTAGAACGTGAAACTTGGTTGAAAATTCAGTTATATCCTGTACTTGAACAACAAATACTAAAATTAGATAAATGTTATAAAGAAACGAAATTATTTAATTTTAATGCGCCATCTATTAGCATTATTGTGAAGCTAATAGCTTCACTATAATGCTTCACTATAATGCTTCACTATAGATGGCGCTGTGTCAGTAAAACAGTTTTATGTCAACTATTTTTTTTTTTATTGCGTCTAATGTTCAAAGTTAATTATTACAATATATAATTAAAACTTTTGGGAATTATGGGATATCGCGAGGTCTCAGTTCGGGGCGAACCACTAGTTAATATAGCAGGTGAGATTATCACGCAAGTGTCACGCAACCGAAAGTTCGCGTAGCGCGCTGAAAAAGACGCCGCGTAATTTCGACTGGTCGGTGCGTTTGGTGTGTCATGCCAACCGAACACTGCGAGTTGCGACCGATAATTCAGTCGCAGAAGTGTCGGCGACGTACTTTCGGCAGGTGTATCGTTGTACTTAAGTAAATAACCTACAATAAACATGGGGTGAGGTCAAACCTATGTAATTGCTAGAACGATTAATGGAAACGGACTCAAATGGAAGTATCACAACAATTTGAGCTCTATGTAGTAATGTCATAAGACGCAAACTACAGCTAGAAGCAACGACGGGCCACAAACTAAAAGACCAATGCAGCAAGCAGTCAAAGAGGCATCTAAAACTTATAATGACGAGGGTCGGAAGGATAATTTTACTTCCGAGTTTGGGATAATTAGACGAGCTTTCAACTTTCCTTTGATAAAGCATACTGACTGGCTACACAATATCCGAAGTTTAAACCGGAGAATAACGTTATTATTACCTGATTTAAGGCCTGTAGCACATCTCAGCCACCGGTACGTAGTAGCGGAGCATAGTCCTAAGTCTATTTTAGACTTACAGGTAGTTTCCCTGCTGTCAAAGTATAATAATATAAAAAACTAGATGATGCCCGCGACTTCGTCCGCGTGGATTAAGGTTTTTTGATTCCCGCGGGAACTCTTTAGTTTTCCGGGATAAAATGTAGCCTATGTTTTAATCCCGGGTATGAGCTATCTCCATTCCAAATTTCAGCCAAATCGGCTCATTCATTGTGGCGTGAAGGAGTAACAAACATACACACACACACACACACACATACAAACTTTCGCCTTTATAATATTAGTAGGAAATATTAGTAGGATAGTAGGATACTTTTTAAAAAACCGACTTCAAACGCCACTGCAAAGTATAAAGTAATTGTAGTTTGTACATGTATGTTGAAGTCGGGCGTACCTAAATATAAACGATGAAATCGATGCGAGACACTAGCACTAGCCTCGTTATTCTACGAGCTAATAGCGCCAGTGTTTTGGGCATCATGCCCATTAGTACTTTTAATTTATTTATGTTTTAATTTTTCATCATTATTGTAAAAAAAGTTTTTTGTTTACTACTTAATTTTTGGAAATAACTTGTGGTTTGAAAGTATACTCTAATCGCAACATTAAAATGAGAAGCTGCACTTCGTACAGTAATAATTTAGTACAGAAAATGTCAGTAAATTCCGTTTTCAGTTAATTACACTTATAAAGTGACAAACTTGCTGCAACCGACAACTTGGTTATAAATAGGGTGACCACTAAGATAAGTGTAAAATAAGACCTGAAAGGAAGTTTTTAACTCTGAGGAAATTTTAGCTCGTGTTTGACAACAATATCGTTATTGCCAATGTTTATGAATTTATAACCTAGAGTGAATAGAATTCATCTAAATATATAAAATTTAAAGTCCTGACTGACTGACTGACTGACTGAGATATCAACGCACAGCCTAAACTACTGAAGTTAGAAACTTGAAATTTTTACAGTTGGTTCCTTTTATGACGTAGGCGCACACTAAGGAAGGATTTTTGAAAATTCAACTTCTAAGAGGGTAAAATAGGGGTTTGAAAAATCGAACTTAACGTGAGCAAAGCCGCGAGCAAAAGCTAGTAACTTCATAAAACTTTCATGTATAAACCAAGATTTCCTAAAAATTGTTAAAAACTGAATTTACCTATTCACTTTACACAGGTGCACTGATCTTGATGAAATTTAGCAAAGAGATAGAGACAAGAACTTGCTTCCTCCAGTAGAACAAACGACATTTTTTATTCCGAAATTAAAAGCCACGGGATTTTTAAATAACTACATCGATGTACAATGTGGACTAAGACACGACCATTAGTGTAGTTATCAATATCCAATGTTATATTGTAATGTACATTATGTAATAGCGTTTAGGTACCTACATAGTTTAATGAAATTAATTATATTATTGATTATTCAATCAATATTGAATCATCTGGCCTATTGTCGACGGTCTAATAGTTATTATTTGTCCCAAAATAAGACCTATCCAGAGAAAATCAGACTAATGGTAAACCTCACCATAAATAAATATTTGTCTTGCCAAACTTTCCGGCCTTGAAGTCCACATTCCGATAACTTCCGTATTTATTTTGTCGCTTTAAAGTTTCGGAACTAACTAACTAAAGTAATATTCGTAGACCCAACTTCATAATAAATGACCTCTCTTGACTTATCTTATGGTGTGTTTAGTTAGTACCCAAGTGAAAATTAACTGCGATTTATCTAAACGCTAATACCCGCGACTTCAATCACGAAATTCAGTAGCTTCATTCGATACATAAACAGGCAGACAGATTGAAAATAATTTACATAGACAATGTTATGGACTCTACATTGATAATACAGCTTTCTCTGATAGAATTTTAATGAACATGTTTAATGTACTTACAGAAATCGTCGATTTACAGTTTTATTATTAGCATAATTTTTATGGTCAGAATAAATAACTTCATTTATTAGGCATTTTGAGCAATAATTCATTAGCTAAAATTTTAAATATCAAAGATGTTCTTTCAGTGCAAATGAAGCCACTTTTCTTAATGAATGTTTCGAGGATACTAAATAAGGAGGAGGATATTTAAATAAGTATTTCACTTGGTGGTCTTTGAAATTTTGAAATAATAAAATCTCTTTGATATTACGTACTCGTGTTTAGATTATCTCGACTTCTTACTTTTGAAACAAATGAAATTTTATTTGCAACTGATTGCTAAATAATTAAAATTATGTTACGATGTAAAAAATAAATTGGTGTTGCGTTTCATTGATATCTACCTCTTACTTGTGACTTCGTCTGCGTGGATTTAGGTTTTTTATTAATTCTGTGGAAACCCTTTGTTTTTCCAGATGAAAGAAGCGCTTTTGTTATCTCCAGATGCTCAAGTTCTATACTTATACAAAAATTCACGGTAGGATACGCTCGTCCGTGGCTTTGTGATTGAAGGACAAGCCAAAAATAAATTGCCTTTCTTTCATTGATAATATTTTTTTGAACGAGCGAAGCGAAGTTCTCTGAGTCAACTAGGGCGCTTGCCTACTAGACAGAGAAGTGTGTTCGTCTAAATGTCTGTCAGAGCCCTATAACTTCTGAATTACTGAACGTAATTACTTCAAATTTAAATATAATATGTAAACTGATGGCCTTCAGCCGAACATTGTATAAAAAAATATAAAAAGCTTTATTTCAGGGGGGCTCTCATAGAAGCGTATTTGAAGTAAAATCTTGTTTGTTGCTCTACATAGACTTGCGATATATCTTTTTAAAGACGACTTTGAACAGAGTACAAAAATATATTTTTTTTAATTTTTCCCTAAAAATTGACCAAATGGGGGGGTTTCAAAGTGGAGATTTTAATTTGAGCCATATGTCAAGAATTACTGAATATTAGAACGTGAAACTTGGTTGAAAATTCAGTTATATCCTGTACTTGAACAACAAATACTAAAATTAGATAAATGTTATAAAGAAACGAAATTATTTAATTTTAATGCGCCATCTATTAGCATTATTGTGAAGCTAATAGCTTCACTATAATGCTTCACTATAATGCTTCACTATAGATGGCGCTGTGTCAGTAAAACAGTTTTATGTCAACTATTATTTTTTTTATTGCGTCTAATGTTAAAAGTTAATTATTACAATATATAATTAAAACTTTTGGGAATTATGGGATATCGCGAGGTCTCAGTTCGGGGCGAACCACTAGTTTATATATATAAATAGCGGGTAAACGAGCTGGCGGGTCACCTGATGTAAAGTGATTACCGCCGCCCATGAACACTTGTAGTACCAGAGGCACCACCAATGCGTTTCTGGATTTTCAGGAACTTATTGGTTTCCTGTATTTCATTGTAATTATTTCAATAGTGGACCACCAATGGGTTGTAATGATGAAACTAATATACCTTGATAATAAGGATTTTTGGTAGCTCATCGTTAACAACAGTCCCTATTGTCAAGGTATATTCCTTATAACATGTCCTATTTTACACTTATGTTAACGGTCGCCCTATTTATAACCAAGTGATCGGTACTCGTACCTAATAGTCGGCCGATGATGGGTTGAGATGGTGATGGTGATGGTGATGATGATGATGATGATGATGATGATGATGAACCGATGAACTGGTTAATAACGTCTCTTGAATAGCTGTTTACGTTTCATTTCGATCTTCGTAAATATGGTCAGGTCTTTCAATATCGTACCAAACGTGAGAGTGCGTTGTCGCACGTCTTAAAGGTAAACTAGCAGAAAATGCTTAAGTCCGCCTTTTGTATTATTTTTGTGCACTTTGAGTTAAAAAAAAAACGTACCAGTCTACTCGTATTTGGGGCTTAATTGCAAAATTATGCTTACAACAAAAACGCTTTTATTAATTTTACGACAAAACCGTGAGTTTATTTGTATTCAAATTCAAAAAGGGTTCGTGAAACTCCGAAGCGTAATGTTTGAACAACAAAACTAGCTTCATTATACGATACCTCTGGCCTCCTGGAGCTCCAAGTTAGCTACTCGTGAATATTTTATTACCCAAGGGTCACCCGATCTCACCTGTTCATAAGAGACCGTGGCGAAATCTGGTGCTATAATTTTGATGGCCTTGTATTCGGGCGAATACTTCTTTTTCGGTTCTCTATTCGTCGGAATCTTTTTTTTATGTATGTTCCACTAGCACAATTACTCGAAGGTACCTGGACCGATGGAAAATACATTTTTTGTTTGAAAAAGTATACTTCCCAGGTGGTCCCATTGTCATTAGGTCAAGATCTGATGATGGGATCCTGGAGATATCGAGGGAACTCTTCAAGTTTTATAGACACAATTGATATACTTTGTAGTGACGTTTGAAAGCGGTTTTATAAAAAAGAGTTTTTACTTTTATATTGTACTAGCTGATGCCCGCGACTTCGTTCGCGTGGATTGAGGTTTTTAATTTGTCCCGCAAAAACAGAGAATTTCCACGTGATTTTCAAAAACGAAAATAAACTAAAATAGGCAGTTATATTTATAAAACTACTAGAAAAGGGTTAGTATTCTATAAACGATTTTTTTTAACGACACAAATAAAAATAGATAAAATAGGTCTCCCTACCATAGTCCACATAAGTTGCTACACCCAAACTTCCTTGTTTAGAACTTGTTCTAAGTGTTATTTAATGGATGTGTATGGAATTTGCACGACTAAAGGAATGGAAATTGAAATTCAAACTTAACTCCACGCACACGAAGTGTTTATTAAACTTATTGTATGAAGCCCACATTCAATACCATAATTTATTATTGAAAGCACCAGAAATAATTGTATCCGAAATAATTCGCATGAGAAAACAGACTTGTTTCGAACTTAACTAACCCATCTCAATGCGGTGCCCTATTACAGCCACAATTAAATCAATCAGTCCCAACATGTCGATAGAAATTCGATTTGGGTAAACAGCCAACAAACGAGAAATTAGACTAGTATATTATTATTAACATTTTGAATAGGTATACCTTATTGAAAGACTACAAGTTGAGATGGGTTCTTTTACATTATTTTAACGACCTTCCTGGCGCAGTGGTGAATTTTTTTGGTCTTATAACAGGGAGGTATCGAGTTCGATTCCCGGCGGGGTCAAATTGGGAATTTATAATTTCTGAATTGTCTCTGGTCTGGTTTGGTGGGAGGCCTTGGCCATAGCTAGTGACCACCATACCGTCGAAGACGTGCCGCCAAGCGATTTAGCGTTCTGGCACGATGGCGTGTAGAAACCGATTAGGTGTGTATGGGTTGAATGTACACTGTCATACCCCTTCCAAGTTATTAAAGAAGTAGATACTTTATAGGTTGATGGAGTTTAGGTTCATAAGTACGTCGTTTAGAAAATCCGTGCTATCATCAATTCACAAGCAAAAGCTAGTATTAGCATTGGCACTAATACAAATCAGATTTTAGAATGACATAACGGCAGCTGAAGGTATCACTATCCCAGTACAAAAACAGTAATCATCGTGCATATTTTAGTCCGGCTTTGGATGAAATGAACGTTGCAATGGACCGGCCCACCGCATCTCAACTGACATCATTTGACATTTAACTGGGACACTGTCGTACACTGTGACCCAAAGGCAAATTACTACGTCAAATAGCAGCGCACTGGGTTAATTATCGGGGGAAAATGATGACAGTGCAATTCAATTCATTTCATTTATTTGCCAGATTGGGGGCGTATTTCACCATCCTTAAATAAACATTAACCAACAAATAAATTAATAATACATAATATAAACGTAAAAACTCTTTTTACAAAAACGTCTTCAAACGCCACTACAAAGTAGATCAGTTTTGTCTATAAAATTTAAAGAGTTCCCTCGATTTCTCCAGGATCCCATCATCAAATCCTGACTTGATGGCAATGGGGTCGCCAGAAAAGTATACCCTTTTAAACAAAAAAAAAACGTGTGGCACTCGGGGACTGCCGCGGTAAAGCTATTGCATAGAATTTTTTATCAACGCCATCTAGCGGTGAGAGGAGTCCCGTGTCAGGTTATTTTCGTTACGGAATTTCTGGATTCGATCTCCACGCTCAAGGCCCGCGATAGAAGCTATGCAATAGCTTAAAAGAATTTTCCAAATCGGTCCAGGCGTCTTCGAGTAATCGGGGAGTAAATAAAATCGAACCCGGGAATCTCGTCGTCTGCAGTTGAACTTGCTAACGACTAGACCAACTAGGCAGTTAATAGGGTATCACTCCTGTTACTTACATCTAGCGTTGCCAGACGTTCCGTATTTCCCGGGACATCCCGTATTTTAGGCATAATTTAAAATGTCCCGGCGGGACAGGCTATGTCCCGTATTTGAACTGTACTTCGTTTTTCATTATGAAATCGATCCAAGTACTCACACACGCAACATTCGTAAAAAGCAAGTTAATGACCGTTTATAATTACGATTACTAACTAGTTTATTGATTTTTGCAGATATGTTAAAACGAATAAAAATTACTCGATCCTCAGAAAAATATCAAAAAAATGACACTAAATAATTGTTTTTTATTTGTCCCGGGTAAAAAACTGAAATCCCGTATTTTTTACCGATTTAACCATTTGTCCCTTATAGGCTGAAAAAAAATCTGGCAACACTACTTACATCCATCAAAATTATACAAATGCAGATCCGGCCTGAGATGTCTTTAATACCTACCTATGTCGTCTCCCACTTTAAGAGCTCCTATCAACCCCCATCCCTTGCACGTCTGCCCACATTCAAAGCTTAAGCCGTTCTTTTACAGGTAAGTGGTCTTAAACCACTTAAACCTGTGCTTAAACTATGAAAGGGACTTGTAAATAGGAGTTTATTTTTATATATTTTTTATCTTAGACAGATTTACTTGTTTATAAAGCTAGTCGAACTGAAATTTAACTTTATAAACTGGCGCAAGGCAATAAGATACCCGAAAGTCCGAAAGAAGAATGTTCCTATGTAAGACCCAACTATTTATCATGTTCACAATGAAAAGTTTAGACCGTATCTAATAGGAACTTGATTACTTTAAGTTTGAGTTAGATTATGGTTAAACAGTTGTTTAAAACAAATTCTATTAAACTTAAGTTATTACTATAAAATTAGGGCTCTATTTTATCCTCCTAAAATGTCGTTTCTTATCCGACCTCAAAAAAGGAGGTTCTCAATTCAACTTAATATTTTGAGTGTTTGTTACGCAATATCTTCACCAATTGTTAACCGATTTGATGGATCTTTTTTTATATTGAAAAAAATCCACCTGTAAAGGTAGGTACTAATAAAATAAGAGCACTAGTCTCGTTTATGACATTGGCAGAAACATTTACCTAAGTCTAAAATCATGACATTTAATCAGTTCAGGACCTAAACTTACTACCAACGCTCAAAGTAGCATTATTTCAATTTATTTTAACTAAGGCTTTGTTTAAGCTGACATTGTATGACATGTCAAAACAATTCTGAAATAATACTGCTTTAAATGCGTTGGTACTAGAGTCTAGACCCATGTTAAGCTACATTGGACTATATTTAGGTTCTAGCCTGTACATTAAACGGGTCGCTTAATTACAGGCTGTGAGCCCAATTTGGGTACGTCGCGTCTAAACGAAATGAGCCGACAGTGTAAATCGTTAAACGTGTTAAAAATTACACTATGGAAAGATGTAAGATTTTTGTTACACTAAGAAAATATCGTAATAGAACAGAACTGATAAATAGGCTCTTTTTCATTCAAGCCCTCTGTTCTGTGCTTGATATCGTGAATAAAGAGTGCCCTGTGTGTGTGCACACACTTGTGCACAGAAGGCTAATGTCTGGGAAGTTGGCCACCGTGGCCGGATTGAATCGACAGGACATTATTGTTATTACGTTTTACTATAAAAATGTTTTGTGGAAAAAAAGGAACAATGCGGAAAATGGAATATCCACCCAAATGAAATTGAATAACCATAATCCCAGCTGGGCCCCGCAGAAGGGTTCTCTCTGTTTGGCTTCGTAACACTCCAAATGATCTGTTGACCTAAAAGCCTCAAAACTTGGCGCCTAATTGCGGTATTGTTCCCGGTGGTTTGCATAAACTTCATGTCGCATAAAATCTTGATTGTATCATGAAGTTTTAAGCTTTAGGAGAATTTGATTGTTGGTTTTGTTTGAGGTGGTTTGAGAGACAGAGTGAGTATATAATCGTTTTTACAGTGTTTTTGCAATGAGTTACGATTGAATAGACTTCATGTCGCATAAAATCTTGATTGTATCACGAAGTTTTAAGCTTTAGGAGAATTTGATTGTTGGTTTTGTTTGAGGTGGTTTGAGAGACAGAGTGAGTAGATATATAGTTTTTACAGTGTTTTTGCACTGAGTTACGTTTGAATAGACTAAAATCTTGACTGTATCACGAAGTTTTAAGCTTTAGGAGAATTTGATTGTTGGTTTTGTTTGAGGTGGTTTGAGAGACAGAGTGAGTATATAGTTTTTACAGTGTAAAAACATTGAACAACAACAGTGTACAAACACAAATCAAGATTTCATGCGATATAAAGTTTATGCAAATGTACATAACTCAGTACTTTTGCATAAACTTTATATCGCATGAAATCTTGATTGTATCACGAAGTTTTAAAAAAATTTTGATTGTTGGTTTTGTTTGAGACAATTTTAGAAACAGAATAGGTCTAAGTATATAATTATTACAGAGTTTTTACATTGAGTTAGGTACATTTATATAAATTTGATGTCGCATAAAATCTATTGTATCACGAAGTTTTAAGCTTTAGGAGAATTTGTTTGTATGAGAGTGTTTTAGGGGGTTTTGAGTTGACACAAAGTATATATGTAGTTTTTAGACTGTTTTTACAATAAGTGCCAATTTCACCAACGTTGAGTAACGTAACCGTGGAATAACATATTTTGGCAGATTTTCAATATAAAAACTGTCAGATCGCCCAATTTATTCCTCGGTGAAATCGGCACTAAGCCATTCGCATACATCGAACTAGGTAGGTGAGTGAGTGTATAGCTCAACATGTTTTACTGTGTGTGAGTGCAGCGCTTACACTTTGAGAGTCGGAGACATTTGCAGGATGAAGCTTAATGGGGCTTCTAAGACGTATGCCATAGACGTGCGGCTGGTATTAGGGGCGAGTAGATAGTCTATGTGTGGATGCATCTGTCTATTGTGCTTGTGGATAGGTATAGCCTTAACAATAGCCGCCGGTATTTACTGTTACAAATCGCACCTTGTAGTACTTAGGTTGAAGGTTTGTTTGTACAAATGTTATTCTTACATGTTTCAAATTGGATTTTAATAAAATGAAAATAGTTAAATACTCAATTACATCTACTCTAACATCGAATCAGCTAACTAATGACGTCATTTAAAATTCAAATTCGAGCAGTAAATAGAGATTAATTCATATCCATAAATTTAACAGTGAAATAAGCGCTGATGAATACAGCACCTGGGGGCATCTTTGTAAATGCTGTAAATTTATCAGGGTTCAACTGAAATATTTTGTAAATTATTCAAAGTGTAATGACACCCTTTAGAGACGAAGTAATTAAATTTAAAGCCTCAATAGCCCAACGGTTAAAGGTGCGGACTGAAAACTTACCGTACTTACGTACCCACTTCTAGCACAAGCTTTTCGCATATTTGGAGGGTAGAGGAGAATGTAATTCCAGTTCAACTTGGCTAATATTCTTATTTAAAAAAAATACCTATTTCGATGGTTTTTGTGATGAATTCTGACACCATTTCACACGACATCACACTTCACACTATCACACTATCACATCACACTAATATTATAAAGCCGAAAGTTTGTATGTGTATGTGTGTGTGTGTGTGTGTGTGTGTGTGTGTGTATGTTTGTTACTCCTTCACGCCACAACGAATGAACCGATTTGGCTGAAATTTGAAATGGAGATAGCTCATACCCAGGATTAAAACATAGGCTACATTTTATCCCGGAAAATTACAGAGTTCCCATGGGAATTGAAAAACCTTGATCCACGCGAACGAAGTCGCGGGCATCGTCTAGTTTTTTAATAATTTTCTTTGAGTTCCTCGTACTACTCGTACTACTGCGTAGTAGCCTTTAAAGGCTTATTAAAAATTGCGCTTCTAAGCGTTATAATTCTAAGCACACAAGCCTGTTTTCTGATGAGAGGCTTTGATAATGTCTAATGACGTGCCGCCAAGCGATCTAGAGTTCCAGCGCGATGGCGCGTAGAAACCGATTGAAGGAAATGTATGAGTTTGATTAAAAAACTGTCGTACCCCCTTCCAACATTCTTTTACCCGGCCACGGAACTCTAACTTTTCGGGTCTTTCACATAAGGCTTGGTTTCGAAAGTAATAATTGCAATATATCCGATCAAGGGTGGTAGCGTTGGTGATACCTTAATTAACAATGAGTTCGTGACAGCATTATACTCGTAATTTGATAGGTTTATAACGCGAACATACGTTGTGAATTAATTAATTGTTAAGCTATTGCATAGCTTCTATCGCGGGCCTTGAGCGTGGAGACCGAATCCAGAAATTCCCTAACGAAAATAACCTGACACGGGACTCCTCTCACCGCTAGGTGACGTTGATAAAAAATACTATGCAATAGCTTTACCGCAGCAGTCCCCGAGTGCCACACGTCTTTTTTTTTATTTTTACTTTCACTTCTGAAAACTACCCTAAATTAACAATCATACTGAATTATGAGTTCTCTGCAAACTTCATATTTTTTGAATTCAAACAATGTAATCATTTTTATTTAATAACTAAAATAATCTTGTAAAATTGCTTTGTAAACAATGTTCATTACAAATAAATAAATGAATAATAATAATAATCTTTATTGGAAAAATTCATTACAATATATATTATTGGAATCCTGGCCCTTTAACCAGGAAATACCTACTTAAAAAAAATACCTCAAGTTTAAAGTTTAACCCCCACCGCGATTTATACAACACCTAACCACACGCTTAGTTAGGTTTATTACACGAAACTTTGCCACAAAACCGTGCTATTTAAAAATTTCGCCCCCACCACCTGGTTGCTTGGAGCACTTCGACCATCCAATGTGCCAGATCATTTTTTCCACGTTCTTTGAAACTGTGAAACCAACTTCCTGCGACAGTGTTCCGACTAAACTACAACATGGGGTTATTCAAGGGGCGGACCAACAAATTCCTAAAAAGCCGGCAACGCATTGTTGGTGCCTCTGGTGCAACAAATGTTCACGGACGGCGGTAATCACTTAACATCAGGTGACCCGCCTGCTCGTTTGCTCACAAAAATATATTTAAAAAAAAGTTTCACAGTTATGAAGCAAGTCAATAAAATCAAAGGTATTTTCAGCCCGATGGGGCGTAAAGTGAACCGTGAAAAGTGGAGCAAGTTTTCGAGTCAAGTGGAACGTCAATACATCGCCACACTTTGCTCTCTGGAAATATTCCGCAATATACGAAATAGAATTTATAAGAAGATGACATTATATTTCGCTTCTAGTGTACTCAATGTAGTGTATTCAATGTAGTAAGAAAGGTTAGCAGATAATTATCTGCTAACCTTACTTTATCTCTCTTTGCATGGTATTAATAATTGCTGTGGTTCGTGATCCCTTTTATCTATAGGTACAAATAAATAAAATTGAAGTGAATCTAAATAACAGCTTTTTACTAAATGCATATGAAAGTAAATAAACCCTCAATCCTGATGTTGCTGGGGGTTTTGCTCACTTAAACTTTAACAGTAGGGATTTAGGATTTTGAATAGAAGACGCGGACGAAATTACGGGCGTCCGCTTGGTTATAATGGTAGGAGTTTTCTTGGGATAGTAATGCGGTGGATTCCCAGATCCTTCCGCATGCACCTTGGGTAAGAGAACGAGATTTAGACTCTAAGGTATCACACAATAGTGATAATAACTGGGACCGACCTATAAGGCCTTTTGACACCCAACGTCGGTCACCAATCCAGTTTCCAACCGGGTTCAACGTTACTTAAATAGCGTGATCCTTTGATAAACAATGTCATAACTAGGCCACAGCTATGGTAGAATAAAACTAGTTGAATGAAGCCTCAATAGCTCAACAGGCGAGGGAATAGGTTGAAACTCAAAAAGTTGACTGTTCGAACCCCAGTCATTATTCATTTGGAGATAAAAAGGTCTACTTTAAGGGTGTGCAGCAAACTGTATTTTTACAAAAAAAAAATATTGTAAACCGTTGCAAAATTGTAACGGACACAATTTTACAATATTACGCAAATATTTTGGATACTCTATAAACTTACTGCCTCCAACCGTAAAATTGTGAACCAATGTGCATTGATAAACCAATCAGTGCACAGCTCTCCAATTTCACAGCTTTTTCGAACTTAATATCGCCAGTTAAATTGGGACTCCTGATTGGTCAGTGCTGTAGGTTTGACTACACTTCTTTAAAATGCTCAACACAACCTATGGAGCTTTAACGACCTCACTGGCGCAGTGGTGAGGGCTGTGGTCTTATAACTGGGAGGTCTCGGGTCTCGTTTGCTCGCTATAAATATGAAAAAAAAGTACAGGTAGCTATTTTTCTCTGATATTTCCTGTATTAAGAAAAATATTGTCAGAGTACAATTATCTTTTCCTACCTACGTATTTTATTATTATTTAGTATTACATATACGTATGTACGTACTTATTTATATGTTCAATATACACAGCCATTACCATCTTCCTAGACTCTCAGTAACTTGAACATTTCACGCTTTAACTCGCTCTCAGGATGCGGTTTAATGGAGCTCTTAAAATGTTCAAGATGCTCACTGTGTCGGAATGAAAGAAAAGATAATGTGTGTATACGGCCTTATCTACGAATTTTTCTTATATTTTTCACGCGCTTCTAGATAAAAATGTCGAATTATGTCTTTCCTACCGAATCCAGCCACGGCGGCCAATCTCCACAGAGTATAGCCATCTGCGCGGGAGATATTATAGTGCACATGTGTGTGTGTGTGTGTGAAAACACAGATGCACTCTCTATCCTCTCACGCTCATAGCCCGATGGGACGGAAATCCGACACGACCGGAGAGAGATCAGGCGCAGGACCGACGGCTTTTCGTGCTCTCCGAGGCACGGAGGTGACTCACCGCGACTTTCTAACACCGGGCTAGTACTGAGAATTTCTTGACATAAAAACCAGGTAAATTTTTTGGCCCGATCCGGGGATTCGACCCTGGGACCTCGTCATCCGCAGTCGAACTTGCTAACCCCTTGACCAGCGAGACAGTTATTGTCAAATAAAGCAGTACCCGATACTAAATATACATGAGCACAAGGCCGTGACTTCGTTCGCGTAGGTTTCGCTTTTATCGCTTGGGAACCCTTTGATTTTTCGGGATAAAAACCTAAATCACTCTACAGGTCGTCAACTATACCCATGCAAAAAAATCACATTATCGAGCCCTGTCGCTGATCTAGGAAAAGTATAAAATATTATACTCCACTAGCTTTTGCTCCCGCGACTTCGTCCGCGTGGAATTAGATTTTGGGGTGGAATTTTCAAAAACTGTGACACACGTACTTTTTTATTTTTAACTGAAAGCTCAAATACCAACTTTGATGGAAACAGCTTGAAAAATGACGGAGTTTCATATAAACTTCCATCCCCTATTTAAACCCCTTAGGGGCGGAATTTCCAATAATCCTTTCTTAATGTGCGCCTACGTCATAAAAGGAACCAACTGTAAAAATTTCAAGTTTCTAACTTCAGTAGTTTAGGCTGTGCGTTGATATCTCAGTCAGTCAGTCAGTCAGTCAGGACTTTGAATTTTATATATATAGATTACGTTATTTTGTTAATGTTAAAAAATGTAAGCACAACATAATTAAAGTAACTCGAAAAACAAATGTTTACTAGGTATGGAAAGAGTCTTAAACAAAGGCGAATTAACTTTGAGCCTTTATCTGAAAGTCAAGCCTAATCCATTTCTAAGAACAAGATAAATCGCGGCAATCCCGCGATTAAATTTTAATTAAACTGAAAGATTTTCATTATAAAAATTCTTAATAGGTTTTGATAAAGGACTCAAAATACTGGACAAAGAAATATTGAAATCGTCTTTTTCGTTTAAAATCGAAATACAAAATAAAAAGTTTAAAGGTTTGGACATAATATTATATGAAACGTGATGAAATCGTCACAAGAATGCGCATGTATACATGGCATATACCAACCACTTTACTGTGGAACCAACTTCCTGCGACGTTGTTCCCACAAAATTACAACATGGGATTATTCAAGGGGCGGACCAACAAAATCTTGAAAAGCCGGCAACGCGTTGGTGGTGCCTCAGGTGCTACAAATTAGCCGATTAGGGGTATGGGTTGAATTTAAACTGCTATACCCCTTCGAAGTTAGCCCGCTACCATCTTAGACTACATCGTCACTTACCATCAGGTGAGATCGCAGTGAAAGGCTATCTTGTCATTGAATAAAAAAGAAATGGTCATGGGCGGCGGTAATCACTTAATATCAGGTGGACCCGCCTGCTCGTTTGCTCGCTAAAAATATAACTCTGAAAAATCAGAGATGCATTCCCAGGATCGAACCCGCGACCCCCGAATACGAGACCGCTGTCTTAACCACTAGGTTATCACTGCTTTAATAAAATTATAATCCGCTTAAGTCAATGTCAACTGAAAAATTTATTACGCCTGGTAGTATGTTTCAGGCAGTGTTCTAGACACCGACGCGGCCTCGACGTATGATATACCTAACACATTTTATTACACTCCAGGGTATAATGTCGTATAACCGAGTGAAAGTATAATACTATGTGTATAAAATTGATATAAAGACGCTCTTGTTATGACGTCGGTTGTGTACGATAGGGATGGATTTCCACCAAGGGGCCTATATAGAGATATTGAGTTACGCCAAAGAGTTTTCTAAGACGATTACGAAGTTTCTTGCGCCTTTTCTAGAATCAACTTCACAACAACGAGTTGGATGACGTCGCTGGCGCAGTATTCATTTAAAAGAAAAAAAAAAACTATGATATAATAATTATCTGCTTGATTATATGCCCCTCAACTTTATTACGTTTTCATCATTTTCTAATTTTGTGCTCACGGTAATCAATTAAAATAGAACGTCCTTTTTAAGCTGAATACAAAAAAGAGGAGTTGTAAATTCGAAGCTTTTTTTAAAGCTTTCATTAGTTAGCTTTAATTACTCCAACTCTGTTAATTTAAACCGTTTTTTTTATTCGATAACGATAAGTTGGTCTATATTTTAATTTGGTGAACATCTTTGAGGAAAAAGGGCCGAACATTATAGGTACATAAATATGAACACTAACTAATGACTGTGACTTTGTCCGCGTGCATTTAGATTTTTAATTCCTGTAGGAACTCTTATATTTTACGGGATAATATCATGCAAATATCACGTCAATCTGTAACTTTGTTGCAGCGTGATTGAAGGACAAACTGAAAAATCAACAAACAAACGCACTTTCACATTTATAATATTAATAAGTATATCAAAAAGGATTATTTAACACTAGAACTTTAACCAAATATTGTCTATTGTATACAATATACATAACATGTAGTATATGTACGTAACAAAAAAATTGAAAATTGAAAATTATTATTTTTTCATGTAGGCCAACTTGTGGCTCTTATGACAAGTCGAGAATCTACCACCGGTTCGGAATGCCGATTTTGCTGAGAACAGCCGGCAAGAAACTCAGCAGTTGCTATTTTCAAAACAAAAAATGTTGCAATATGCAGCTTATCTGTCTTGTGGACAGCTGAAGCAAAGCAGATTGGTTCCAAGCAACTTAGTCATTAAGGAATTCATTGACTGTGTAATAACTTCTACCTATTAAATGTGTCTTTACACACTGTTTAAATGTATGTAATGGTAAACCTACCAATTCTTTCGGAATCAAGTTATAAAAGTGTAACTCACCGAAGTCGTTTAACTAGATCCTGTTACAAATTGTTTAACAAAATACAATTGCACCGCTTTTAAAATACATTCGGGTAGCTCTATCATATCGCAGTTACAATACCAGAGCGGTATAAACATAAAAAAAAACATCTCCCGGTATCAATTTTTTACGTACAGTTCCCGCTGTGGGCACAATGGCGTCTGCCAAATATTTCTGCGTAGTACAACAAAGAGTATTCAAAAATCCCGTTGCGGGAAAATAATTCAGATATTTCAGCGGGTTTTTTCCTAAAATTGTTGCAATGTCAGCGCAAGCTTTTCCTCTGTATTTATGACGGCAATCGCGTGGATAGAGTTCGGGTCGAAAAAATTTACAAGTATTTCTGGCAATTATATAAATTACATTAATTTTAACTTTGGTCTTGTCGCTATAATGCTTTGGAGGCTTGCTCTGTCAAGTCTAGTCTTGTTCTATCTAGACTTGGTCTTGCTTAACTTGGTCTGTCTGAACTCAATCGGTCTAAAGTTGATCTGTTTAAGAGTATCTAGTTTGGATCTATGTATAAAGGACATGACCAGTGATTGCCCTTGGGATGGGGAAAATGTGCAAGGTTACAGCTTTTACAGAAAGATTAAAAAATTGAGGCCTAATTTACTATGGATTTATTATTCCGATAAAGGCATGATTTAAAATATCAAAAAAAAACCAGAATGTTTATTGTTTCCGCTTTCTCTTTAATGCACTACTTCATACTTCAATTTCCGCTCACTTGTATTAATGCCCGTGATACACATGCTAGTGGATGGTATGCTAGGTGCTGGTAAGCTGGCATGCCAGGTACTGACAGAATATCAGCGCGTGACATACATGCTTGCGAATGACCTTGCCAGTGACATGCGAGTTGAAGTTCACAAAATGAAGAAATAAATAGTGTTACAATACAACTCGCAATTATATTAGGCAAAAAACAAGCACAAAAATTAATAAGATCTTGGCAGATAGTTGAGAGTTGCGATTTACAAGCAAATACGTTACGACCTGCCTTGGATTCTGTAACTCAGTGCCTATCAAAAAATGAAAGCCACTGACATATATTTTTTATCCATTGAAGGTTTACTATGAAAAAGTAAATCATATTTCTCTTCAAACCTTCAATGGATAAAAAATGCCTATCGTCGTTGATAGGCACTGAGTTACAGAATCAGCCCCTTGTTTCGCGTATTTGTAGCTGGCAATACGAATCTCCCGTCCCACTTCCCTTCAAGGGGAAAAAATCAAACGGCTTGCGAGCCATTCGTATGCTTTGCTCTGGCACGTGAGTTACTGGCAGAATCTCGATACACATGCGAGTAGCTCATTATTGCTTGTAACTGGCATACTTTTGTGCGAGTAACAAGCATGTGTATCACGCACTTAAATAGTAAAGAGAAATTCCGCTTCGCGACACTAGATAGCGCTTGTCTATTGAAAAATTAAATTATTCGTGCAAATAAAGTTGTATTATTCCGTGTCCTAGGATCTGTACAAAAATATTAAGCAATTTTTTTCTAAGCAACTTTGCGCATAGATAGCATGTTTAATAGCAGAAAATTATTCTTACGACTCGATAAACATATCTTTACGCCATCTTGTATCGAAAGGGAGAGGTATTTTTTGAAAAGTTTTCTTATTTTTTCTCAGTTTTCAAGGCTTCAGACTCCTAAAACTTTCATCTCTGAAAACTATAGAATATAACAATTACAAAAATAAAACTATTATTATTGCACGTTGATTTTAACATTTTAGACTTGATAACCACAATAACTTGCGCCCTCTAGTATCGAAAGGCAGAGTTATTCCGTAAAACTTTTCTATTTTTTTTCTCATTTTTCCGAGCCTTTAGACCCCTGAAAGTTTTTTATCTGAAAACTATAGAATATAAGAATTCCAAAAATAAAACAATCTTTGCTGCACGTTGATTTTTGACACCTAGGCGAGAGCCCTTTGCTCCACTGGTCATGTCCTTTAAAAATCTCATAGGACTTCACTTTACATTTGGGATACTACTACATAGTAGACATAATATCTTTTATCCCAAATGTAAAGTGAAGACCTATGAGATTTTTTTTGAGTAGTGTCTATGACCTATGTTTCTCACAATGTCTTCAATAATACGTATACCCATGCTAAAAATTACGTCCTTCCAATGCTTCTTGTTTGTTTTTTGGACAAACCAACTAACGGACACACTTCCACATTTATAATATTAGTAAGAATTTTCGGAGTAACACTAATATGCCCTAAACCATCCCCTTGTTCTCACATAAGTATGTCGTTTAAAAGATATTCGTGGGAATATGCAACTGTGTTTAATTCAGCTATCACGAAGGTCTTTGAAACCGTAAGAGCTTCATTAAGCTTTGTCTTGGAAGTGTTTTGCTTCACTCTAAACGTGAGCGCTACTAAACCAACCACACATACTCGCGACAACAAATTTATGTGTGCCACTGTTTTGAATGAACAAATAATATTCCGGCGTATTAACAAACGTCCTTCGCAGTTCAGATTCACACTGAAGAAAGAAATGTCTGCTGTCAACGCGAGAGAATATTTTCAAAACCCAATACTTAGAATATGGTTTGAATCACTATAGTTAATCTATGATTAACACTGGATTTCCTGACTTAATACAAATAACACTTTAAATAAGGATGAATTTGAAGCGCCACATTTGGCATACTAATGTATCTGGAACTTATAATATTGCAAATGGCGCACCGACCTTTATAATTAATCAATGAAATCATACAACAACAAATAATGATATCATATGTTAATATAGAGGTCGCTGCGCCATTTGCAATATTACCTATATTAGTTCCAGAGACACTCGTATCTGCTTAGTGCTTACAGCGCCAAAATGGTGTCATTAAAGTCCACAATGGCGTCATTCAAGTAGGGCCAAAACCAGGAAGTACAGCAGCCTCTCAAGTGTTAATTATAGATTAATTATTATAGAGCTCAGTGGTTTGAATTCAGATTGGAAAATGACTTGCGCAGAAGACATCACTTACGTCGAGTATATAAAATCACTTCTTAACTTCTTTTACGTAGTTCTTTAATCAGAATTCTCTTTTGTGAACTTTGTGCGTCATATTGTACCCCGTTTGATAGGGTGATTTCGCCGGTTGGCGACCGATTAGCGGGATATTCAACTTTACGTCAATATTTAAGTATGTTGCACCCATAGCACATGTATTAAAGTTATATGACGGGGTCCTAGATATTGTCAAGTTATATTTAAAAGTAAAAAAATAAGAATTACAGTTGTGAAAACATTTTAAATTGAATAAATCTTAAAAACTATGTGAAATGCTAGTTGGCGACCACTTTTGCTAGTTGACGACTGCCCCCTTATCTAGTTGGCGACCTCTCGATTTGCTAGGGAAAACTAAATTTGATTAATTAAAAATAAAAAATATGAACGTGTTAATGTTTAAAAAATAATTATTATTCATGCTTTATTATTCATACATTTAATAAATTATTAAAACACATTTTTTCATGAGATCAAAGGTACACTTTAATATTCAAGCTTAAGCTTAAATGAATCTTAGCAAGTATAATAAATTTTCCTACACAAGTACAAAATTAAAAATATCACTTTAAACAACAATTACAAAAGTTTAGAATCAAATCATCAGATCATCAGATCTCGAGATGTTATACATTTTACATTTTTTTCTAATACCGTGTCCTCCTTCTCTTATATTTTTAAAGCACATTCCAGATCTCTTTGGGAATAAGCCGGTGTTATTTTCTAATACGGTTTGTGGAGGACATCTGTAATGAAAATTTTATATATATTAAACACCTACATTATGCAAAAAACAGATAAGATTATAAGTAGTGATTGCAAATGGTCGTAAACCCACATATTAATTTGCTCATTTTTAGTTGGCGACCACTTGATACCCATACATTTTAAGATGTTTTATAATAATAATTTGGTGGTCGTAAACTAAAAGATACACGGATAAAAATAAACAAATTAAATTGAAAGTGATTAAATTCCGAATTAGATTTGTAGTCTATAAAAAATAAAAATAAATGTTTTTCTTTCTAAATGTCTATTGGCGGCCAGGTGGTCGCCAACTGAAGTTATTGGATAATTCCAATTTCAGTTAGCGACCATTCAATTTTTTTACCTGATTTTGTATATTACATGTAATAAATGTACAAATAACGTAAAACATATATATATCCACTTAATAGAACATTAAAAAATTGACTCAAATAAATACATCACGATCTACTTACCTCGAACGCTTCACTTACTCACTATTTTTTTCGTTGTTTTGGGAACGTGTACGCGCCGAAAGTATGAGCGGCGGATTGAACTAAGATTTGTTTGCTTTCGGGTAAACACAAAGCTGCCAACTATTGTAGGTAAAACTAATAGGTCTATCCCCCTCTTTACTTAAGTGAATTTCATTTGGAAAAGAAGAATAGAATTCTTATTATTTTCGTTTTAATGCCGTAGGACCTGTTAGTGGTCGGCTAACTGACCCCGGTCGCGTAACCCCCGAAACCACCCTATAAATCTTAGATAATAATTTTACTATTCAGTTATCTTAAAAGTGAAAAGTATTAAAGCCATTAAAACTCTGCGTTTGAATCCTTACCAATGTATTATAAATGCGAAAGCGTGTTTAAGAGAGGTTCTGTTAAGATGCTTTTCATTTTTTTACAAGAAGACATCATAAGAAGAAGTGGACGAAGGTGAAGCTAATCTCTGAGAAAGAAATTTCTTCCAGCTTCCCTTGAAAGTGAGTAAGGTGAAATTATAGAGTGGTAACTATAGGTCTAAAATTTACATATGCACTACATATACTAAAATACTACATAATATAAAGAAATAAGAAACTACATCAACACAAAATACATAATATTAAATAATATAATACGTTTTTGTTTGCCAGAGCAACGGATCGACGTGGTTTTTTGCATAGATAAGTTGAGGGAGTGACATAGGCTACTTTTTAATTTCGGAGAATCAAAGAGTCCCTACGGGAAATATATTTATTTATTTATTTTATTTTATTGTAATCAACAGCGATACATACACAATATAATTTACAATTAAATCTTAATACTAAAATAAGGCCAAATAGGATTACAATTGCATAAATTTATAGATATTTATAACAATATGTGTGTGTGTGCGTGTGTGTGTGTGTGTGTGTGTATTGTAAGCTATATCCCGGAAAAACAGAGAGTTTCCACGGAATTTTTGAA
The DNA here is from genome assembly GCA_038048805.1 of Hipparchia sbordonii. Classification (NCBI taxonomy): domain Eukaryota; kingdom Metazoa; phylum Arthropoda; class Insecta; order Lepidoptera; family Nymphalidae; genus Hipparchia; species Hipparchia sbordonii. The sequence continues at coordinate 4,330,520 of CM076110.1, read as the reverse complement.
AACCTTTCTCCACGCGGATGAAGTAACTAGACAGTGAAAAGATAACATTCAAGAAATAAATACGTTTAGAAAAATGATACCCTTTAACTCGTTCTAAGAATTATGACCAAAAGTAAGTATAGGTGATATGGATTGTGGTTGTATTTTATCCGCTTGAAACAACGTTGCAATATTAAATTTTCTATTACTCCACCACAAACACAAAATGAACGAATATCGGAAAAGCGTAACTCAGTTACCTAATATTTTGGCTGATAAATTGGATGATGGGAAATCGGTAACGTGTAACGAACAAGATACTCGTATTTTATTTAATAGAACGCCAGTATTTACTTGTACTAGTTTATTTTCCAATCAGTTTGTTCTCTGTTTTTAATTTTCTAACATGCAATCCAATTTATCTTGCTATGCTTTCTATTTTTTACTATACAGAATAAATATAGAAACAACAGACTTATTGATATAGTCCGCCAAATCGTTTTTTTTTTTCCTTTTCCTTTTCCTTTTCCTTTAGTGTCATGGAATTCCGCAAAGGAACGCTTGCCTCTATCCGACAGAATATAGATTAAATAAAACGACTGAATACATAAAAATGCTGCGCTAAAGTAAAATTATAAAAGCTGATATATTTCTACAAGTTTCGAGTAAATATTTAATGACAAAAGACACATACATACACGTACACATTTAGAGTGTCTAACGAATGGAAAAATGTCATATTAACTAACTACTCCGATAACTACTTGCAAAGTTTGGAATATTGTGGCACAGTTCAATCTATATTTAAGAACTTTTGAGTTTCCAGTCGCACCTTTCTTTCAATTCACGAGGGCGCGTTGCTCATGGTTGTTGTATGTCGTATCTGTATAAGTGTGAGCGAGAGCTTGCTCCCACCTAGGCTCCTCACAGGCACGCACACTTACGCAATGTGCATGTACACGACGTAACCACAAGTAAAGCTCACGCACCCTCGTAAAATGCAACAACTATACAAAAATGTCATAATTACCGACATTCAATCTCCTGATTGAATCGGGTCCGGTTTTGTGACTAAACAAATGAATGATGAATGATGAATGATTGTATTGAATTGAATGAAATGAATTATTGTATGAAACGATTCGGTTCCTTGTTTCTTATTCGCACAACCGAAGAAAAATGAACCTTTCCAGATAGTTATACTTTAACTTGAGGTAGAAAAAGACACGTGCCAAATCACGAACGTGGAACAAACAAACTTGTAAATGTTGCGAGTACATATACGGGTCGAGTTCTCAAACTCTATTTACGTGAAACTGTCCGGAATTGACTGTTGACTTACCAAAACAGGCGCCGATGGGCAAGTTTTGTTTTTTGTTTGTCACAATCGAATTAGAAGTTTGCATCCACAATCACATTAGCTGGATGTACGAGGGAATTGTATTATTTTAAGGGTGATTGCATACTCTGTCAGGCGCAACTGCCGCAATAGCAACCAGGGCTACAAAAGGCCCACGTAACTCATTTACGCTGCAACGGGCGTATCGAAGATATAACTATAACGTCATCAAAATTCAACGGCACTAACGCATATTTCGCTCATTTGCGACAAGGGTGACATAACTCAAAATTCACTAATTTTAGTAATTTTAATGCTCTGTCGCTTTGTTGGCCGCTGTGTTGTTTCGAGACCGCAGCATCCACAAAACATTACTTTCTAACGAGAGGATTCTCTCATCGTCGATTTTGAATTATGTCACTCTTGTCGCAAATGAGCGATTTATTGTGATAGATTAACAGTTCGGCCTCAAGGAAAACATTTTAAGCAAACTTATTCAGTCCTTCACACGCCTTTCAGAACATTGTTCTTGTCAAATCCGACCTTTGCCCAGTAGTGGGCAGACGAGATGATAAATGAACGCTCATATTGGCTCAGAATGGCTTTAGCTCCTGCGATGAAATCTATTTAAAAAAAAATTTTCTTTAATTCATTCCAAAAGCTAACCCACAAATCCATTTGAAGCCATTTGAAGTCGATTATGAAAGATCGCTGGCTTTATTCAATTTTACGACATCGTTAATTTGCGTCCTACGGTTCATTTGGTACCTTTGTATTTAACAATGGACTCTATATTTTAGCTAATGGCTCGCGAACACCAAAGTACCTACTGTAACTAGTTCTACGACGTTCATTCAACGTTCGCTTTTATGTCTTTTTTTATTCGATGACAAGATATTCCTTGACTGCGATCTCACCTGATGATAAGTGACGATGCAGTCTAAGATGGTAGTGAGCTAACTTGGAAGAGTTATTGTAGTGTACAGTCAAAACATACCCCTAATCGGTTTCTACAAGCCATATAGTACCCGAACGCTTGGCGAAACGTCTTTGACGGTAGGGTGGTAACTAGCCACGGCCAAAGCCTCCCACTAGACAAAATTGCCTATGTATTTTTGCCTCTTGATACATACCTTTCCTTCTTTTCCTATGGTCTACGTAGGTAGTAGGGACTAAAAGTACCTACACCCTTTTTATTCGAGAGAAGAATTGATGCCGACAAACTCACGGCCGACGCGTTAGATATTGAATATAAACAAATAAAATAAAAAATTAATTTAGATAAGCAGTTCTCCCGCTAGCAAAAATTTGTAACTTTATAAACTCGTTAACAATATTTCACTTTTACGACTGTCCTTGACACACCACCGAAAGTTTAATTAAGCCTTAAACAATTTCAGCAGAATATTTTATACGCTTATCTAGTTTACGACGCTAGAAGAGCAGACAGACACTAAAAAACAAACCGAAACCCTTAAAAGTGAAAGCTTATATAGACACATACCTACCCTAAAGTCTGAGCTATTAACTTCTCAATTCAAATAAGAAAATACACAAAGACGCCATTTAACAGCTGCTGGAGAGATAATTTAAGATAATAATGTATTTCAAACTAAAAAACTGATTGACTGACTGACTAATTGACTCACTGACTAATTGACTTACTGACAAATTGACTGACTGACTGACTGATCTATCAACGCACAGCTCTAACCACTGGACGGATCGGGCTGTTTGGCATACAGATATCTTTTATGACATAGGCATCCGCTAAGAAAGGTTTTTTGATAATTAAACCCCTAAGGGGATAAAATATTGGTTTGAAAAATTGAACTTAACGTGAGTTAAGCCGCAGGCAAAAGCTATATAAATTCATTTTAAGAAGTAAAATAACATTATATATCGATCTGGGTTTAATTAAAACTGCCCTACCCCCTCATAAGTTAGCCGGGTACTTACCGGTAGTACCTTACTGCATCGTCACTATCCATCAGGTGAAATCACAGTCGCTGATCTCGTCATGAATAAAAAAATACAGAGCTTTGATACGAGCTTTCCAGTTTTAAAAACCAAAATCAATTGATACAGCCACAAGTGTGACCGTTTTATCTAGGTCAATCCAATATTTTGGGGATGCTCCGTAGAAATGCGGTCAACTGTTACAAATAATTCACTAACATCATTTTGTACTGGTCTGTTTTTTCCGTCAACAACAACAAACAACAATGAAACTATTCTAACAATTTTTTAGGGTACCGTTCCCAAAAGGAATGGGGGAAAGAGAGGGAAAGAGAGTTTGCTACCAGGACCCTATCAATAGGTAAGCCTCCGCTGTCCATACGTCCGTCCGTCTCTTAGCGGGCTGTATCTCATAAATATTGCCTTCTATTGCATGTTTATTGGCACTGTAACAAGGAATTAAAAAAATAAAGTTAAAAATTAAAGCGGATCTCCATACAATACATACGGACGAAATCACGGGCATCAGCTAGTATAAATATAAAGAAAAAAAGACGTGTGGCACTCGGGGACTGCCGCGGTAAAGCTATTGCATAGCATTTTTTATCAACGCCATCTAGCGGCTCACGGCTAGATGGCGTTGATAAAAAATGCGCCATCTAGCGGCTCATCTTAGAGGAGTCCCGTGTCAGGTTATTTTCGTTACGGAATTTCTGGATTCGGTCTCCACGCTGGCCCGCGATAGAAGCTATGCAATAGCTTAAAAAGAAGAAGAAACCTTTTGTGTTAAACTGTTTGTTTACTTATATATTTTGTTCTTGTTTTTTCATAGAATAAAGTTGCATAAATAAATAAATAAAAGAACTGATTTACACTACAGAACTGTTACGCGCTATCGTGAATACGTCACACGTCCCTGAAACTCGTTTATTATCAGTTATTACCCTATAAATAGGGGGAAGTAAATAATAACGCTGACAAATTACACGAAAGGTCCGACAAGTTACTCATACTCCCCTAAACGATGTCATCAGGGACGATCATTTATAACCCTGGATAGCCCCAGAAGGCTCAAGGGAGGGCCTTATTTGTCACTTTAAGCGTGCTTTAAGCGTTAAAAGATAATAATTTCTGTCTTATAAGACATTCTAGAGTGATGGAATTAGGACATAATATTTTAAGAAATCCTTATTTTACTATATAAAACAAGGTCGGGTTTGTTCGAACACTTATGACTTTAAATCAATTTTCATGGTTTTTGATATGTTGTTTTTGTCTCCGTCCCGAATAGCAGAATAGCTATTAAAAACATTGAAAAATTGACGAAAACAAAAAAATAAAAAAAATAAGAAAAAAAAATTCTCTTGATTTTCCCTTTTCTTGTTCGTAGGTTTCGTCACTTTCAAATCACGCCGCAACGACTAAACTGATTTGGCTGAAATTTGATGCAGACATAAATTAAAGTATCATTGCTTGTTATTCCATTTTAAAATTCATTTTGATTATCCTGTTTAAAAACGTCAAAAAGGTGAAAGGTGTGGTCATTCTAGTCTTCTAACGAATTAGCACCAATGTGTATAACATATTATTAATCTTCATCTTGTAAAGGCACTTTGATTCTTGAGTACAGCTACAAGTTGATAGGTAGGACATTTTCAATATCGTAAACATGATAATCCATAGAGGTGTAAAATTAATGTCGCCATAGTTTCCGGGTCAGTGACTACCCTCCTTACCCGGGCTTGAGTAATGACCGGCTATGTGACGTCACATGCTTTACGTCCTATTAATTTCTATTACCGGCAACTTTTTATGCTGCGATTATAAATGGTAGCAGAGTTGCAATTGCGCAGCGAAGTTGCAATTCTTATAACTATGATTTTTTAAGTTTGCTGTTTAGATACGTTTGTTTCACCGTTGCGCTTAACCTACTGTGCCGATTTTGATGAATGAGGTATCAATTGATTCATTATTATGGCTCGGGTGATATAGGCTATATTTTAGACAAACAAAAGCCTCAATAGCCCAATGGTTAAAGGTGCGGACTGAAAACTGAAAGGTCGCAGGTTCGAGCCTCACCCGTTGCACTATTGTCGTACCCACTCCTAGCACAAGATTTTCGCTTATTTGGAGGAGAGAGGGGAATATAAGTCAAGTTCAGCTTGGCTAATATTCTCTATTTAAAAAAAAAGAAAGAAAAAAAAAAAGAAAATCAATATGACGGATGTTGCATCCAATTTTCCGCAGTCGAGATACACCTGGCGTACAGTTTTCTAAACGAGAACGAGAAGAAAGAACCACATTAGTTATCGAGTGAAATACTGTATAAGTACAAAATAATAATTCATTTTGTGTCAGAACAGTTAAATTCCTATCCGAAAACTGTCCACAAATGAATAAGCAACTGAAACGCTTACTTTGAGAGCCAGCCACGTCGAAATAATTACAGACAAGTTCCAAAGAATACGTTCGAGTGCCCTCAAACATTGAGTTGACCCACGTCAAACATCGGAAACGGTTCTGTTTGAGGAGAGAAATGTATGGCCGAGAAACGGGGGAACATTCCAATAAATTATAGTGCCAATATATTACTTACCTTCGAATTTATATACCTGTCTATACAGTTCCACGATCCTATTTAACAAAGCGTTGCGATGTCATCATTCAAGACCTAAATTGACCAATGAAGAGATAAATAAAGTAAAGGGATAATACTTCGAAGATATATACTAACAGTGCTTTTTCTTCTTTGCAAGATTCTTTTATGTTTGGACTACAATAACGAATTAGTTCTATCACTTGTTTTGTTATAAAACTTGATATTAGTGCGCTTTCACATTAGGTCGCTAGGAGCGCAGCAACAGCAGTCTGTTAGGGGGTCCATACACGGTCAAATTTGTCAAACAAACGGAAACAGAGGTGTTTGATTGGGTGCGCTGTTTGATCAAGGTCATCAAACACCAGCGCACCCAATCAAACACCTCCGTTTCCGTTTGTTTGACAAACATGTTTGACCGTGTATGGGCCCCATTACGCTGCTGGAGAGAAGAGAAGCACACGTGATTGTCGCCCTGCTGCCGTTCAACTTAGTTGGAGGTCTTCGGACGCTGCATTTCCCGGTGAGAGGTCGCCACTTGGGCACCTTAGGACGCCAACGTCTATTGGTTCTTCTTTATAGTATAAATAGATACACAACACTAATGTACAATTTAAAAGTATTTGCACATTTTACAGAGGCAAATACTCGTACGAAAGGAGAGTAAAATAAATTCTATTTTATTTTATCGTACCGCAACGTCCTCGCCGATCCATATTGAAAAGTAAACAATGGGTAGAAGAGTACACAAAAGAATAAGCTTAGTGGACGTAATATATTTTATTAGAAAAGTAACGAGAAAGTTTTTACCTCAGTAGTAAAGATGGCTATCCACTTACACTGGTTCCTATATTCAATCTATAAATTCCTATTATATTCTGCCGATAAGTTACATAGCAAGAACTATGGTTCTTGCATTCACAAAACCATCAGCGTGGCTCATGGTTGTGTCTGTGTCGTATCAGTACAAGTGCGAGCGAGAGCTTGCTCGCGCTTGACCGCTCCCACCTAGGCTCCAGACAGGCACGCACCCTTACGCAATGTGCATGTACACGACGTAACCACAACTAAAGCTCACGCGTCTTCGTGAATTGCAATAACTATAACGTTGTAAATTGTCAAAAAAGTCCATACTGACAAATAAAAAGGTTGTTTGGTAAGTTATCGACTGATTAGAGATACATAGTTTGAATATAGGAATTGGACGTAAGTATTTTAGAAAAATAAGAAGTGAGTTAATATTTCTTGGGTAGAAACGATAAGGCCTCATGGAGCGGTTCTCACCCGCATCAAAACGAGCTGAGTCAAGAACGAAGAGTTTTATAGCTATGCGTCAGTTTCGTTTATAGTGGATACTACACTTTAAGAGAATGTAGGTAAATTACACGGTACTAACTGAGCTTCAATTACGAGTTAAAAGCGTCAACATAATATTATAATAAACGAAACAGCAAATATTACGAATGTATATAGAACTATTGAGGCATAAGCCTGGAGTACTATTATGTACTGTGGCATAAGTTAGAAATTGTTAGTGCTGCAACTTCCTATTTAACCTTCTTAGTTCTACAATGAACTTGCAAGCATGAAACAAGCGAATAATGTTTGTTCGTTATATGAGCGAATAATCTGAACTAATAAAGTTAATTCTAACATGGATCAATATGTCTAGAACTCTAGAACATAATCCAGCAAACACACCTTGACAGTTTCTAACAAGATGTTACAATACATAACGCCACTGAATAGCTAATACCTTGCGATGAATTATTGGATACCTTGACGTAAACGTAAAGCAACCGTTACCAAATACCACCAGGCATACTAAGCTGTCAAATGAACGTTTAATACATTTATCTCACGAAGTTACGGACGTTTTACTTGTGTTTTTAATAATAATATAAAAAAATATTTTAAAAAAACCGACTTCAAACGCCACTTAAAAGTATAAAATAATTTTAGTTTGTACACGTATGTTGAAGTCGGGCCAGCGTCGCGCAAATGTTTCATCGTTTCTATTTAGGCCCGTCCGCAGCGAATGAATATAAGCCGTCTCACGGGCTAATTCAACAAGTATACCGGCCTAATAGTATTTACGATTTAATAATTTTAGTTTGTACACGTAATATATATTGAAGTCGGACGGGCTTAAAATATAGAAACGATGATACCATTGCGAAACGCTGGCCCGACTTCAACATACGTGTACAAACTAAAATTATTTTATACTTTTAAGTGGCGTTTGAAGTCGGTTTTTTTAAAATATTTTTTTATATTATTATTTTAAGCTTTTTAGTGTAGCTTCATGGGACCAATTCACTAGACCATTTGTTTTGCTCCTTAAAAAAAGTATTGAAATATATTATTCCAAATAGAAATTTAGCATATGTATGTATGCTATGAAGTTTGCATGGTTAAAATCCTACACACATTCTGATCACGAGATTTGCTCTTATTCAATGAGGAGTTCCATCCTATATCTCCGAAGATATTCATCAGATCTTCATCAAACTTAAATGAGACCAACCTGACGATATGCCCTTTTAAATAAATAAAAAAAAATATTGAAATCGGTTCAGATTTGACAGAGTTATAGAGTAAGATCGTCAAAAATTCGGTTAAAAAAAATTATATTGAAATGCCGAATAGAAAAGCATTATGTATGTATGCTATGAAGAATGCACGGTTAAAATCCGACACACACTCTGATCACGAGCGATTTGCTCTTATTCATTGAGGAGTTCCGTCCTTCATCTCCGAAGATATTCATCAGATCTTCACCAAATTTAAATGGGACCAACCTGACGATACGTCCTTCCAAATAAAATAAAAAATATTAAAATCGGTTCAGATTTGACGGAGTTATGGAGTAACATCGCCAAAAAAAAAAATAAAAAAAAACATACGCGTCGAATTGAGAACCTCCTCTTTTTTTTGAAGTCGGTTAAAAAGAAGAAGTCGGTTTTTTAAAAATAATTTTTATGTTTATATTATGACTAGCTGTTGCCCGCGACTTCATCCGCGTCAATTTCTGTTATTATGGTCGCGATTAAAGAAGTTTTTAAAAGAATATATTTTAAATACGGATAATTTTCCCCGTTTTTGCAACATTTTTCACTGATACTTCGCTCCTATTGGTCGCAGCGTGATGTTATATAGCCTAAAGCCTTCCTCGATAAATGGACTATCCAACACAAAAAGAATTCTTCAATTTAAACCAGTAGTTCCTGAGATTAGCGCGTTCAAACAAACAAACTCTTCAGCTTTATAATATTATGAGTATGAACACGAAGCTATGAATTCTGAACTCAGAATTATAGACCGTAGGCAGTTGGATTATCGTCTTTTATTTATATTTTTTCCAGCTCTAATGCACTCACATCTGAACTTTTGCAAGCACAGGCTGCCCCTGGCGTTGTTGTCACAAGAAATGTAATAAAAACATCAGACGACTGTATGAAAATATTTAATCTTTTGTGGACGAGAAAATCAACACGCCGAATTTATGAGACGCAAAAAATCAGAGGCACTTTCTTGGTGGCACCGACAGACTTTTGACATTTGAAAAGAGTCCGTGAAAGCCCGTTTGAATAAAACATTCTGAGATATGAGAGTGAGATTTGGTACAGTTAATGATTTAGCGCTTTGAAACCAGGTCAGGTGGCTTAAATGTCGGCTTATACAGGGTGTCAACGGTAAGTGTGCCCAGGTGATTTTTTTTCTCAATATAACAGATATCGAAAAACTTAATACTGTTACTAAATCTATGTCAACTGGTGAAAAAACATCACATTTAAAACCTTAAGTAAAATTAAAGCAATGCAACAACTGGCAACTCTGAATGCGGCAATGCGGCTTGAACCCATTGGTTCAATGCATTTAAATGACGTGCATTACAATTGACTGCATTCAGTTGCAGTCAATTGTAACTGCACGACACAATGTCACAATAAACGCTAGTCTTAAAGATAAGCTGTTGTTTTTAAGTTATCCGGCTAATAAAAGTCAGGATACGCAGACATCAAAAGGGCTTTCCAAACCCTAGCCATGCGTATAAGGAAGGAAATGAGGAAAGAAAGCGCTCCGTGCAAGTTCACTTGAGAAATTGCTCAGTAACTCGGAAATAAACAACTTTTCTTGTTTCGTTCTGGAAACATCGAGCTCTCAAGCGCATAGCGTGAATGAATGACTCTAATAGAAAATTGATAAGAATAAATTGATTCTCTTTTTTTTTTTTGAAGTTTTTTATTTGAATTACATCGAAGACACTTTGATATTATTTATCGAACGTAGTAAAGTCCCGACGTATCACATTCAGTCATGTTAAACACTGCATTTATCTATATAAAATATCGGAAAATCCACGAATAAAATCCGGACCAAAGTGGACACAGATTCCCAATTTCTAACAAAATCCTAATTTTTCTTCTTCTTTACCAACCGATAGATAGATAAAAACTTTATTGCACACAAGAAAGAAACAAAAATTAATAAAACTTAAAACTACGCATTCAAAGGCGGCCTTATTGCTACAGAACAATCTCTACCAGGCAACCATTGGTGATAGGAGTGAAATGATGTGTGAGGATAGACGTCCATACACACATACATACACATCACACATACATCTCTTGCATGGACCTGCATAGGCCTCGGTCTTGCGCCGCCTGAATCCAGCGGCTCCCTGCGACTCGTTTGATATCGTCGGTCCACCTAATGGGGGGTCTGTCAACACTGCGCTTCCTGGTACGGGGTCGCCATTCCAGCACTCATAAACATTTGCATTTATAATATTAGTAGGATTTTATATTCTCATACATTACGAAGAACAGACGTCTGAACATTTTTAGAAGCGATGTCACGCTGTCCGGTCGTTACTCACGGCTCGCCGGGGTTGAGTACTGACCCGGAATCTATGACGCCATTTCACACTTCCACGGAGAAAATATTGTTCTCTTTGTACGGAGAAACTCTCTGTTTTTGTAGCTACAAATGTTGCAATTATAGCATGTTATGATTTATAGAAACGCAGCGATTACTTTTGCAGGTATTGATAGAATATGATGTAAGGAATTGATGTTCAGAAATCATGCCTATAAAGTAAAGGCCTAATTGGGATGTCAACTTGGGCCACCCATTAAGTCACCGACTTGGATCAACGTTGCTCAACCAGTACAGGCAATTCTCTAATAAACTAGGTATAGAAAATGAACTTTAAAAACTTTTTGTAGAATAGTTCCTTTCAAAGTGCTACGACATGACGTGACGTGTCATCTCTGTAACACTCGTAGCCGCTCGTAGCCTAGAAGTGTGAATTTCAATGTGCCCTTTCAGAGTCCACCTACGCCTGCGTAGGCCGATGCTACGCCGCTGGGTGATGTATTTATAATATTACGCTCGTGAATGTAAGCCCATGATAAATGTTATGATATTTACCTGTACCTCTCATTTTGTTTTATGTGCATACGTGCTTATAATTTAAACATCATAATATGCAATATTTCGGCAAGTGAAATGTGCAAAATATAGCATTGCGCATTTCACTAAATTACTTGACTATACATAGTTTCCAGATACCTAAATAGGGAACAAGATTTCTCCCATTATCGAATTTTGGATTTCATTTAGGACCCGTAGAGCCCTACAAAACTAAAATAAAAGAAACTTGAAATCTTCATTTTTTAATTCACTAAATGCCGATTTCACCAACGTCGAGTTATAAACGAAGAATAAATTGGGCGTTCTGACAGTATTTGTACTGGAAGTCTGCCAAAATATTATACTATACTCTGTAAAGTTACCTAAAGCCTCGCGTTGGTTTTGCTTCTCTAGCTCAATTAATTTTTAAGATATATTTATTTACTTAAAAAAAAAAAAAGTCTGCGGTTATTTTTTCCCATATCTCAAGGTCAAATCGGAATCCAAACACGAAAGGATAAATCGTGTTGGTACATCAAGTCGATATTACAACAGAAGTTTCGATATATGTAGGTTCCCATTTGGAGGCAGATTCGCCATACTTATCCGGCCAAACTCTTTACGCTCGGTTTAAGACTTCTTTCTTTCTTTCCTTTGGTCAACGGCCATTTTATGTTGGTGAAATCGGCCCGTCCAATTTTACCATCGCCGAGTCACAGACGCCTTAAATCCGTTATAATTTTATGTAATACTAGCTGTTGCCTGCGACTTCGTTCGCGTCAATTTTTGTTATTATGATCGCGATTAAGAAGTTTTAAAAAGAAAATATTTTAAATATGGTTAATTTCCCCCGTTTTTGCAACATTTTTCATTGATGCTTCGCTCTTGTTGGTCGCAGCGTGATATTATATAGCCTTAAGCCTTCCTCGATAAATGGACTATTCAACACAAAAAGAATTTTTCACTTCGAACCAGAAGTTCCTGAGATTAGCGCGTTCAAACAAACAAACTCTTCAGCTTTATAATATTAGTATAGATTTAATCGATCAATAAATTGACATTTAGACTTTGAAATATAAAAACTGTCAGAACGTTAAATTCATTCCTCAATAAAATGTTAAGCAACACTTAAAGGTGAATTAGCTAACAAGTGTTTCGAATGTAAAATTAATTGCTCTATCAACATCATCAATCTAAGTCTTCAGGCATCATTAGGCACTGAACAGCACTGACCCAGTTCACAAGCATGTATGCTCGATCACATCAGAGAATACTTACAAGTGGATGAGACCGAGAGACGAGATAGGCAGCGATGTTGAGAGCTCATCAGAACGACTTATAAAAAAAAATAGTTTTTGCCCGCGACTTCGGACGCTTGGTGTAAGGTTTTTAGAAATCCCGCGGGAACCCTCTGTTTTTCCGGGATATAACTTAGCCTATGTTACGCTCCATGTACTCAATCATTCCTACGCACAAAATTACGTCGATCCGTAGCTATGTTGCAGCGTGATTGAAAGACAAACCAACAAAACAACAGACACTTTGGTAAACCAAAGCTGGATTATCCCTTTCTGGCTTTTATATAATACGAGTTTTATATTTTACGAGTATATAATATGTAGGTATTGCTATAATGTGTTTATCGCAATCACCTCTGATTGGTTGATAATTTCTAGCAATAAGTGAAAGCGCACTGATGCAACAAGAACGCATAAAGGTGCTGATAGACTTGAGCATTCACTTGTAATGAGCATTCGTGCGAATGTTACATCACAGAAAAATACGAGAAGATTTTAGCGAGCATTCTATCGAGCGTTCTGGCGAACATTCTAGCGAGCAGATTTGCTACACGCGACAGTCAAGTTTGTCATCTTGATGAATAATTGACGAGCATTGAATAGAGCGTTCGCTAGAATTCTCAAGATGTTCGTAGCAATATTTGGCTCTATGCTTGACTCGGCTCGTTGTTCAGTTCGACAAAAATAAAAACGGCGAACGCTCGATGTTCTGTTACAAGTGAAGGCTCCAGTCTATCAGCACCTTTAAATTCAGCCAATCAGAGCATTCATGCAATATTCTCACTGTAGGAATAATTTCAACAAATGGGTATTTGACTGTCGTCAAAATGTAGATATTCATTAATTACTATCGAAAACGTAACATGTTAAAATAACGTTTGTAAAAACAAGGTAAAAACAGATAATAAATCGGTCAAAAAAACATAACTACATATATACATACTAATAAATAACAAGGGAAGCTGGAAGAAATTTCTTTTTTTTAGAGATAAGCTTCATTTATGTCTACTTCTTCTAATATATGTTGTCTTGTTGTATATTCCTTATATGTACATAAAAAATAAAAATAAAATAAATTAATAAATAATAAATTCTAAGCTGTTTTACTGCGAATACCCTTCTCCTTCTAAACGAAATGTTGTATGGAGCTATTGAATCGTGACGTCATGTTGCAATAGTCTCTCTTTTTCTAACATGAAACTTAAAATCTCTTTATTTTCGAGAATAGTTAAGATAGGTATTAAAAAAGAGAAATGACACTGTTTACAAGTATACAACTACAAGTGTTCATGGGCGGCGGTAATCACTTTACAATTTACATCAGGTGACCCGCCAGCTCGTTTGCCCGCTATTCATATTATATTATTAAAAAAAAAAAACATTTTTTTTGTCAAATAATCCCATAGCCGGTTAGTGTAGAATGACAAGAGACATTTCTTGTAACTGATGGGCGAGTAATTCTCTTGGTTAAACAACAATAAATCTTATTTACTTAGTTTGTGTAATTACCAACGACAGTATGCGAAGATAACTGCATTAAATTTGACGCCACCCTCGCTCTGCCTAAATCTGATAAGACACGGGTAACTTTGCGAACGTTGTACACGACCAACAAATTGTCGCTTTTCGCTTTGTTGACGCGAATATATAACTCGATTAGCAAGCAGAAACACCATTCATGAGGGTAGGAACAATAAGCAAATAAATTAGAGTAACAAGCAAAGTAAACTCGTGTTTCAATGTAAACTTAGATTTGCTTGTTGGATTAATAGTAAACTTTACAAATATAATGGCTTGAGGCATATCAAGGTTTGAAATTAATTATTATTGTTATGAAAAACTTGTAATTTTATTTTTAAGCTATTGCATAGCTTGTATCGCGGGCCTTGAGCGTGGAGACCGAATCCAGAAATTCTGTAATGAAAATAACCTGACACGGGACTCCTCTCACCGCTAGATGGCGTTGATAAAAAATGCTATGCAATAGCTTTACCGCGGCAGTCCCCGAGTGCCACACGTCTTTTTTATTTTTTATGTTAGTGGAATTGACGCAACTTTACAAGGGCTTCTGTTTCATTATATGTAAGAGTACGAAGATATTCAGCACATTTATTTCTTTTTACATTTGACTTAAGTTAATGGATAAATGTTAAGTGATTTGTTGTCATTCTTTACTGTAAGCCTCTATTCTGCTCCATTATTTTCCACTTAAAAACCTCTCTACGTCTCACGTCATCGATATCTTATCCTACTTCCTTTATCGAAAAGTATTATCACATTTACAAAAAATATATCCTCCGAGTCATGAATGGCGACATAAATCGGCGAAAAGTATAGTATGTAAGCACTAAAAGCTAAAAATAAAAAAAGAGTTAAACAGATACAAAAACGAATTAAATTAATTATCTGTTAATTA
This sequence comes from Hipparchia sbordonii, assembly GCA_038048805.1. Lineage (NCBI taxonomy): Eukaryota > Metazoa > Arthropoda > Insecta > Lepidoptera > Nymphalidae > Hipparchia > Hipparchia sbordonii. Next base: position 4,315,515 of record CM076110.1, on the reverse strand, counting down.
CGGAAATTGTATACCCGTACCCTCATGGCCGAAAGGTGTTACATAATTAGTAATCTGCTTAGTCTTGGAAAGGTTAATTAGAATTCCCCGAGCATCAAATTAGCCTTTTGGGAAACATCCAAAAAGTTGGAAGTCTTGCTAAGTTTAGTAACTACGTGACTTTCTGTAGAGCTGATGTCATCAGAACTATTAAATGTTTAAAAATGCAGGATATGACAATATTACCCCATATCATTCTAAAATCAGATCTTGCATGCAGTACTGGACTACTCCAGTACTCCAGTCCTCTTGATTATGTAAAGTATAGATCGTTAAACTTGGAGACTTATTGAGGAAGACTTACCACTTAGAACATAGTTATTTCGGCAAGGGTGCTCCAGAGCATTTCCACGTTGTATTTCATATTTTTACCGTCTCTCCTAAAAAACCAGATGGGTTCCTATCCCTACGCTACGTCAACATTCGCACTAAGTCCTTTAATTTTTCATTCCTTATTTGCATGGCGTTTGGAATACTCTTCCAAAGCTCTTCCGTGATCTATGTTTCCTGACACTTACAATCTTTAAAACAAGAGTGAACAGGTATTACATCTTCACTTTCCATCCACGAGAACTATATAGCTTAGATCACAAAACTGAGTTAGTCAACCACATATTAATCTGGACTCTTGCCCAAGCTAATCTGAGGAATAAAGTCAGACAAAATCTAACAATGAACTTTAAGCTAACCAGATAGACAAAATTTGATATCGTTGAAATTAGTTCAACATAAAGAAGTTCTTTCTAAATCACAGGCATTCAATATGATTTATTTAATTTGTAAATAGAATCAATAATTTTAAATAGCTATTTACGTAACTGCATCGTAATGCTATCGTAATAATTGCATCATTTTAATTCGAGTGCTGTTTTTTGATACGAGGCTTACCGAGTATTAAAATAGATTACGAGAATTAAAATGACTAATTACGTGCAGTTGCATACAACATTTTATCTACGACAAGGAAAATAAAATCATTAACAAAATTACGTCGTCTTAATAATTGTTCACTTCCCTTCACAATTAATAAAAAAGTCAAATCAATCAATATTTTTTTTGTTGCCTTGTGAGATACATTTTTTTTTTTTTAGGTTTGATATTACATAATATTGAGTGGCAGTACCAACTGTAGAGTGGGTTGGGTACCAACTTCAATACATTTATATGAACGATAGAAAAGTGCCAGAATTCAGACCCTCTTAGCTTTAGGTATCCTATTTTATGAAGATAACCATTTCCATGCAGCTCCCATACAAGGAGCTGCATCGAAATGAGAAGCAAAACCGAAAGAGGGTTAATTTCGATTCAGCTGTCAAATTCGAATTTGACAGCTGAATCGAAATTAACCCTTTTTTAACCCAATTAGAAATTTTCGATGCTGGAGTAGATAAAACAACTTTTATAAAGGCAACTACTACAGTAATCATACAAATGTTATTTACCCAACCGAGAATCGAAATGGAGAGATATTTTTACACATAAATAGTGAACAGTAAATAAAGGCAGACTATAACATTTGTAATCAATTGGAGTCCATTTGGCTTCCAAAATAAATCAAAAGGAACATGTTTCGGACTGAGAAAACAAAGGATTCATATTGCACGCATATGCTATTTCAGTCTGCTGTCTAGACTGCAACATGGATTCCTGGAGGGGATGCTGATAATAGGGCTGTCGACCCCTCCCCCCACCAGGGATTGTTTTTATCCTTACTAATATTATAAATGGGAAAGTGTTTGTTTGTTGGTTTGTCCTTCAATAACGCTGCAACAGAGCTACGGATCGACGTGATTTTTTGCATGGGTATAGTTGAGGACCTGTGTGCCTAGTTTAAGATTTTTTACTACAATTTCGAGCTCCGTAAAGTTTCCTCACAAACTACTCACTGCGTGAATAGTTTATGTCACTTTGGTACCACGAGTCTGTCAAATAGCATACATGAGGAAACTATCTATTACGACTATACCAAGGTCAAAATCCTGACATTTGTTGTCTCTCTTACACATTTGCAAAAAAAGCGAGACAGGTATACGCTGCCATCTTATCCAATTTGACATTTTTTGCATCGTTTTGTGACGTCATTGACGGCATCACAGTGGCAGCATAGACTATATATGTGCTGGGAAGTGTCAGTACATCATACAATCTATGGTATGGTTGTCTATGGTAATTTGACATAAGACCTAAGAGTTGATGTAAATGTTGTACACGAAAGAGATGCAGTATAGAAAAGTCAAACAAGATAGAATGAGACACAGTCACAATTTATTGTCTCTCACTGCGTGCCCATTGCAGATTCTATTTCTAAAGGTTTCTATGACCTAAGTCATTAAAAACCACAAACAGATTTAAGTGTCTGTGGCTCCCTAAATATCAACAAAAACAAGATAACGGAATACAAAACCGAAAAATGTTATATATATTTAGTGGTAATTTGTAATCAAGGAACATAATACTCTGACGAGTTTGTAATAGTTTTGTAAGTGGTGTTTGTAAACAGTTTGTGTTTGAATTCAAAATTCGCCACCAATTATTTTCGCACTAATCCAGTATCTACTGTCCAGCCACCAAGTTAATAACTTCATAACCCTAGCTGGTTTAAAACTCTCCGGGCTTACGCAAACTGACCAACTGAATTGGAATTGAAAAATTAAAATCAAGCATCATCTTGTAAACTAATAGGTATGTAATTGTACTATTTTATGACCTAATCCTCTCATTTCGAGAGGAGACCCTAAACTTCGTTTGATTCTGTGACTCTGACGCACGGCTGTCCAGTTGTGTAGCTCAACACATCCTGTGTTGAGAAATGACTGGTTTCAGAATGTGTGGTAAAGAAAATAAACTATTGTATTTGTTGAAGTAAGCATACTTAATTTTATTATTAGACCTATAAAATGTTAAGATTTCCTACACTAAAGAACAATGTTATGTTGTTTTGATATTATTGTGATGTCATTCTCCGTACCAATCCTACAAATTTTTTTATAATTGTGAAAGTGTTATTGTTTGTTGATTTGTCCTTCAATTACGCTGCAAAAGAGCTACGGATTGATGTAATTTTTGCATGTGTACAGTTGAGGAGCTGGAGAGTGACAAAGGCTAAACTTTTTATCCTGGAAAATCATAGTTCTGTGGGATTTGAAAAACTAAATCCTCACGGATGAAGTTGCTGGCATCAGCTAGTTACTAATGATTAAATAGCTTATGGGATATGTTTTTTTCTTTTTTTCCAGTATAACCTACGCAACTAGTGCCTACTTACACTATTATACCAGAAGAATGGGTATACATTTGCATCTCTCTATTCAGCTCTTAGGCTGGAATAGCCCTTAGGCCCTTCGGCTGGAAAAAGCAGCGCAGTCACCAGGTCTTCTGCATTTTCACCGCTTGTTATACCACTCAGGGGTACAGCACATTCCTACCTATACCTACTTTATAATCATTTTAGTGCAAGTATCCAGCGTTATAATGGGATGGAATGTAATTTTTACTTTGAGAATTCATGTCAGAGAATCTAATGTAATTTGTTATGGTTGCTTAATAAATAAAATAAATTGTTTATATTCTGTAATTGACCCATTCTTGTTTTATATTTATACTAATTACTACATGAATAAATAAATAAATTTATTTACAAACCATTTATATTCATTTATATGTACATTCAAGTTATTTTTATCTATACCTACATACAAAGTCTACTTAATTATGATGCTGAACAAAGGCATTTATTTTGAAATGGCAGTCTATCTATAATAAATAAACTGTCTTAAACATTTAAGTTTAAATTTTTGTGTCTGTTGGTCATGGTTAAAAAAGGTCAAAAGGCTGAACCGACTTTGATAATGCTGTTTTGGCAGATGCACTGCAAGTAAAGTATGGATGCTATACAGTTTAATTGCTAATGCAGACCATCTGACCAGACTATCTATAAGTATTATATGAAAGTTTCTACTAGGCTACTTTTCATACAAGAAAGGTTCCTAAAAACAATATATAAATCCACATTAATGAAGTCAAGACCCTATATCTACTTAGTGAATACAACATATGATTTAATTATATTTATTATCATTGACTAAAATCAATCATGTTAGTATATTAGTACTAACATATTTATTACAGAGAATCCTGCTAATAATGTAAATGCGAAATTATGGATGGATGTTTGTTACTCAATCACGCCGCAACGGCTGAACCGATTTGGCTGAAATTTAGCACAGAAATAGATTAGTCTGGATAACACATAGGCTACTTTTTATCCCGGAAAATAAGAGTTCCCGGCGGGATTAAAAATGCGAACGAAGTCGCGGGCTTCAGCTAGTGTTTCAAATATATTATTTCTTTTTAATAGATAAATAAGCTAAGTAGGTATGCTATAAATTATACATTTTAGGACAGAATTGGGCAGTTAAAATGAAAATTGAAACAATAAAGATTATATTTATTTTTACATTTGGTTTGGTAATTATTGTCTTATACATATATAACCTACCTATCTTTTTATGAAAATCTTGATAATATTTAAGTATGATTCGAGCTCCACCTAGCACCTGCATACTTGGTATTAGTTGACAGCTTATATTGGTCTATAGTGATCCTGTAATAAGTAACATGGTGCAACCTGCATTTTTCTTCTTTATCAACCGACAGACGTCCACAGCTGGACAAAGGTCTCTTGTATGGACTTCCACGGGTTTCGGTCTTGCGCCACCTGAATCCAGCGGCTCCCTGAGACTCGATTGATATCGTCGGTTCACCTAGTGGGGGGTCCGCCAACACTGCGCTCCCCGGTGCGGGGTCGCCACTCCAGCTCCTAGGGACCCCATCGACCATCAGCTCTTCGAACTATGTACCTCCGCCTATTTCCACTTTAGATTCGTTTCGCTGAGCTATGTCGGCGACTTTGGCTCTTTTACGGATCTCCTCATTTTTTATTCGATCTCCCAGGGATACTCCGAGCATAGCTCTCTCCATCGCCCGCTGAATAACCCTGAGGCTTCTTGTGAGGCCCATAGTTAGGGACCATGTATCTTCAGGCACTGAGGAATTATTAATTATATTATTGCAACCTGTAATAAGTAAGTAACAATTTATTAATCTGTGGAACTATCCTGAAAATCCTGAATGAACTGGCTGAGCGATTTATATAGTTACTCAACGGAACTGGCTACGGCTTAGGTACTTATCTTCGTCACCACTCACCAGTGATACTTTTTGTGAACTTTATTAGGTTGTGAGAGTTAGAGATAGTGCTAGATTCTCTTGACGATTCTAAATCACTTTGTAAAGTTTATTTAAATAAAAAACTATGTTATTCCATTGAATAAGCACTTTTCGGGATCCGTTGGGAGTTTTTGCACAAAATGCTTCATCTGAGATTCTTTTCGTCTTCGTGACACTCTGGCCAGAGAGGTGGTGGTCATCAACGAAGTGACGTCTTTAGCGGCAGATGTGAGTCGCCTCACGAGCTTTCGCCACTACTCCCTGCTGGCCGACAGCCTCGTACACTTGTGCAATTGACCGCCCATCGTAGACTTTATTTGATGGGTCCATCGCATAGGTGATTTTCTTCGTCTTCTGGTGCCCTACACTTTGTCCGAGAAGCACAACACCAACACTATTAACGCCTCTAAACTTTTCTCCTCCTCTTCCCGGCGGTTAGCTTTCACAGCCTCTGTGATCATTATTCACGTCTTCGTGGGTCCTAGAACTCTTCAAATTAATTATTTTTCAACATTTCGTTCGTATATCACCAAGCTCTCACGGAATATTTTCGGTGAATTGCAATTCGAGTATCGTCTCGAGTCACAACTCGAAAATGACGTCATTTTCGGGTTGTGAGATGTCAAACATGTAACTCATACTGCCAAATAGCAATACTTTCCGTATCTTTGTTCGAAGACGTGTTTAATTCTCGATGGTGACGTCACACGTCTGTAACGTGTAAGCTCATACTCGGAAATACTCGATCACTTTTAGGTCCGCCGCTCGCCGCTTGGGGCGCTGGCTGTAGATGTATGAAGAAGCTCGATGTCGAAGATTCGATGAAGTATACTATCAAAACTTAAACTAACCACACTGGAGAGTGACACAGGCTATTTTATCCAGGACAATCAAAGAGTTCCCTCGAGAATTAATAACTAAATTCACACGGACGAAGTCGCGGGCATCAACTAGTAACTAATAAGTTTCTTTGTGAAATTAATTGTAATAACCTATTCTAACTTAACGAAATTTTAATTTAAATTTACAATAGTAAACCCTACTATAATAAAAAGGAATAGTTTACGGGCTTATTAATATCACCCAGTGCAAGCAAGCAGAAAAATCAAAAAGCAAGAAACGCAGAAAGGTAACCGACCATGAGTTCAGTGATTTTTCTGCTTGCTTATGTATTTTTTCTGTGTGATTTCCTCCGAAAAAGAAATCGTTCTTTCCACCATGGAAAGTTTATTCAAATTAAATCATTTCGGTGGTTTCTTGCTAAGCACTGCAAGTGTTTTTAAAGATTATCATCTCTTATTTTTAATAGCGATTGTTAATAACCTTTGGGCTGTAATCCGTAGGTCGGTGGTGATGACCGTTCCCAATTGATGACTTGATGATAGATGATAAGAAAAACCGTTGTATGCGATCGAAGACGCTGAATCATTCTTAATTTGAAATAAGTTTTTTGCTATCTTTCATTGTCACTGTCACTGTCACATAAGTCTTTAGCTAGACCATAGATGTGACTATGTCTACGGTCTAGAAACTTGTTGTTTACAACAGAGATAGAAATCTAAACGGATGAAACACACTAAAATTTGTTTGATTTTAATAAAATTAATATACACACATTAATTTTATTAAACTGCAAACTTTGCACGTCATCTATGCACTTAATACTTATTAGCAACACCGGATTAAATATTACTTAGGTTGTTAAAAGGTACCTACTCGTAATTCTATTTTTTACTGATTTTTGAAGTCAAGCCTCAAACTTCTTACCAGAAGTAAGGCAAACTTAGAAGTATCGATCTTTTGGTTATCCACGATAACACAAACAAAGAAACACTTGTTTGTACCCTTACAAACCTTACAAACACATCTATTGCCGGTTGAGCGGTAAGAGGAAAAGTCTCAAGTGTTAATGAATCACAATAAAAGTTGTTTTGTGCGCCATCCCGCCGCCGCCCAATACATTTCTCTCATGAGTGTGCAGATTGCTTTGCGGAGCCCTTGACAGTGCCTGGAACGGCCATCTGGGGTATAAATAACGCTTAATTACATTTGTAGGCTTTTACTGGAGGATTCGAACGAAGTTTTGAGAGATGTTGATCGCATATCACCATGCTGCAAACACCCTAATTTGTTTTAGCTAAGCAGCTAATATGAACTTGATTAACATTCTCCTCTCCCCTCCAAATAAACGGAAAGCTTGTATTAGGAGTATAGGAGTTGTATTAGGAGGGTATGATGAGAAACGAACCTGCGTCCTTTAAGTTTTTAGTTGGGCTATTGAGACCATTCGAATTATAATTTGTGAAAGGGAGAGTGTTCTTCGCAATGTCTACTGAAAAAAAAATCGGTCTAGAAATCTCGAAAAATTGGTGGACACACATAAAAAAAATCATTGGCTACCAAAGATTTCCATGTTCGGCTTGACATGTAATTTTAGCTCTGTTCTTTTATTAATTCTCTGGTGAGTTGGGATCTGAGGTTGATTTAGGATATTGAGTTTGCTAGACAATAAAATATCTTCGAACTAGGACAAATACTTGTTCGTGCATGTGACGTTTTATTTTTGATTGAAATGCTGGCAACTCAGACATTTATCCACGTCTACTTTTCTGTGCTGATCATGACGTAGCCAAGATATAAAACTATGTAAACTGTGTGTATGTGTGTGTTTTTTATATGTAACTATGTATGTACCTAATCTACGTACTCAATAATTCCGTGATATGAATTCCAAGCAAACAATACCATGAAGTGCAGCATTTTTGCTCATATCTATATGTCACCTGAGTTTAAGTGATTACCGCCGCCCATGAACACTTGTAGCACCAAAGGTAACATCAATGCCTTGCCGGCTTTTCAGGAATTTGTTGGTCCACCCCTTGAATAAACCCTAACTAAATAGCATAAGGAAAATAACAACAATTACCTTTAGCTTCTTCGAGTTAACACGTACCATCTGAAGCCACATCACTTTATTTCTTCAAGCTCATAATGTTTTTGCCAAGCCCTCCAGGGAAACGGTTTAAAAAAAAATACAAGAATAAGCATAGGATACTAAATGTGACCTAGATTTCTCTTTCCATTTTAACGACTGTCAAAGCTACGAGCTTATCTAGTAACGTACGGTTTTCTCTTGTATTACCTAACAGTTCCATTCTGGATAGAATCAGCTTTAACACCAAGCGTTACGTCCAAAAGTAGACTTATCTTTCTCAACGGATAATTCTAGGTTCTTTGTTTTAAGTAAAAGAAATTGACAAGCCGTAACGATATTGGATAGAATCAGGCGTTACTTTGTGTGGTGGTGCATGTGAGTGGTGGTGGCATTGCTTGCTTGAGAACTTTGCTTTATTGCTTGGTTGGGGAGGTAAGCGGTGCTTAGCTTATAACTGCATGTTTGACCATACAGATTTTTTTCTGTTGGCTGATTACAGCAAAATAATTCTAACATTTTTTTGTTAACCCGTAACAATATTAACCTCAATGCTTACGACACGTTAGCTAAGGCCAACTTTTATTAAACGTTTTCGTCGTCCTCTTCGACCAAAAGATGTCCACTTCTGGACATTTATCTCTTGTGGAGATTGCACACACAGCGGTCTTGCGCTATCTATATCATGATTCATTCCTCATCAGATATAGCCAGTTCTTTGAACAATATGCCCCAACCATTGCCAGTTCAGTTGACAAAATATAATAAATTATTTATTATATTTTGTATCATACAAAAGAACTCTACACAGTACGATGCAACAAGTAGAAAAAAGATCGAGACAATGAATATTACTCCATAATATTATCATTTTATTGACCCCGTGGTCCGGTACTTGGGGGTATCAGTAAGTTCAATTCCTTGCGACTCTGACCGAGGGCCGTGTTGCTTTTTGGACTTTAGGTCGATTTTGGCGACTTTCCAGATTTAGTCGAGCATCTCCTAACCTTCAAATATATAATTTTGTGAACTGTGTATTAAGAAGCGGCAGAAAACTTTTGGTATCTGAAACGTGAAATTGCCTACTGGCAAACTCTTTCACTCAAAATATTCTTCAATCTAGTTCAAATATACTTTTATAGACACAGGAAATCAAATAAGGAAAGATCTTTCGTGTAAAATTACTTTTTTTTATTGGATGACAAGATACCCTTGACTGCGATCTCACTTGATGGTAAGTGACGATAGAGTCTAAGATGATAGCGGACTAACTTAGAAGAGGCATGGCAGTGTACATTCAACCCATACCCCTAATCGGTTTCTACACGCCATCGTGCCGGAACGCTAAATCGCTTGGCGGCACGTCTTTGGCGGTAGGGTGGTAACTAGCCACGGCCAAAGGCTCCCACCAGACCAGAGACAATTTAGAAATTATAAATTCCCAAACTGCCCCGCCGGGATTCGAGCCCGAGACCTCCCAGTTATAAGACCACAGCGCTCACTACTGCGACAGGGAGGTCGTCAAACTTCGATTTTGTAAAAATTTAGTTCCTTTTCAGCGTTTCTCAAACATATCCTTATATCTGATTCAGCATCCATAAACGGCCTTAGACTTAGGCAAATATAGAGCAACGTACATGGACTTGAATTAATTAACGATTTTGTACTTTACCTCGACGTAGCACACAAGTTAAAGCTTACACTAAAAGCAAACGAACGTACGAGAGTGCTAGAACGTTAACTTCATGAGAAGCCGGTTATCCGGATCACTAAGTTCAAGCAAACCTCTACTGAGTATACGAATGAAACTGTATATACTTTAGTAGTGTATAGTTTGATTTATCCTCTCCTTGCTTCCTTACTAATATTAAATGTGAAAGTGTGTCCTGGGCTTGTTTGTTGGTTCGTTGGCTTATTAGTTTGTTGGTTTGTCCTTCAATCACGCTACAACAAAGCAACGGATCGACGCGATTTCTTGCATGGGTATGGGTATAGTTGAGGACCGGGAGAATGATATAGGCTAATTTTTATCCCGGAAAATCAGAGTTAAGGGGAATTTTAAAAACTAAATCCACACGGACGAAGACGCGGGCATCAGCTAGTTTAATTTATAAACTTAAAATAAAGGTTTTTAATAATATAAGACAGTTTCATTTTTCTTTTTTCACCATCTTAACTAGTCTCGAAAATATAGAACGTTTAAGTTTCCTGTTGGAAAAAGGAGCGTTATTGCAAACATGACGTCACAATGCAGTAGCTCCATACACTCTCAATACAAAAATTATAATTTATTTGTTTTTTAAGCGATTTATTTTCTGTTTTTAAAAATATTATTCTTACATGTTACGAGTACATTTTCGATTTCAATTGATGAATATAGACATTTTGATAATAATAATAAATCAGTCAAATATGTACCCAATTGGTGATTCCGAGACGAAATTCTGTGTAATAAGTCGACGTCATGGAACGCAATGTTCATAATATGCTGCTATCCTGTGACGTAATCGGGTGAGACGGTTTCTTGAATATGTGTAAACATTATATTGTCACCTTTGTGATGACTGATGAGACAATTATTAGGGCAATATCCCCCGTCGCTCCGATAAACAGTGCGGATCCCACGTCACTGGGTTTTATTAAACTACGTCTTGAATACACGTTTGTGTTATATGTGTTATGGTATAATAATATAAAAAAAAATTTTAAAAAAACCGACTTCAAACGCCACTTAAAAGTATAAAATAATTTTAGTTTGTACACGTATGTTGAAGTCGGGCCAGCGTCGCGCATCGGTTTCATCGTTTCTATTTAGGCCCGTCCGTCTCACGGGCTAATTCAACAAGTATACCGGCCTAATAGTAGGGGAAAGGAAGGTAAAACGGACCACTTAACAAAAAAACAAGTATAGAAAAGAAACTATTCATTTTATTAAACTAATTCAAAGTAAAAAATAATCGACATTATTAACTCTACATTACATATGAATCAGACTTTGATAAAATTACAAACAACGAAGATATTAGATGATTTCTAATACCTTCAATAAGTCCGTTTTACCTTCATGATGGAGGCAAAATGGACCACACATGAAGGCAAAATGGACCTACACATTTCATCACATTTTTCACATAAAAATACTGTCTCATCATCCTCATCCTCTACTCCTGCGCATGCGCAGTGTGCCCATAGACGACATTTGGACATTGCACCCAACCTCCGCTTGATTCCGAGTACAAATTAATAAAAACAGTACAGACACTCAGTGTCTGTACTGTTTTTGTGACTATGACACTGAGTGTCTGTACTGTGTCAGTGACGATGACACTGAGTGTCTGTACTGGATGATTTTTCCTAGTTTTTAATCTCTTTATATCAGATTTTTTGCTTGCCTTCCCCTTTTTTGAAATTTTTTGTTCTATTTTCACTTACTTCCTTTTCGGTCTTCTTTTTTTTGGTCTTCTCTTTTGTTTTTCCTATTTGAAGATTTTGTGTCTCGAAACTAAGTAGGTTTTTAATCTTTTCAGCCTGTTTATTTCAACGACGTAGCTCTTGTAGTCTTTTCTGTTTTCGAAAAAGGCATTATATCTTTAGGTGCAAAATGAAATACATTGCAACGTTTATTGGCAGTCATAATTGTGGTAGATGTTGAAGGTTCCGTTTCACTTTGGTTCCAAAAAACTATGGCTTATAACTGTTGGTTCACCATCATTTTATGTTGATGTACCCCAGTCCGTTTTGCCTGGGTCCGTTTTGCCTTTTTGCTATAAACAACAAAAATTAAAAATTTTAAGCTAATAAGCTTAGGTATAGTCGGCATACCTGTTTATTAGCTTAATCATATGTCAGTTTATATACAGTAATCATTAGAACACACTATCACAAACCAAACCAAAATGTAGGCGAATTGAAAAATGCAAATTTTACATCAAAGTCTAAAAAAACTAACTTACCTTGCTAAATCAGTGCAGGTGCGGTCGTTGGAATCGAGTACACTGACCGAGAGGGGGAACATGGCAGCCAATATTTTGACATAACAAATTCATAGATGGCGCTACACGTTTCAAAATTATTAAGATGGACCTTTTTGCCCACAGGGTCCGTTTTACCTTCCTTTCCCCTATTTACGATTTAATAATTTTAGTTTGTACACGTATATTGACGTCGGACGGGCTTAAAATATAGAAACGATGATACCACTGCGCATCGCTGGCCCGACTTCAACATACGTGTACAAACTAAAATTATTTTATACTTTTAAGTGGCGTTTGAAGTCGGTTTTTTTAAAATATTTTTTTATATTATTATTTTAAGCTTTTTAGTGTAGCTTCATGGGACCAATTCACTAGACCATTTGTTTTGCTCCTTAAAAAAAGTATTGAAATATATTATTCCAAATAGAAATTTAGCATAAATGTATGCTATGAAGTTTGCATGGTTAAAAACCTACACACACTCTGATCACGAGCGATTTGCTCTTATTCAATGAGGAGTTCCATCCTATATCTCCGAAGATATTCATCAGATCTTCACCAAACTTAAATGGGATCAACCAGACGATAAGCCCTTTTAAATAAAAAAAAATTATTGAAATCGGTTCAGATTTGACAGAGTTATAGAGTAACATCGTCAAAAATTCGGTTAAAAAAAAATTATATTGAAATGCCGAATAGAAAAACATAATGTATGTATGCTATGAAGAATGCATGGTTAAAATCCTACACACATTCTGATCACGAGCGATTTTCTCTTATTCATTGAGGAGTTCCGTCCTCCATCTCCGAAGATATTCATCAGATCTTCACCAAATTTAAATGGGACCAACCTGACGATACGTCCTTTCAAATAAAAAAAAAATTATTAAAATCGGTTCAGATTTGACGGAGTTATGGAGTAACATCGCCAAAAAATAAAAATAAAAATAAAAATAAAAATAAAAAAAAAAAACATACGCGTCGAATTGAGAACCTCCTCTTTTTTTTTGAAGTCGGTTAAAAACGGTATAGGCAACAATGAAGCGTGCGAGATTATAAAATGTTCTCTCTCTACTACGTATGTCTCATTGCTGAAGGTTATCACCAACTTCCATTAAACTCATTATGGTAGGGATTAGCAAGGTTTGAGTAGTTTTTACTGATGCTAACGCTGGAGATTCTTTCTATACAACTCAGAGAATGAAATTCTAATTCTAGTTTTAACGATTTTAATAATCGTGGAATTATATAAATCTAAACCTAGATGATGCCCGCGACTTCGTCTGCGTGGATTAAGGTAATTCCCGCGAGAACTCTTTAATTTTCCGGTATAAAATGTAGCCTATGTGTTAATCCTGGCATGAGCCAAATCGGTTAATTCGTTGTGGCGTGAAGGAGTAACAAACATACATACACACACACACACACACACACGCACACGCACGCACACACACACACACACACACACATACACACACACATACAAACAAACTTTCGCCTTTATAATATTATAGTGTGATAGTGTATTATAGTGTGATTGCGATCACCTCTGAATGGTCGACATTCAGACTTGACTATAGAGAATTAGAGATAGGTAGATTGTGCCTCTGATGTGAAAAATAAACCCCGACCTCCTAAAAGGGCGACCGTAGGCTATCACTGCTGTTGTAAATATCTAAAGAGTTACAGTAACCCATTACAATTTCCTTCTTTATCAACTAATAGACGTCCACTGCTGGACATAAGTCTCTTGCATGGAGTTTCACAGGCCTCGGTCTTGCGCCGCCTAAATCCAGCGGCTCCCTGCGACTCATTTGATGTCATCGGTCCACCTAGTGCGGGGTCTGCCAACAATGCGCACCGGGACCTTGGGACGCACCTTATGACCCCATCGACCATCAGTTCTTCGCACTATTTGCCCCGCCCATTTCCACTTCAATTGCGCAACTCACAGAGCTATGTCAGACTTTGAACCCATTACAACAAGATGCTAATAATGATAGAAAGGGAACTAATCACCGAAGTAATAGACTTAATTTACAGCAGCCATTTCTCATTTTCATATTGACTGAGTCAAATTATTATGGAACTAAAACATAAATATTTTTTCTCGATGAATAATAATAAAGAAAGATGGAAAATTGGATAAATGTCTGCTATTTTACGGACAGAACGTCGAAGTTTATGGAAAAACAAGTTATTTATTCTGTTTCATCTTCGACAATAAAGGCTCGACTGACGTCTCGATGTAATTTAAGTAAGGAACCGGAATCGCACTTTTCTATTCTTTTTTTTTGTCTTTGTTTTCGTGAAAAAAGCCGATCTTTTGTATGGCTAATGATTCTAAGTTTAATAAGAGTATTTATTCACTTTGAACTTTTTTTCGACAGCGTCGTGAACGTAACGTTATAATTTATTTATTTTGATCCGAAATAGGCTTACCGCTTAACGACAATCAATACTGGATAGCACTGATGAGGTCTAGGTTGGAGTGCGCTTTCCTAGAAAATGACTATTCACTCTTGCTTTGAAGGTACTCAAATTATAGGTGGTAGGAAACACGGCTTCTGGAAGAGTGTTCCACGCCTTAGCGGTTTATCAGAAACGTTGAACTTCTCGCAGTTCTGTGGTAAAAAGGTGAAAGAGGTAGGTATAGGTTGTGAAGTTCTTGAGCGCACTCTCCAAAGTATATCCGATAGAAGAATCGAGAATCTCAGGTGTGAAGGTTTCCTCACAACATTTTCCTTCACCGTTGAACCATGTGATACTTAATTGCTTTAACGCAAATATTATCTCCGAATAGTCTCAGGTGATTACCCGGGATCCATCCCGAATAAGAGACGGTAATCCTAATCTCTATCTAGTCTATCACATAACACTGAGTAAGCAGTCCATCTCTATATAAACCAACTATGAAATTGGTAAAAAAGCCCATTTATCACTTTCCACCATCGTGTTGTTCCCTTTTTTATCGACTTGATCCTATCAGGATTCGTAGCCTATTTAGACCTTGTATGTCAAACAAAAAAGAATTCCCTTCAATGTCAGCAATCCGTTCCTTAAATGCTTAAATGTCGCCCCCAACGTCCGCTACAGACACGCAAAGGATTGGAAAAACACAACACGTGACGTCAGCGACGCGCTATACAGCTGGCAGCAGCTGGATGCCAAGAAGTAAACCGAACTGCCACCGTTTTGTCAGGCTACATAGGGAGAAAACCAAATTCCTCGAAGTTCCTTGTGTCGTATAAGAAAAGTATACAACCGCAAGACATTATATCATCAGAAGCTACGAAAACTGCTCTAGTAGAAGGTCAACCTCTGAATTCATCAGCGAACTATAAAGCCGAATCTTGGCTGATATTATAAAAAAAATCATAGGTATATGACTCTGACAACTCTCGAACCTCTTTCGAGTTATGCATGGGGTATACGATCACATTAAATGAAGATATTTTAATCGTTCACATTTTCAGTTTAATGTCGCTCTCCGGCCATCTCGTCCTGCGTTGTGTTTGTCCAAGCCCTTAAAATAAATGTCGGTCCCTTCGCATGCTACAAACACTTAAGGGGAATTTCTCTCGCCGCCGTCCCGACGTCTCGGTAAAACGCTGCCTATGTTTTTCATTATCCCAAACTATAACAATAAATCTTCACTCTGTGAATTTGGGTCAGATGAAAATTCTAGTGACGTCTAGTTTTAAATGCGTTATTCTGAAGAATATTTTTGAGTAAGAATAAATATTCTGCTCTACTGCAAACGTGGGCTCTATTTAAAATACGTTTCTCTGAACTAACTCTTCAATTAAAGAGACAGTTATAATAATGCCGCTATACACACCCACCCACACACACACACACACACACACACACACACACACACACACACACACACACACACACACACACACACACACACACACGCGCGCACGCCCACACACACATGCAAGCCCCAAGTTAAACTTTGTTCATGTATCACCACCTAAATCTATACTAATATTATAAAGCTGAAGAGTTTGTTTGATTGAACGCGCTGATCTCAGAAACTACAGGTTCGAATTGAAAAATTCTTTTTGTGTTGGATAGTCCATTCACCGAGGAAGGCTTTAGGCTATATAACATTATGCTGATCATAATAACAGAAATTGTCGCGGACGAAGTCGCAGGCAACAGCTTCTTTCATATAATAAGTACTGTTATCCTGCTACTGAACAATTTCTTCCATCGCATTTTCGATGTCTTTACGTCGCGCGTCGTCTCATTTAGCTCCCTTATTTCACAGAACATGGCAGACCGTAAAATCCGCGTCGTTGGTTATTGCACGACAGTAATTGTGTCGTCAATTAGGGTGACGATTAAGATGCTACGACGAAAGCGTGGATTCGAACGTTATTCAACGTTCAAGACTAGTACCAGAGAAGCTTAAATGTAGGGTTAGTATAAGATTTAATTCGATTGATCGTATTCGTATTCGATGACGTTAGCGTTACAGTAAAATGGACCGTAACACCGCTGAATTAGAGCACAATTTCGTGCATGCGTTTTTAGACAAACGTCTACACGTATGTAAACACGTATAGGAATACCCCCAATTCCAAAGTACAATGATGACAGTAGGATATAAGCTTCTTTGCTGGCAACTAAGGTGCAAACTGTTGCAACTGACAATTCTAAACATTGGAATATTAATTTGAATGTAATGAATGTATATCATTCGATAAGTGAAGTGAAAGGTGTACAACTGTACACCCTTAAAAAGGTCTTCAAAGGCCGTATTGAAATTGTTAAAACTTCTTAACTACTAGCCGTTCACGTCAAGTTGGTCATTGTCGTGAAAAACATTGTAAGAAAAAAAGTTCGCCACAGTCGCTTATAGTAAAAAATACGTTTTTTTTTTTTTTTTTGTTAGGTGTGAACACGAAATAGTAAATTGAATCGTGGGTAGATATATCACTTGTGTAAATCGAGCTTAAACGCCAATAATGTAAAAGCTGCCTGTGTACAAGTAGATTGGATTAAACCACACACTTTATAGCTCTTGCAATGTAACGTATATGTAAGTACTACCGGCAGATAACGACAAGTGATTGAACTCAAAATTACGTTACCAACATAACATAAGTAACTAATAAGTCAGGTAGACTTATTAGTTACTTATCTTATACATACTATACATTATAATGTGGGTGTCTTTAAATCAAGAGTGAATAGGCATCTTCTAGGCAAGCGCGCACCATCTTAGGCTACATCTTTACTTACCATCAGGTGAGATCGCAGTCAAGCGTTAGTCTATATATAAAAAAAAATAACGTCATTCAATACAATCACTTAGTAGATAGAAGTAGAAAAGTTTATGGAAACTGTGAGACCCCAATCTCTTACCGCTATCAGCAGCTAACATAGTCTGGCACGCAACTATTATCCCACCTCACAACAGCATCCAATTGACTTGATTAAAATATATAGTAAAAGTATAAATAGCTAAGCGTTAGGGGTATTGCACAAATCCTAGTCGTTAAATACTATGGATGGATAATTTTTAATCTGGTCTGAAAGTCATATTATCATCATTAACTTATAGCTTTTAACTTGCCGATAGACGTTCACCACTTGTAATTAAGATAGACTCAAATCTGAAAGGTCGCAGGTTCGAATCCCACCGTTGCACTATTGTCGTACCCACTCCTAACACAAGCTTTCCGCTTATTTGAGGATATTAGTCACCTTCAGTTTGGCTAATTTTCTTAAAAAAAAAAAAACAGTTTTTGACAAATCATAAAAACGTTTTGCATTTAGGACTTCAGCTGCTTATTTCGACAAAATAAAGTCAAAGACGTTAGTTGTAGAGTTTAAGTTTTCATTTAAAGAGAGAATTAAGTAGAGTCATTTAATTAAAAAAAATTATTACTTTTTTGTGATTTCTCAAAAACAGTTTTTTTTAATTCGGCCACTTTAATACTAAGCGTGCGATATGGTTGAATATTTTAGGATGTTCGTTAGATACCTAATATACTCGGAAGTGTCGACGCTCCAATACCATTAACATTTAGCGCCCCCAGAAACTGTTCCATTTGCGGAAGTGGTTTGGATATTAATCGTGATGGATAATGGTATTGAAGGCTGGATTTCGCTTGCAACTAAATCGGCTTACTGTTGTTTTAACTATCTACTTATATATGTACTACTAGCGGCCCGCTCCGGCTTCGCATGGGTATAAAATATATAGCCTATGTCATTCACTGTTAATGGATGTTATTATACATATAAACCTTCCTCTTCAATCACTCAAAAAAACCGCATCAAAATTCGTTGCGTAGTTTTAAACATTTAAGCATACGTAGGGACAGAGAAAGCGACTTTGTTTTATACTATGTAGTGATTAGTATGAAGGAGAGCCTCTGTCTATTACTTTCTGAATCGATTTTGATGTGAGACAGGCTTTCAAGACCTGGAAATGACGGGGATTTTATAAAAAAAAACCCAAATCTTTTCAAATGAAGTTGAAAAACGAAACTAAATAGAACAACGCGACTCTTCAAGAGTGTTCTACGGACATTAATAAATAGGTAAGTAATTATTTTATGACGCCAATTAGCAACTTTAATCCCGCAAGTATAAAACCAAAAAATATAATTTTTAAGAACCCAATCTGAGCTTCTGATACCGGGTTTTTTCTTATCAAAATCGATGCTATGATTTTTGAGGTAAATGATATTCCATTATCACTCCAAACCTTAGAACACCCCAAACACAGTATAAATTAACATCTAGGGAACGTAAAGTAAGTACAAAATGGAACGATAAAAATATTTTTTTCTTTAAGAATAAGGATACCTATTTCTCCCAAGGAATTTCTTAGCTAAGAATTTTCTACAGGACCATTATCTAGAGGAATTCAGAAAATAGCGAGGATTACTTCGAGGGGTAAGCTTATGACGTGGCTAAAAGAAGATGGCCGCATATTATTACCCGTGGACTTAGGTACGGATTACGAATTTAAGCAAAATATAAAACCACTTTTTTGTGTTTTTTTTTTACATTGCATTACAGAAGTTGCTTAATACGTGTATATCAACCATGCAAAAAATACTTATATAGTGCTGCCGTCTGATTTTTACAAATCATAAAAGATCTTTTTCTCTATAGATCTGTCTAGGTTTCATAATTTTGTCCTTTAAGTTACTGAGATACAGAGTTGGTAATAACTACACAATTTTTTATAATTTTCCAATACTTAAAGTAGATTCCCTAGAGACATCGTTTTTCCCATATCTTCGCTCATAGCTTAAAAGTAGGTTTTTCTCTTAATTTTCAAATCAAATTGCTTTCCAAACCAATCGTAAAGTCTATAAACCACATGAAATTTATTTTGAATATTATGACCTTTCTAAGCTTTTATGGCCTTTTACTAAAAGGGATCACCTACGCTATGCCGTTTTAATTAATGTTGTTTAGTTTTAACCAAATAATTAGGATGATTAGAAGTTTGGCGACCGAAAGTTTTAATTAAAAGCGTTTAAATGCGTTGCCGCTAACGGAAGTCACGTAAAAGTTTGAAAAGTGTCACTTTTGTCACGTGAAAATCTAGTATTTTCATTAATTAATTGCAAGATATTATTGGACACTTCATGTAGCAATAAAGAATCTTCTATTTATCTATCTATCTCTTTTATTAAAGAGCTTAGGAAATATAGGAAATATAATTTTGAGGTAAACCATACAAATATTAATACAAAGTCATATAAATACAAATACACTATAGTACAAAGTAAATAATGCTCTTACAAGAAAAAATAAATACATAGTTCACGGATGAATGCACTAAAGCTTTTGACCGCTGATGTGAAGAAAGTAATATTTTGTTGCAATAGTCCTTTGTAAAAAACGCTTCTTACAGAATTTTTTCTCTAACTTACTCTAGAAATGTTAAACAGTCAAGACAAGTTTCAAAGGCATACATATTTCTTTTAATATTAGAGTGACATTGCAATGATTTGCATTTCTTAGAACAAAATGTTTCAGTACAAAGAGAATGTAAAATGCATTAAAATTGAACTACGCAACGTAATATTTTTTTAAATTCAATATTTGTTTTCGTTTCGCTATAAATTCTTAATAATATTATAAATGTCAAAGTGTGTTTGTTTGTTGGTTTGTCCTTTAATCACACAGAAACAGAGCTGCGTATTGACGTTCGTAATCTGCGTAATCGTTAATTATAAAAAAAAAATATTTTAAATGCGAAAATGTAGTAAAAACCTCACCTAGACCTTGATTGCATTGAATAACGATAAGCGTAAGCGTAAAAAATGAATGACATGCTAGAAAAAAACAAAGCTGGTCATTCTCGTCCAACAGAGCAAGGTAAATAAAAAAAAGCAAGCCATGTCAGCTGTAAAAGGTCTCCAATCATCATGTCGGAGGACGAATAGAGGACACACATTAAAAAAAGCGTAAAAGTCGTTTACAGCAAAAAGCATAACGTTTAAAAGCGCTTACGATTATAAGCCGCTTTTCCAACTACACTTACAGCCCATCTGCGCAGAACCAGGACAAACTGACAGTTAGAAGTCAGTTTCGCATATAATAATTGTGTCCACGGCATACATAGCATAATGAAACCCGCATTTTGGTTTATGGAGGTCAACACGAGGTCAACCCCCGCCGCTATATGACGACACATACTTGTGTGTGAAGAGTGATGACGTCATAATTCAAAGTGGACAGTAGACACTCTCTTGTTAGTAATTAATTTTATTCTAAAGCTTCATCAAACATCATAATAATATATAATATCGATATTTTACTTATTATTTTTGATTAAAGCCTCAATAGCCCAACGCTTAAAGGTGCGGACTGAAAACTGAATGGTTGCAGGTTCGAATCTTACCGGTTGCACTATTGTCGTACCGACTCCTAGCACAAGCTTTTCGCTTATTTAGAGGGAAGGGAAGAATATAAGTCAAGTTAGAGTAACTTGTTTTATCTTTTTACGTAAAATATATCCTAAATATATACTAGGTACATATAATAGGTATTTACTAATTGATGCCCTCGAATTCATCTGTGTGGATTTAGATTTTAAACAAGAAAATCTATTTCCCGGGATAGAAATTAGTATGTTATGCGTCTCCAGAATCCTGGAGACTGGAAATTGGAGGTAGGATATTTTTCCAGGATACTTTCTACTTTTTGCTTGACAACATTGTTAGCAAATGAGACATGAAAAGATAATACTTAATATAGGTTATGGGTAGGGGTTGAATGTACACTGCCATACCCCTTCCAAGTTAGCCCGCTACCATCTTAGACTGCATCGTCACTTACCATCAGGTGAGATCGCAGTCAAGGACTATCTTGTCATCTTATAAATTAAGCTATTGCATAGCTTCTATCGCGGGCCAGCGTGGAGACCGAATCCAGAAATTCCGTAATGAAAATAACCTGACACGGGACTCCTCTACGGTGAGCCGCTAGATGGCGTTAATAAAAAATGCTATGCAATAGCTTTACCGCGGCAGTCCCCGAGTGCCACACGTCTTTTTTTTTATAAAAAATGAGTATTGTTATCACCGCTTCAAATACGAGTAAGGTAATTTTAATAAATTTTATTTTATATACGTTGCGCAGTATTTTGTGCATAATACCATTATTATTATCCTCATCAAATAAAAATACTTTTAGTAGAAATGTACAAACCATGTTCCATGTGAAAATAATTTCTGGGAGTTATTTAATTTAATGACTTGCTTTCATATTACGTATGAATTTTGGCGGCAGACGATGATAATAGGCTTTGACGTAATTCCGTATAAGGAAAATCCACACGTATTATACTCGTATATACAGATATATACAGATATGTATATACAGGCTCTCTACTACGACGACCTCCCTGGCGCAGTGGTCAGCGCTGTAGTCTTTTAACTGGGAGGTCTCGGGTTCGATTCCCGGTGGTGGTAATTTGGGAATTTATTATTTCTAAATTATCTCTGGTCTGGTATGGTGGGAGGTTTGAATTGTGTTATTTGTATAAAAACCGTAACAATAACAGAAAAATCGGTAAGAAATAATTTATTTTTACTATAGGCAACATCCAAACTAGCCGATGCGTTAATCCAAGACAATAATATATAGCTGATAAACCATCAAACGAGTATAAAACTAAATTTAATTTCGTCTATAAAAGAGCTTAAAAGCTCAAAGTAAACAAACGATTTGCCTGCGAAGGCGGGACCGTGAAAAACAAATTAGATGACGTTTCACTAAATCCGTCGCGAGAGAAAGCTTAGGGTCAGTTAACACCGAGACGCGACGCGACGCGACGGTGCTCGTACTTCTGTCGATAGAGATGTCAATATAAAACCTCTTTACTACACAATAACGTACAAATAGTGAGAGCGCGAATGCGACCTAGATAATTGTGTCGAAGTTACGCCGCCCTACGCCGCGCTGCGTCGCGATACGCCTCGCGGGCGGTGCGGCGCGGCGCCTCTACGCAGAGCGGTCTATCGTGCTTCTTCAAGCATCGCGCCTCGTCGCGTCGCGTCGCGTCTCGGTGTGAGCTGACCCTTAGGTACACTTTTCGCGAAGGACAATTATTGCTAAATGAAATCCTTTTAGCTGATATTTGCTTATGTAATGGTAAAAACCGGTCAAGTGCGAGTCGGACCCGCACAAGAAGGGTTCCTCATGAATCGTAAGGTACATAGTTGAAATTTTCACAGACTGTGTTGTTATTTGTATTGCCGCTATAATAAAAATAAAAATTTAAAAATTATATAGTCTGACAGAGTCCGACTCACACTTAGCTGGTTTTTTTCTTAATTGCGTTATATTTTAGACTAGCTGATGCTCGCGACTTCGTTTGCGTGGAATTATTTTTCAAGATCCCGCGGGAACTATAAATTTTTTCAGGATAAAAAGTAGCTTATGTATTAATCCAAGGTATAATCTATCTTCATTTAAAATTTCACCCAAATCGGTCCAGTAGTTTTTGTGTTTATTCATTACAAACATACACACAAAAATACAAATCTTTCCTCTTTATAATAGTAGTGTAGATATTGATTATTTAAATTTGTGATAAGAACGATTAAAAAAAAAAGGTAATTTTTCTATTTAAGTACGTGACTGAAAGCGCAGGAACAATGTTTCGGGATAATTTATAGCTATTGGTATTTTATCAGCTTATATAAATTCCGTTCTGAGTTAGCGGCCCAATTCTAATAGGAGTTGGCACGCGTGCTCTCATGAATATGTAACAGATAAGAATTATACGTTTTGTACCTACTGTTTGAGATCCGGGGGTATCTACTTTTTTATGTAAAAATACATTGTTTTTCATATATAGAGTTCCATTTTAAATAGAAAATAAGAAACTGAAGTCGGAAGCAAGTCGGATTTAATACTATGTATTAAATCTTAAAGATAAAAAGATAAAGATAAAGATTTTTTTTTGTGTGTAGAGGTTGTTATAGTGGCAATAGAGATACAAACTCTATGAATATTTCAACTGTCTACCTATTACGGTTCATGTGATACAACCCGCCGACAGACAGACGGACGGACAGACGGGCGGACAGCGGCGACTTAGTAATATGAAATGAAATGAAATGAAATAATGTTTCGTTAGCTCCCATTCGGTACGGAACCCTAAAAACCGATTATTATTTAAGTGGGCGGTTCGTGATTTACAATTCTTATTTTTATACAAGCCAGTGTAGGAGATGCTTCTATCCAATACTATTAATTTTTGTTTTCTCAAAGTTGCATTGCAAAACTACAGTTTCATAAAGCATGTCTCTCTAAATTCTAAAAGATATATAAGCGCTTTGCTTTGATGCTTTTGTGGAAGGATAGAAACTTATCAATAATATTAAACAGTAGAGAAGTGAGGTTCAGCAAAGTTTCTGCTGTGTATTTATATTAACGATGATACCCTGCCAATATACTCGTACATATGCGAAAATATGTTTGGGTTTTGTTAGTAATTGATTGGTCTTCTATCACGCTACAAAGAAGCAGGAAATCTACGAGGATTTTTGCAAATGAAACTTAATGCAAGGTTTAAATAGTAAATCACATTTCTCTCCAAACTTTCAAGGGATAAAAAATATATGTCAGTGGCTTTCATTTTTGGATAGGCAATGAGTTAGAGTATCAAGTGGCTGGAGAGTGACATACCCTATATTTTTTTATCCCGGGAAAACAAAGGGTTCTTGAGTTGCGGACAAAAGCTAAGTTTAAATATTGTTACAAGCAAAAATAAATAGACTAGGGTTCAGAACCGGGAAATCCCGATCTCGAAAGTACCGGGAATTCCCGGTTCTTATGTCCGTTAAATGGAACCGGGAAAACAAATTTTGATTTTCTCCACCTTCAATTTCCCTTTGATTTTCAAGGCACCACCAACTTCGTAACTCCGAGCTAATATTGAAAATTTCTTAACAGAAAACCCAATACATTTACAAAATTATATTACCTAGCTAAAAGTGATTGCAAGCTCGTTCTAATAAAAGTACCAAGGCAGCTTCTGCGACTTACTGATACAATCATCTTAAAGAAATTCCCTTTGAAACGGCAGTTACGTAGGTATATTAATCACTTGTCTCCCTCTACTCTCCATATCTCCAGCATCCAAGGCCGGAAGTGAAGAGCACTCGGAAGAGACTATTAAAAAAACTTACTTTAAAAATAACATGTTTATTCAAGAGTTATTAAGTTCAAGTGTAAACTGTTGAGAATGCAACGCTTCAAGTAAGGTCGCTAAAGTAGACAGATAGATCGCGGGGTAGCAGCGACGGTACTACAGCAGCATTTATTTTTTTGCATTTATGAGTTCCAAGTTCCGACAGCGTGGAGTTATAACCGGCTTAAGACGCTATGTGTCACACATATGGTTTAGGTTCATACTACACGGGCGGTTCTCCCGCTGCGGGAATCCGCTCGACAAAGATGCCGCAGACCATCAAACTACACGGGACGCGGTTTACCGCTGTCTTTTACGCGATTACCGGGCGCGGTTTACCGCGCCAAGATCCCGCGCAGAATGACGTAATAGCGGGAAACCGCCCGTGTAGTTTAAAACGGCGGTTATCAGCGGCGGTTTGACGCTGCATGCGGCGGTCGTATTTCTCCTGCCTGCAAACCGCGACGGGAAACCGCGCAGTGTAGTATGCAGCATACAACTTTCATATTAAATTGTGACTAGTGCGGTTCAGAAGCGGATTCCCGCAGCGGGAGAACCGCCCGTGTAGTATGACACTAAGAATAGTTTGTAAGGCGTTATACCAGTGTAAAGCTGAAGTAACGCCTCGCGGACTTTACCTGTAGAACGTGTGTCTTTTATCCTATCTTATTAATATTATAAACGCGAAAATTTTGAGGATGGATGGATGTTTGTTACTCATCCCGCCACAACGAATGAACCGTTTTTTCTGAAATTTGGAATGGAGATAGCTCACACCCAAGATTAACACATAGGCTACTTTTTATCCCGAAAAATAAAAGAGTTCCTGCGGGACCCAAATAACTTTAATCCACACAGCCGAACTCGCGGGCATCATCTAGTTTATAATAAGATGAACTAGGTTTACCAATTATGTTACTCTGCGTAACGCGGCTCCTAATCTGAAGCCAAGTGCCACCAACATTCCATGTAAGTATTCTAAAAGCTGGGTTGGACACTTCGCTATCGTGCGTCGCTTTCACGCTATATCTGCCCAAGCCTTTAGTATGAGGACTACCTCAACTTATAACATTGTTGACAACTTCAGCAAATAGATGTACACTTGTTTTTTTTTTTTTATATTTTAGCGAGCAAACGAGCAGGCGGGTCACCTGATGTTAAGTGTACTTAGTAGTGTACTTGTGTACGAAATAAAAATATTTACTATCGCAATAAAATTTCATACCTATTAAAGTTTTATGTTCGAGCAATTTCGCGATCCTACTTTTTTATTTTCCTGTAGTTTGGTTGAAGGTACTTAAACCAATACAGTTTACGTAGGTATAAGTACTCTTATCCGACTGATTTTGATAAAAATACGTGTTGATTAAATAGATCTATAACAAAGCTTTAACCAATTGCTGAGAATCCGGTCAAATCCGGCTGGATTGAAATCCTTGACTCAACCTGAAGCAAGTTAAAGAAGCTGAGCTTTTTCCTGTATTCAAAAGAGTTACCGAACCGTTTAGTAGAGACAAATAAGCAGTTTCCCTCAAATTAGACTGTCTGAGCGTGTTCAAAAATGAATATGAAGCCTTAAACATCTTATTCCATCACATAATAGATCCCATACATCATTCCTCGACGTCTAATATCACATTTCAAAACAACTTTCGCGCGGTAATCGACTAAGTTGGTTGGATCACATTCCGTAGCATTTATGCCGATATAAGGCTTCGATGTGACGTCAGCATAGACAAAAACTGACATAAAACGGGTTAGACACAATAAGAGGGGATAAAATTATTTACTGTAGCTGGAGAAAGGACACAATTCGGATAAATGATGTAGGTAGGTATATGAAAATGTTACAAACGAAATATACTGATATCACTTTACCAGCTTTTGCCCTCGATTTCATAACGTTTTAAAATCCTTCCAACTAATCGAGAGAACCCTTCGTTTTTCCGGGATAAAAGTAAAGATTGAAACAATTAAAGATTTTAAAAATAATAGTTTCTAGATATTTTTCTATAAAGTACCTACTACATGATGCCCGCGACTTCGTTCGTATGGACTGAGGTTTTTTGGATTCCCGCGGGAACTCTCTTATTTTGCGGACTAAAAAGTATAAATATATGTGCTATTTCAGTCTATAATCTATCCCTGTGCTGAATTTCAGCTAAATCGGTTCAGTCGTTCAGATTGAGTTACAAACATACATCCAAACTTTCGCACTTACAATATTAATAGGCTTTATAGTATGTATTAATATATATAAGCGGTTTGCTTTTGGTTTTAGCTCCATAATAAGCATTAGAAATTCATTTAAGACATAAATATAGTACTTCGTTTTATATTAAGAGTTTTTTTTATATAGTGGTAGCAATTCAAAGTGGTACCTAGCAATTCATCATAAGATGCAGGAAGGCCGATTACGCTGGCATGGTCATGTAATGCATAGGGATGAACAATGAACATCACATGACGAGACGAGTTATAGATACAGACGAGGGCATGATAAAAGTATATTCATTCATTCATTCATTCATTGATGAGAGGCAGAGGTCACCCACCAACTACCTGAACTTAAACCGTTCACAACGACATGACGACGCTGGGCGTAACGCCAGCGATGACCCAATATCGCAAACAGTGGCGATTCAGTATCAGGATGGTCGACCCCAAATAGGGAATGCGCCTGGAGAAAGAAAAAGTTTTATATAAAGAGTTACAGCAAAGCACAATAAACAATAGCTGGTCCACAATTATTCCAAACGCCCACCATGTAGATTGATCTATCGGCCACTTGAATGGTTGCGGTCTGGTGGATAGGCACTAATTACTATCGGCATTCACCAATGAAATATATAACCATAATAATATATTATTAAGCATTGTATCGCGACGTGAATAGGTTGCTATTAATTTCGTCGGTGTATTCTTCCTAATACTAAACTGGTACTGGGGACGTTAGTATGGTATAATGCCTTTAGTACAATTATTTATTCTGTGATAACGAGTAGAACAGTAATCTATTAGTATTTACGATGCAGAAAAATAATAATCAATTTGAGTTATCGATCAATTATAATATAAGCTTCTCGGTTTAAAATCTTCGTTAAGTCAATTAAAGATACATAAATTTATATATTCAACAATTATACGGTAAGTTATACAATATGACAAAAAGTCGTCTAATCATTTTATTAACTCAATATTTTGAACGTAATATTATTATTTTTTACAAAAACTATTTATTTGACTAAACACGTAAACTGCGTGTGTAAATCTATCTATTTAGGTTCTACATCTACGCAGATAAATAAATAAAGATAAAGAGCTATTTGGAATTCTGAAACTATCATCTCATTCCATTAGATAGTACTTATTTGAGTAAAAATGTCTAGAATACTAATGCCTTAATACAAACGTCATAAAACAATTTTCAATATTAAGAAAGTCTTTTAAAGCCTGTACATAGACCAAAGTTATTAAAATGATATAAAGCGCAATCGTAAAGTCTCACTTGTCTCACGAATCACGCTAATATTATAAAGGCGAAAGTTTGTATGTGTGTATGTATGAGTGTGTGTGTGTGTATGTTATTACGCCTTCACGCTATAACGAATGAACCGATTTGGCTGAAACTTGGAATAAAGATAGCTCATACCCAGGATTAACACATAGGGTAGGTACATTTTATCCCGGAAGACAAAAGAGGGAATCGAAAAACTTTAATCAACACGGACGAACTCGCGGGTATCATCTAGTTTGTAATAAGATGAACTAGATTTACCGCAACGCAAAATAAACCTACAAAATATAACGAAGGTAGGTACGTTATATTTTAAAGGTTTATTTTATTTTTCAGATATTTATTTGAAGTAAGTAAAGTATATTTTATTTGTTTTTTAAGGATTGAAGAAATAATAATTCACAGCACAATCCAATAAGTAAGATGCCAATAAATTTCTGCTGCTGAAGATACAATAAACCTCTAACAACAGTCGTAAATATAGCGAATGAAAACGCTGACCAAATGCACCAGAGTCGTAAATTAATAAGACCCTGTACAACTGTGCGAATAAAAAACTACAAGACGAAAGCTATAAATATTTTTCTAATACTGTAGACGTAGTATGAACTTACACATCTCGACATATTGTCGTAGATTTTGTTTACAGTACTTAACTCTAGAAATCCAATGTAAAATGAATCTAAAACTCCTTGTTTTAAAGTCTGAATACGCCCCAACCCTCAAGTAGAAACTATGTGAAATAAAATCGGTAGGTTAGGTTACTACTGAATATACAACTTTAAAACGTAACGTTTTACTATGACTTTATTAGTGTTTCGTTACTCGAAATCTGTTAAATTTGTCAAGTTTTACAGAATCGCACTACGGGAAAACTATGAAAAATAAAATCGGCAGTACTGAATATAGGACTTTAAAGCACCGAACTCTAGGTCTGTTTTACTCTGACATTATAGCGTTTTATACTCGAAATCTGTCGATGCTGTCAAGATTTGCAGAGTCGTACTAAAGGATGCAACATCTACTGATGTATACTACTTATAAATTCTAAATTGTCTCCGATCAGTCCTGGTGGAAGGCTTCAGGCTTCAGCCATGGGTGGTGGTGGCTAGCTACCTTACCGGCAACTTTTAACGTTCTGGTACGACGCTGCGTAAAAGACAAGAAAACAATAGCGGTTTAGGTGTTATAAAAACTAACATACTTACATATCTTCCAGGACCCCAAGTTAGCC
The DNA here is from genome assembly GCA_038048805.1 of Hipparchia sbordonii. NCBI lineage: Eukaryota > Metazoa > Arthropoda > Insecta > Lepidoptera > Nymphalidae > Hipparchia > Hipparchia sbordonii. Next base: position 4,285,899 of record CM076110.1, on the reverse strand, counting down.
CACTTTCTACTTGGGCTACTTTGTTACCATGTCTTCACGTGAGATCCCAGTCAAGGGCTAAAAAAACTTTAAAATAAATAAATAAACATCCGTCATATTGATTTTATTCGTGTAAAATATAGCCTGTCACCCAGACCATAATAAAAAATCGATTGACACCTAATTCATAAAAATCGGCTCAGTAATTTAGCCGCCACGGTGGAATATTCGTAAATAGTCACGTACATAAACTGCTAAAATCATAACCCTTCCTTTTAGCTTCGACGTAGTCGGTTAAAAATAGGCGTCCACGTTGTGAAGGACGCGTATAGAACATAGCTGCACCCTGCAGAGTTAGCATGGGGAGGAGATAAAAGTTTTATCCCCCGATTTTATCCACTGACAAGGGATAAAATTATCTTCTCCCTATGCTAAAGCATGGCGACAGGGGAAAGGAAAAGTATATTCCTATAAAAATATCCACTGTGGATATTATTTCCACCGTTTTGCTCATGCTCGACAGGTGGATAAAACTGAGCGAGGGGATAAACATTTTATCCTTTCCCCGGGGATAAAATTTCTCCCGCTCATGCTAGCTATGCTGCAGTGTGGTATTCTACCATGCAGTATAGAATTCTCTACCGTCATGCATTTTATCGCTTAGCGTTTATGCCTGTACTACTGTAATAATAAACTGCAAGACTAACGCTATAAATATTTTTCTAATCCTGAAAAAGGGTTCTAACTTTATAGCAACTAATAAAATCTTATTGATACTCTACTATACCCTTTTATCCACAGTTCTAGGTTTTACTTAAATAGGTACATAATATTATATTGGTTAAGTCGGGAGCCGGTAACACTTATGCTGAGATCTACAAAGCGTGCTCTGTCTCAGCTCAGACTCAAGATAGCGGTTAAAACGAGACACAAATATGCTCTGACATAAATCTGTCTCGTTTTAACTCTGTCTTGAGTCTGAACTGAGTGAGCACCTTCATATGGAATCGAAAATTCTTTATGGGAAGTAGTAGTTAAGAGTTATAGGTACTATTTAATTAAGCTTGGTATGCGTTACTTTAAAAGGCCGAAAAAAAGTTGAAAAAAAAATATTTTTTTTTTTTAATGCTTAAAAGTTTTACGTCATTGAGGATATTGCTTTGCAGTGTATCTGATAGAAATATTCGTACTTTTTCAGAAAAACATTAAGGGCACGATCTTCGGCCGCAGTAATTTGCAAGCAAATGAAGTGAGGCGCACGAGCCACTTTGTTAAAAAAAAGTAAAACAGTCTTGATAAAAAAAAAAGTAAACTTTTTAGAGAAAAATTAACGGTAAAATATTCTTCTAAAAGCTTTTGTCTATTTTTTGACATTTTTTTTTTAGTTTAACTTTGATATACTATACATACAACCTGAAAAACAATTAAAAACTACACTGTTTTCGGAATATTATTTGATCGAGTGAAGTTCAAAATATGGACTTTTGAACGGTAAAATAATTTAGAACGTGTATTAAACTACAACATATATTTTTAACCAATCAAAACAAAGAATATTTGATTGTTTACTATTGAATCCAAAACAGGCTGTTTTCGGAGATCCTGCCGTTAAGCAAGTCCACAAGATGACGGAGAAACTATATCCCAGTTACAGTACAGTTCAAGTAGGAATACGAAATCGGTGCGACTAAAAAAGTTGTTTGCGCAATGTGTGAAATGGAAATTTGTAAAAATAATAAAAATCTAGACCTTTTTTGCATCACTGCCACCACCATTCGCAAAACGCTGGCAAACGAATTCTTTAACGCTTATAAATAATTCGTAAACCTCTTTAAGAAACTCGTTGGCCACTTCTCAAATTTTGCTTTTTTTACCCCACATTGTATAGTTTTTATTGATTTTTTTTTCTATTCTTTACAATTTTTTTCATTTTTTCCACCTGTATTCCTTTTTATTTTTCCTTCTCCCAGTTGAGTGTTTTTTTCTATTTCATATGTAAATTCTATCTGTGAAAACTTGTAATTAGCTTTAATTCTTCTTTTGTATTTATTAATTAGTTTTTTTTTTCTAATAAGCTGTAAGTTTTCTTGTAAAATAAAAATAAAAAAAATAAAAAATAAAAAAATAAAAATAAATAAAACTTTTACGATTTATTTATTTATTATCATTATTTTATATTTTTCATAATGAGTGGCAGTTAAATATACCGTCTCTAAAAATAAACTGCAAGACATAAGCTATAAATATTTTTCTAATCTTGAAAAAGGGTCCTAGCTTTATAGCAACCAATAAAATTGTATTGATACTATAAGATTTTACCAGCAAATAAATCCTTTCTATTTATATGTATAACTAAGTAATAGGTAACTTTTTTTTTATAAATAACTAGCCGATGCCCAAGACTTTGTCCATTTTTAAGAATCCTGTGGGGACTCTTTGATTCTTCGGGTAAAAAGTCGTCACTTTCCAGGTCCTCAACTATACATATACGTGCAAAAAATCACGTCGATCCGTAGCACTATTGCGGCGTGATTGAAAGTCAAACCAACAAACAAACACACATATGTGGAAGGATCAACCCACCGCATTATTGATGGTGGCCTGAGGGCTAACATGCGCGCCACGAGAAAATTTTCTCTACACTTTACTCGTGAATCTCTGTAGAGATTCACAAAGAGACTGCGAGTAAACGTGTAGATAAAACTTTCTCGTGGCGCGCATGTTAGCCCTACTGGAATAGGTTAAGGTAGTTTATAAGGACTAACGTAGAATAAGTAATTGTTACTAACACTAATACTGTACCTACTAACATAGATTTAAGTTATTTTTTACTAACATAATTTATGGACACAAAAAGTATGCAATAAAGAATTATTATTATTATTATCCCATGAAAACTCTACATGAAAAAATAAAAGGGGGACGACCCTCAGCAATGAGGAATGCGATGCAGAGAGAGAGAGAGCGAGAGAAAAAAGAGAGATCTAATTTCATAATGACAACGGAGGAAGAGTAGGTTTCCCGGGATACAGGTTATCTATAACTTAAAATTGGGACTCCCGATACTTTTGTAAACCGACTTTATTTTACAAACTAGCTTTTACCCGCGGCTTCGCTCACGTTAGGTTCGATTTCTTAAACTCCTATTTTACCTCCTTCGGGGTTGAATTTTGAAAAATCCTTTCGTAGCGGATGACTACGTCATCATAGCTATATGTATGCAAAGCGGTTTAAGCTGTGCTGTGATAGATCAATCAGTCAGTCAGACAGTAACCTTTGCCTTTTATATATTTAGATTTAGATGATGCCTTTTGTGGTAGACTTTTAAAACCTGTGACACATGTATTTTATTTATTTTTAATCGAAAACCCAAATACAAAGTTTATACAACTTTAAAACCTTTCATACTAACATTCATCC